>CAOKZL010000803.1:0-586014 GCA_948472985.1 Iguana delicatissima | reverse complement strand
CTTTAAAAAACCTTCTAAAAGTATCTGACTACATGCATAACATTGCCTTTGAAAAACTATTGATGACAAAAGTATTCAACAGTCATGATACATTCGAGCTGCTTTGGAAAAAGG
Source organism: Iguana delicatissima (assembly GCA_948472985.1). Classification (NCBI taxonomy): domain Eukaryota; kingdom Metazoa; phylum Chordata; class Lepidosauria; order Squamata; family Iguanidae; genus Iguana; species Iguana delicatissima. Next base: position 585,900 of record CAOKZL010000803.1, on the reverse strand, counting down.
AGGATGCCATGAAAAAGCTCTGTGATCTATTAGAACCATAAATTGATTTATTTCCTATGTTACGTTTTAATTTATTGGCGTTTACTAACCTCTCAAAGTACAGTCAAGGTTTTGCAAAGTTATTCTTTAAGAAAGTCTTAGAACATATTTCTCTATCTGAATGAAGTACATGGCCTTTTGATTTTTGTTTTGTTTTAGTACACACCAAGCAAACATGCACAAAAATTTGGGAAGCAGATTTTGTGGATACCGTTTCCAACAGGTCAGTTTTCTTTTAATGTTTTTTAAAACAGTGCCCACAAAACAGATCAGTGCAGTGGATATGTGAGAACTGAGTTGCTTTGAAAATCTGGTTCCAATTTTTGGTGTTGAAGCCTGGTGAAAATCTGGGACATAATTTGTACAAGATGGACAGCAGATTCTTTTGACAGCCCTTTCCATACAGTCATACTGCATAAGGGAAGGATGAAAAATACAAGGAGTACAACAGCCATATAGGAAGTTCTTTGCCCAAAGAAGTGGATACAAAGAACATTTAGTAGTCCTTTCCAAAACTCTAACTAAGGAACACTAGCTCTTCAGACTCTTAAGATCCATAAGACCATGGCTACTATAGACCCATGACAAAGTAGAATGTGACAACCAGTAGAACTGTCTGTGAAAGGGGAAAAGAATTATGCAATTACCTTTGGCTGCAAGTCTAATTTATTTGCTAGTCCAGCTTGAACAGTGTGGCTGCATAGGTGTGAAATTTCTGACACCAAGGGCCTTTCTGCAGTACACTGTTATAGTGCTATTATTCCACTTTCAACTTCCTATGAAATCCTGGGGTTTGCAGTTTAGAATTCTCAGCCAGAGAGCTCTTTGGTCTCAGTAAACTACAAACCTCAGAATTCCACAAGATGTTGAAAGTGGAATAATAGCACTAGAATCATAGAATCATAGAATCATAGAAATGTAGAGTTGGAAGAGACCACAGGGGCCATCCAGTCCAACCCCCTGCCATGCAGGAACACCCTCAAAGCACTCCCACCAGATGGCCATCCAGCCTCTGCTTAAAAACCTCCAAGGAAGGAGACTCCACCACACTCTGAGGCAGCATATTGCACTGCCGGACAGCCCTGACTGTCAGGAAGTTCTTCCTGAGGTTCACGTGGAATCTCCTTTCCTTCAGCTTGAATCCATTGCTCCTCGTCCTGGCCTCTGGAGCAGCAGAAAACAAGCCCTCTCCTTCCTCTACATGGCATCCCTTCAAATATTTAAACATGGCTATCATGTCCCCTCTTAAGCTTTTCTTCTGCAGACTAAACATACCCAGCTCTCTAAATCTATCTTCATAGGGCATAGCTTCCAGACCTCTCACCATTTTGGTCGCCCTCCTCTGGACTTGCTCCAGCTTGACCATGTCCTTCTTGAATTGGGGTGCCCACAATTGGACACAGTATTCAAGATGAGGTCTAACCAAAGCAGAGTAGAGTGGTACCAGTGCCTCCCTCGATCTAGACACCGTACTCCTATTGATGCAATCAAGAATTGCATTGGCTTTCTTGGTTGCCGCATAACAGTATAACAGTATAGTGAGGAAAGGCTCCAAAAATTGTGTACCACAGCAGACATCCTCGTAACTCAGGGTTCTGCGTACATGTATTTCTTGTTGCACACTGTACAAGGAGCTGTCTACTAGATCCTCACACAGCATCCAAACAAATCTCCTCCTCCAAACACAGTTTTCAAGCCCAGGAGGCACTGTCACAGCTGCTTGCTAAGCAGGAAAGAGGGGAAGGGGAAACAATCAAGCAGTGTTTGTCTTGGCTGTAGTTCTATTGTTTTCCTCATGGATCCCTAGTAACTGTCTAGAAGGGCAGATAAGCTGTGGAATTGCAGTTGGATATTACCTGATTGCAGCTACCACCACTACCACCATTAAATGGCCATAGCAGCAGTCACAGGGTTTGAAAGCTGCCAGAGGGATGTTGCACAAGAAGTAGTGAATAGCTCAGGGGAGGACTGCCTGTGGCAGACAGAAGCACATAGCTAAACACACAAAGTTTTATTCTCTATATGTAGGCTCTTCAGCCCTTATATTTTGGAACGTTACCACAGTACATTTAAGTGACACCTTAAGATGTCATTAAAGAATGGGAAATTCCAGAGGAGAGTGATCCAAAGCAACATTAGTTCTTTTGGGAGGAGTTGGAGTCTGTGTGGACTCCCTTTCTTCTATGGTCCCACCTCCTCACTTTCCTCCCTGCTGTTACCACTGTTCATTGGCATGCAGCAAGTCACTGACCTACTCAGCAACACCAGAGAGAATGGACAAGGCATGTGGCAATTAGCATTTTCTTCTCCTTGATCTTTCCTTTGTTCACTGGGAGAGGGCAAATGAACCAGAAGCAACTGCAAAGATGCGCTACAACATCATGACTGGGAACTCCCAGGGATTGGTCGTGGGCCCCCTCTTGGGGTTTGAGTCTTACCAGTTGTCTTCCAAGTGCCATCTGACCTTTGGTTTTAAAAGGCTTGTTTGCAAGGGTGTAAATCCCCGCTAGATCATTTGCTGTGGTCCTCATTGCAAATCTCCAACTATAAAGCTTCTTTTATTGCATTTCTGTTTTCCAAACAATCCTTGAAGTTTTATGAATATATTGTAAAGCCTTTTATAGCTCTTTAAAGCTACCTCTTGATTATTTGCATGTGTTTTATTTTATTCTTTTTTTTCATCCCAGATAAACATCTCAGCTAAAAATGGAAATGTGAAGTGGAAAGATTTTCTCCCTTTTTATTTCTTTTTACTGCAGACGAACATTAATATTTCTTAAGTGACCCTATTCTTCTATACTGGGTATTTTACAGTTAAGAGAAAGACAAATTAAAGTGTTTGTAATGCTGCTGTTAGAAACCAGGTGTTTCATTTTAGAGTGACAGTTGTTTGAAAAACATTGCTGACCCTTTAAGCCTGAGCTCTAACACAATACATATTTGTGTGACTCATTATGAATACTCAAATCTACATATTGGTCCAAAAGATTAATTGAATTAAACAGAGAAAGATGTAGAGAGAAGGCGAGAGTACAGTTTCGTGGTATTGTCCTGCATGACCCTGTGGCTGAAATCCTATGTACATTTACTTTACTTAAGTCTCAGTGATCCTACATCAGAGTATAGATCGGATTGCACTGTTAACATGTTTTTTTATTCCCAATTCCCATGTCATGTGAACATAACACTGGAATGTACATTTGATTTTAAAAAACTGAAAACTGTACAAAACATAGATAAAATCTTAACAATTTTGCTCTCTTTCTCCTTTTTTCTCTTATACACACACACTTAGAGAAACCACTTAAGAATCTGCATCAGTTGCATTACAAATAAATGCATTATGATAAAAAAATCCAGTCTTCCAAGACAAACACAAATACACATGTGACCACAGAGAAAGAGAGGGAAGGAGAGACAGAGGGAGGGTGCAAAAATATTATTTTGTTTTGTTAGGATATATAGGTTATATCTTCTATACTTTTTTTAAAAAAATTCCAGCACTGATGCCACCAGGTCTTTCCAAATTTTGCTCTTCTGTTGTTTTAAGCTGCTGAATGTTTAAGCTGTTGAACGTCACTGGTTCTACATTGCACTGCTTAACAATTAATGCTATACTTACAAACCTAAATTTATATTCAAAAGACAACAGTGAATGACCTTTAGGTAAGAACTACCTAATCATATAAGACATGTTTGTTTTGTAAACCTTTTGTAAATGAAGTTGATAAACACAGTGAAGAACTCTTGCAGCCTGTATCTCAATCCTGTAGTGTGATGGTCCACTACATAACAATCTGTGGAAAACATAAATAGACCCATGACTTGACTTGGTCCAGTTAAACATATTCCTGTGTATATAAGTTCACAGAATGATGAAAAATCAATTCTTTTCTTTAGTTCAACATATGAAAGCCAATGTGGTATGCTGGTTTAAGCACTGAACTAGGAGTGAGGGAGACCAGGGACCAGAGTGATTTTGGGGAAGTCACACTCTCTCAGTCTTAAAGAAAGACAGTGGCAACCCCTCCCTCAACAAATCTTGCCAAGAAAACACTGTGATAGTTTCACATTAAGGTTATCAAAATCAGAAATTACTCGAAGACGCACCAGTTCCAATTCAGTATGAACTTGTCACTTATGTATTAGGCAGCCTGCAGTGTTATACTGATACTTCAGTTTCTCTGTTGATATTCTATGATTCCTCTTGTCTCTTAAAGTCTTCAGAGGACACCTTACTTGAGGTCTGTTCATTCAGCATGTAAACTCCAAAAATATGTGAAGCAGAGCCTTCACAGCTGTAGCTTCCAATATTGTACAAACCCTCCCCCCTCAAGGAAAAGTACAGATGTTTAGCTCAAGCTTGCAGGAATAATAGAAAGAAAACTAACAGTCAGAATGAGCTGAGGCTGGCTTGGCAAGCAAGGAGCAACAAAAAGGGGAGGTTCAAATACTTTTCAGGCTCTGTTCAATAAGAATGGCAAAATGCAAACGGATCACAACTAAACAACAAACAAGGCAGAATTACTCAGTACCTATTTTACTACAGTATTCTCTCAAAAGTGAGCCAGCACGTAGTAGTTTCAGCACTGAATTACAACCCTGGAGACCAGAGTTTGATTCCCTGCTTGCCATGGAAAACTACTAGGTGACCTTCTGTATGTCACATACTCTCAGTCCCCAGAAAACTCGGTTGGATTGATCTCAATAACAGGAAAAAAAATTAGAATGGATTATACAGGAGTCTGTCTGCAAGTGCCTTGATGACAAGTATCTTGAAGACAATGCAGTGACTAGTAGGTGCCAACATGGATTTGTGAAGAACAGATCTGCCAATCTAATCTTATATCTTTTTCCTATCAGGTCACCAATTTTGTAGATGGTGGAAATGCTGTGAATGTCATTTATTTGGATTCCAGCAAAGCTGTCAATAAGATCCTCCATAATATTTTGATTAGAAAACTAAGTGTGGAATAGATGGGAACATCGGTAGGAAAACTACGCTCAAAAGGTTGTCATCAGTGGTTGCACTTCAAACTGCAGATGCAGATGATACAAAACTGGGGAGATGACAGAAGATAGGAACAGAATTCAGAAGGACCTAGATAAACTAGAATATTGGGCTAAAATTAGTAATATGAAATACAACAGAGACAAATGCAAAATTCTGCATCTAGGCTACAAAAACCGAATGCACAGGAGTAGAACAGAGATACATGGCTCAGCAGTACCACATGCAAGAAAGACCTTGAGATTATTATTGATCATAACCAGAACATGAGCCAGCAGTGTGAGGCTGTAACAAGAAAGCTGAATGCTATTTCAGCCTGCATTAATAGAAGCATAGTTTTCAAGTCAAGGGAAGTAATAGTCCCTCTATATTCTGTACCAGTGAGACTTCATTTGTAGTAACTGCCTTCAGTTTTGGGTGCCTCAATTTAAGAAGAAGAAGAAGAAAAAAGTTGGAGCAGGTTCAGAGAAGGGCAACGAGGATGATAGCAGATATGCAGAACAAAACATATGAGATGAGATTGAAGGAGTTTGCCATGTTCACCTTGGTGAAAAGAAGACTAAGAGGTGACACGACTGTACTCTTTAAATACCTCAAGGTCCATAACAGAGAGAAGGAGGCAGGCCTGTTCTCTGCTGCCCCAGAAGGTAGGGTCAGGTCTAATGGTTTTAAGTTACAGGAGAGTAGATTCTGATTGAACGTTAGAAAAACCTTTTTTTTACAATAAGAGTAATTTAGTAATGAAACCAGTTGCCTAGAGAGCTGGCAGAATCTCTTCTCTGGATGTCTTCAGCAAGAAGCCAAACAGCTACCTGCTGTGGATGCTTTAGCTGGAGATCCTGCGTTGAGCAAGGGGTTGGACTTAATGGACCATGAGGCCCCTTCCAATTCTATGAAGACTACCAGTCTCAGCAGATATCTTTTTTTTAAAACGGTATTGGGGTAATGTGCATTTGCCTGTGCATCCACACATATGCACATATCTATAATCTATGGCCCTTTCCATGCCTTATCTGCTTCCCACAATGTCTGGGCATCATCCCAGCAGTGCCTAGGAGTGGGGCCTGAACAGTCACCTCCGCACCCAGCTGGCTACTGGCAGATGGGTTGCGTTTGGGACACACTCCTTCCTTTCTCAGTGCAGCCAGCCTCTTCCTGGACTGCACTGAGGAAGGAAACACTTGATCATGCTTCCACCTGTCCCTCATGGCCACCAGAAATGTGACCATTGCACTACAGGTGTCCATCCAGTATTTTCCAGTAATGGTATACTGTGCGATCACAATGGCTGGGGATGCAAGAGCTGTGGGACAGCAATGACGTCATGCGATGGCACATGTTGTGGACTGGCAACAACACACTCCCATGCAGGGATGGCACTATCATGCACAAAAGACCTATATCTTTCTTCTGTCACATGTTATCCATAACCCAAGAAGTAATAGTTGTGTTCTCTTCTGCATTGGTCAGGCCATATCTGGAGTGCTGTGCCTCAGCAAAGCTGACCGTTGTTTTTTTTAAAACTTGGAGACAAAATGGAGGGACCATCTTCAAGTATTTGAAATGCTGTCATAGAAGATGAAGTGGATGGGTTTGCTTTGGTTCCAGAGTCCAAAAGAAGGAACCATGAGTTGAAATTTCAGGGAGATAGGTTGAAGCTAAACCTTAGGATGAACTCCCTGATGGCAAGAGCTATTCAGCAGTGGAGCAGACTGTCCCAGGAAGGGACAGTGAAAGGTCTCAGTCTCAACCTCTCTCACTCTTTTATATAGATAAATAGCATTAAAAACAGTTCAGTTATAGTTGTTATAATTAGAGCAAGATAGAACACACACGCACACACACACACACACATTCTTGTTATAAGACTGATAAATGAAGAAGTTACCAATCCACATCAACATAATCCTGAACTTTTATAAACTTCTGGCCACCTTCACTTCACAGAAGACAGGTGAATTTAAGGCCATTTCTGCATGGGGTAAGGGAATCACCCCGCGCCACTACTTACCGGATCTTCTGGCTCCCCTGTCCGGTCCAGACTGCTCCGGAGCAGTGCGTGGTCGTAGATCCGCACTGCTCCGGCATCCAAAATGGCGGCTTCTGGTTGGTCATGGATCCTGACCAACCAGTGAAGCTCGCCAGCCTAAAGCCCGCCGTCCACAGATTGTAGGCTCGCATTGGTGAGAGCCTGTGAATCTGCACTGGAGAGCAGGCATGCAGTGGCACGCTCCGGGTTTTTGAAAGACTGGAAGAATCAGGTCTTTCAAAAGCATGCTGGAGGACCACTTGGGGTCATTCCGGAGCGGACTGAGGTGAGGATCTACAGTAAGTAGTCCAGACTCAGTCCGCTCCAAGGTGCAGACATCCTCCATGGAGGACGCACTGCACTGTTTTTATTACCCCATGCAGAAATGGCCATAGTGTCCTGAAATCAATAAGCTAGGGGTGAACAACTGTGGTGAATCCAGAAACTTATATTCTGCGCTGAGATTCTCAAGGGGATGCCAAGACTGGACTGCCAAGGTTAGGGAAGACAAAAGAAACATGATTGGAAATCTAATTCTAGGCCCTTTCACACTTCACAATTATAACTATGATTCCATTTGAACTGTCATGACTACCTCCTGTAGAATCCTGGCATTTGAAGCTTGCTGAGGTACCAGGAGTTTCTGGATGATAATTCTTAATACGACTCCATAAACTACAAATTCCAGGATTCCATGGGATGGAACTGTGGCAGTTAAAGTAGAATCATGACTGCTTAGTATGAAAAGACCCCTAGTATTGAACAAATGGGTATCAGTGTGAGGAGAGATGCATCCAATTTAAAATGTGAGATCTCTGCTCTTGGAAGCATTCAAAAGAGGAAATTTATCCCTTTTCTTAACATATGGCCTGAGGAGTTTGAGGGATTGAGGTAGAAAACAGCTGTGGGGCCACATGTGGCCCCAGAAGATTACATCTGCCAACTCTTACAATAATTGGTCTGCATTGTAATACAATGAGAGCACAAAAGTGCAAAAAGGGTAACATCTGCTTCTGTGCTTGTTTGTCTTGGTACCGCTTTTTTTTTTTTTTTTTGTCTTTCACATGAAAAATTGACTACCACCCCCCCCTCTCTAATTTCAATATGGAAGACTAGCTCTTTTGTGAAAATCCAAAATTGGAAGTTGTCTTGGAGAGAGGATTAACTCTTGGCAAAGGTTTGTATTTTTATAATTGCCCGCACTTGTCTAGAACACTGTGAAAGCAATTAGAAAACAAAGAAAAGAGAACGGCAGATTTGGAGCAAAATATGTAACACCTTCCAATAGTTTATTGTTAGTAAAAGACAGGATTAACACCACAGCTTGTGCACTAAATGCTGGTCTTGACACACGTGTATGCCACAAATGAGGAGAATATAGAAAATGATTTCTCAGGTGCAGAGATCTGAATGGAGACTGAAGAAGTATTGTTAAAAAGTAACTAGTAGCAGTTATAGTTCCAAGGCCCTTCAAATGAGTTACTGTTACAGTATCAGGGTTTTTCTTTTAAAAAAATAATTATTTTTTCAGAAGTAGTGAAAATAGTTGCTTTTAACTAGTTATTGTTTTATAACATCTCAATGTGACAATCTGCTGGGCCGTTTATTATTATTATTATTATTATTATTGATGATGATGATGATGATGCTTTTATTAAAACAATAATTTGTTAAAAACATATACAACAATTGTATAACAATTGTTATTGTTTCATAAATTTATCAAAGCAGATTACAAAGATTCTCCATTAATCTTATCTTATAAAACATTATAATTTTATTGTATTAACACAAATATTATTCCTAATTTCAATACTTTATACCACCTTATCCATTAGTTCTTACTCGTACCAACTTCCTTCTTTCAAATGTTGGTTGCTTAATTTTTAGAATGTTTATATCTTGTCTTCGTTTGATGATGTGCTCTTTTGACACTTCCAGATTCAGACCAAGTTCCATTAAGTTGACAGGCATTGTCTCATCCGTTCTTCTTGCATATAGAGGCTCACTTGGGACAGCTCACATGCATACGCTGTTTGCAAAGTAAGCTGAGAGAGAGAAAAAAAAGGTGCCAAGCCAGCTGTGAGACTTTGCAAGCCATGTGTGTACAGTCAGTCTCAAGTGAGCTTCTGTAAGTCTTTCATGCTCCCTACAATACAGTACAGTGCATGGATTCCGCTTTTCAGCCAGTTCTGTTTTCTGACAGTGCTGCAGTCCCTAACTGCCAGATAACTGGGGAAAGCCTGTATGTTCAGACAGTCCAAGCGGAGAACAATACCCCTTCATACACAGAACTGTTTCCTGAAACATGAAAAATTGTACTCAAAATACAGCCAGCCATCTATACTTGCGGGTTTCACTTTTGCAGATTTGATTATTCACGGATTATTTGCTCTCACTTCTGCTGCTTCCGTATGCCTTTTTTAATAGGGATTGCAAGCCTTGTGAGACTGAGAAACTGCAAACGAGGCTTGTAAGTTCCTATTGAAAATGGTGTGGGGCAGCAGTGGAGGTGCTAGTGAGCCCCATGAGCCACCCACTTCTGCCTTGTGAAGGAATCCTGATGCCTCAAAGAAGTCCATGGTGAGTGGAATATGATGATCATACTTTTTGTGTGTGTTAAATATGGTTTGGGAGGGTCTAGATTTATTTATGGTTTTTCCACTTTCACAGGGGCCCTGTGCCCCTAACCCTAGAGAATGTAGAGGGATGACTGTACTGTTTCTAAAATACAGCCCTGTTCTGCCTCTGAAGAACCAGTCGCTCAAAGGGCTTATGGTTTAATAAAATACACAGGATAGCACAAGGTCTCAAGAGAAATTTTTGCACTAGCTGAAGTAGTGCAAGAATGGAAAGAATAATCAAAATGATGTTTTTTTAAAAAAAAAATAGTCTAAAGCATGTTTTTAGGGATTAAAGAATAATTCACACAAGTTTTTTTGTGTAGAAAACAGCATTTTCAGCACAGAAAATTATATTTCAATACAGGAACATTGTTTGTTTGTTTGTTTCCTGCTCAGAAAATGCTAGAATTGCACATGATTGATTTGCATAGAAAAAAGCATTTTCTGTGCAGGGAACTTATTTTCCTGCACAGAACATACTATAATATTACTAATCCCCAATTGTGAATAAGTTCCAAAAATTGTATGGTTTTCAAAGACTTTCTCACAATGGAAAAAAAATGCAATAGCTCATTGCTTCTTTCAATGGAAGATTAGTGAAGAGTAACATCCCTGAAGGATTGCAATTACAACTTGTTCTCAACAGGCCAGATTCACAGCTTGGGGTGCTCTTGGCTCCTGTGTGGCTCCTGGAAGGTCAAGTAACCACTCTTCCCATTAGTTCCTCTGCCTTCCTTAGGTGGTGCATCAGTTGCATTCCTTTCTGTGATTTGGCCATAAGTCATCCAATGCTTCTGTTACTTCTTGATTAAATTCTCTGTGAGGCTGCACTTCAGTAACATTCAAAGGTATTTATCCCCATTGCAAAATGGGTCAGCCTGACTCTTCCCTGGTGTGAGCTCTGGAAATTGTGGCTCACTGGTCCTGAATGAACTGCTCGCTAGCTTCCAGTTTATTTCCAAATTCAAATTGATTTTTGTGTTAAATCCTAAACACAATGGGCCAGGATATCTGAAGGACTACCACTCTTGTATGAATCTGACTTCGCATTTGAAATCTTCAGCAGAGGCCCTGTTACTTGTTTCACTGTCCCAGCAACCAGGGCTGATGGCTTTCTTTGTTGCAGAACCTCCACTGAGAAATTCGCACCCAAAGGAAGCAATGTTGGCTATATCCTGTGGTTCCATTGAGTGGTCAAAACTCTATTATTCCATATAGCATTTGGCTTTTTAAAATATTTTAAAATCTATGTAAAATAATGTTTCTATATTGCATTGTATGTTAGTCAGGTGGCCCTGCTGGGCAGAAAGCTGATTATAAATATTCTAAATAAAGATAGATAAGTAATTTTTACCAAAAAAAAAAAAAAACAACATAGCATTACTTTTTTGCTAAACCATAACTTCCAGCATTCCTCATCATTTTGGCTCAGGTTACTAAGATTGGTTGCAATCCCGCATCTGAGCTGTTACATGATCCCCACTCCTGATCTACTCAGATGGACTGCATGCCTCTGGTATAAGCATGCACAGAAGATTCTGAATGCACCAAGAGATGTGTGATAACTACTGTTCTATCACTAATATTCCATGTTTGGGTAAGATGATTGAAGGTGTAGTAGCTGGCCAGCTTCAGCTGTTCTAGAAGGAAACAGATTATCTGAACCCACTTCAGTCTTGTTTCATGCCCAGGTATGGCACCAAGGCAATCTTGGTTGCTCTAAGTGATATCCTACTCTGGATGGGGGGGGCAGAGACAAGAGGAGAGCTACCCTGTTGATCCTCCTGGATCTCTCAGCAGCTTTTGATACCATTTAACATGGATATCTTACTGGACTGGCTCTGGCAGATAGGAGTAGGAGGCATTGTTTTACAGTGATTCTGTGAGAACCAGTTCCAAACAGTGGCTTTAGGGGACTCCAGCTCAGTCCCATGACCATTGTGCTATGAGGTGCCACAGGGTTCAACCTTGTTTCCCTTGCAGTTTAACATCTATATGAGGCCACTAGGAGAAATCATTAGAAGTTTTGGGGTGGGTGCCATCAGTATGCTAATGATACTCAGTTCTACTCCTCCTCCTCCTCCTCATCAAAGTTGGCTGGGGATAGAGGTGTTGGAGCAGTGCCTGGATGCCATATTGGCTTGGATGATGGTGAGTAAACTGAAGCTGAATCCCAATAAGATAGAGGACCTATTCACTGGTGGGTCTTGAGTCCAGAAACTGAGTAGGTTACCTGCCATGGATGGGATTACAGTCCTCCAAATGAGGAGGTACACAGCCTTGGTGTACTATTAGATCCATCCTTGTCACTGAAGGAACAGATAGACTTGGTGGATCAGAGAGCTTGGGAACAGCTTCAATTGATCAATCAACTACAGCCTTTCCTAGGCAGGGATAATAGAGAGCCTTTTCACACCTTACCTTTTTGTGGAGGTGGGGGGCGGAACTCGTGCAAGAAGCCTTCGGAGGAAGGCTTTTGCATCCCTGCTGCTTGGGTTCCGCAGCAGCTTCCTGGTCGTGCAAGTGCCCCGTCCGCGACCCGCCCCTTCCTTCTGCAGTGTAGCCTGGGAGCTGTAGGCTGCGCTGGGGCAGGATGCGCAACCAGCCCGGCTCCAGAGGTTCCACAGGGCAGGTAAGTTCACCTCAGGGCCCTGACTGGTGTGCAAGTGCACACCATTTTCGGCTAAAAGCTGAAAATAAAAAGGTGCGTATGCACTGTGCATCACGCTCTTGAGTGTTGTGTAAATGTGAGTGCGTCATGCAGACCGCTCCTCACATTTACGTGACGCTCAACGGGCCCTTTCGCTTCCAAAACACCGTGTGAAAAGGGCCTTAGTCACAGTATTCCATGCACTGGTAACTTCCTGATTATACTACAGCTATGCACTCAGCAAGGGGTTACCCTTGAAAATAACTTGGAAACTGCAATTAGGGCAAAATGCAGCAGCAAGACTGCTCACTGGAATTCTATTCAGATATCATATGAAACACCTATTCTGAAGGAATTTCACCAGCTGCCTGTGTGTTTCCATTCTGATTTCAAGGTGCTGACAATAAGATTTAAAGTCCAGAACATCTTGGGATTTCAATATTTGAGGGAGTTCTTCTCACTATACATGTCTGTGTAAGAACTGAGGTCTATAGGAGGGGCCATCTTCCATGTGCCATTGCTAGGGGAAATACATTATTGGAAAATATAGGAAAGGGCCTTTTCTGTGGTGGCATGTATGCATGGAACTATACATACCATGGGTATGTATGGGTATGGAATTCCCTTCCCATGGAGGTCTGATTGGAACTAATATTTGAATCATTTTAGTGCTAAGTTAAAATCTGGCTTTTTATTAAAGCCTTCAGGCCAAACTGATTTTATCCAGGCTGCAAATATTTTATAGTTATATTATTCAAAATTGTTTTAACCACTTTTAAATTGTCTGTTTTTAAATTGAGGAGCTATTTAATATATTGTTTAATCTTTTTAAACTATTTAAATTATTTATTGCTTTAAGCTGATTTTATTGTAAGCCAACCTGAGATCTTCAGATAAAGGGTGGGATATAAATATTTTAAATAAATAAATGCATCTCAAATCTACCTATTGGCATGTAGTAGCAGTGGTGGTTGTAGTGATGGATCTTCATCATAGTCTACATGACAATATAAATATATGCCTTTGTGAGCATGTTCTCCTGTTTCTGCTTAACATTCACAGAAGGAAATGTCTTTGGTAATAACTACAAAACTAAGAGGCATGGGTGGGTGAACCCAAAAGTATGTATTTAGAAGGGCCTTTTACCTTTCCATACTGAACACAAAAAGAAAGTAAATCTGATAGCAAAGATATAGGAATACAGAAAAGTAATAAAAATTAAAAGTTACGTTCTAAAAGGAGCAAAGCTGCCTCTTGCTTAGTTACAATCATACTGTAACTTGACCACACTTCTGTCATTGTGAAAAGGAATTAAATACAAATGAATTAAATGGCCATAAAAGAGAGACTTTGGGACCTGGATGGTCAGATGCAGGTCAAGGGAAAATTGGTCCCTGCTCCCACAGCTGTTTTAAGTAGGTGAATCAGAGCTTTCCCTGGCCCCATGAATCCTTTTAGCAGCCTGCATCCCAAACACAGTCCCCTCCCCATGTTTAGCATCCAACTTGGCCAGATAAACAGGGCTACTAGAAGTCTTCAAGAAATTAGTGTACTGTAAGCACCGCATGGAAGTCTGCCAGATTTCAGCTTATTACAAGAAATATTGAAATGTCTGTACGTTTGTGAGTCATTTTAAAAAGCCATATAATTAGTTCTGCAAGCTTCTAAAATACAGCTACTATAGACCACAAGGGCTTTATTCGACTCTTAAATGAGGATATTAAAAACAAACATATGTGGTGGGTTTTTTAGGGGGAAAAAATACAATACTTCCCAGTCCTAGATGACACTGGGGAATCAATCCACCTCCCTCTCCACACAAAACTGAAAACTAAAGGCAAACTGGTAACAGATGATCTTTGTTAAAGGCGTTAATATAAGGTTAATTGCTTGGGTCATGGAGGCCTCTGCTAGCAGACATTGGCACTTCCTAGTTACCTACAGCTGTGTATGCTATTAGGCGTCTGATTCTGTACAGGAGCCAAATGAACTGAGCCCCATTCGAGGGCCTAACCAGCTGTGCTTCTTAAGAAAAAATAAAAATAAAAAAAAAATATGCGGTGTATTTTTGATACAGTTTTCATCATTCCAGTGACGGGACCCAAATAAAATCGCTTGGTATTTGTTGCCAACACTAGAAATGTTTCCAATTATTTCAAAGGCTGTTAGAAAGAAAGGTGGAGGGCATGATTTGACCTAGCTATTTGAAGAATATACTGAGTAGAAGTAGATTTAAATAATAAGGTAGATTATGGTTGGCAGGTGTCAAGACCCAGTTGGAGACACATGAACTGTTGGAACCAAACTGAAACCTAGAGCACATGGAAGAGCTGGGGCAGGGATCAGAAAGCTGAAGTGGTAGAGTACTGCTCTATGGACTAAAACAGACTCCAGGGTGTACAGGCTCTCTCTCTAGTTAAGCAAAGCAAACAGACCCTCCAACAATTCACAGAGGAAAACTGGGACACATAACTATGCAATACTAGGCCATTTCTACACTACACTATTATAGTGCTATTCTTCCACTTTCAACATCCTGTGGAATTGTGGGATTTGTAGTTTACTGAAGCCAAAGAGGTCTTTGGCTGAGAATTCTAAATGCCTCTCCCTAAATGACAAACTCCAGGAATCCATAGGATGTTGAAAGTGGAAGAATAGCACTATAATAGTGTGGTGCGGAGATGGCCATAGAATGCGGTGAGCAAAGTGTGACCAGGCAACAAGAGGACAAAAGTTATTAATGAAAGTTATCAATAAACTGATTAGTGAAGAAGAACACACAAAACTACTGTTTTAAGCAGAGAAACTCTGCCATTTATGTACTGAATTTAGGAAAGCCTTTAAAAAAGTGCACAATGTGCCCACTGCACATTATAGATTTGGTCAAATCCCAGTTTCTCTTGCCATAATGCTCATGAAGTTGAGCCAGTTTTAACTTCTCAACCTAAACTACTTTACAGGCCTGTTTTTAAAATAAAAATGGGACTGTTGGTAGGGAAATAATGTGCAATATTTTGAGCTTCAGGAGATAGGTGGAATGTTATTTAAAAAAGAAAAAGGGCCCAAAACCCTCATGTTAGCCCAGGTTGTGTAAACCCATTAAATCAATAAGATTTACCTATGCTTTAATGTGTCAATCAAAAATGGATTCAGTAGATCTGCCCACTTAGGACTAACCAGTAGGATTCTAGCCATAAATAGAAAACGGCTGTCATAAAATACAACATTCATTTCAATAGCCTTTTAGGTTGTCTCAGGCTACAATCTTGTACACATTTACCTAGAAATAAGTTCCACCGAGCTCATTGGGAGTTGCTTCTGAGCAGATATATGTATGATCACATTGTTAATGTAAACGGAACACTGCATTGCACAAAGAAAACCTCTTTCAAAGTAAATAATAAAATCTTTCCTGGCATTGTACAAGCTACAGTTTCCTACTGGTGGCACTGTGCAATTTGGCAAACACAGAAGATTAATAAATCAAAAGGAAGAGATGGAGAACAGAAAACCAGAAAAAAACTAAGCCTTAAAATATAAGGTTTATACAAGTCTCAAAAACAATCTACTGAAGAGGGAAGGGGAAGTATTTTCAATCACAAATGCTTCTCTGAAATATTGATCCTATTTTAGGGAGATTGGTGCAATCCATCTATCTGTAAAGGAGACTGAGAGAACTCCAGGTGTGCAGTTCTAGGAGTTCAGTAATTCAAAGGCGTTCTCAAGGAAAGCCCCCATTAATCGTCAGGGCTCTCCTCTTTCCCTGAATTTTTCAAGAACTGTTTGTTCCTTCTGCTTAACCCAAGAAGCAATTTGGCACACAGCACAGGATATTCTGTTCCAAATTTGCAAATATTGCGGGTGGTTGCTTTTGCCTGAGTTTCTTGGAAACTCCAAGTCTCTGTCCCTTCTTCTCCTTTCCCTCCTGCTGATTTAATGTAACAGAAACAAGTTTGCACTTTGAACACAGTTTTTAGGAACTGGAGTAAATTTGGGCAAAAAGGAAAATTGTGAGGAGGAAAGAGAAACTGTGACATTTTAAAAGCACCTGAGAAGGTGAGATGGCTGAGGATTAACCAGAACAATTTTTCCCAAACTAAGAGAGCTGGGGGATATGGTGTAAGGCAGCACGATCAGGATCCTTAAAATGACAGAAATTGTTAAATACTGGATTTCTTATTGTACCTGTTATTGCCAGGCAGCAGGACTTGTGGTATGTTCTTTCTTGAATACCAAAAATATTTGGCCAAAGTGCTGGATATATGAACAAGCTATTCTACAATTTAGGCCCCCAACTGTAAAGGGCTTCTAAATGTGGAAGGGGAATCTGTTTAAATAATACTTTTTTGGTAATTCTATGAATCCTATTAAACATGATATAATTTAGGAGTTTCAGTATGTCTTAATAATGGATGAGAAAGCATTGTTATTTGGTTTCTGTCTGCCAAATTACTTGGGCTAGCCCTATTCCCATTGTAATCCTCTGCAACTCAAGAAATTCCCAAATCTTTCTTTGATGCACACGGTTTGTACTGTCTTACCAAGCTGAGTCCCAGACTAGAGTTATAAGATTTTCACTTAACAGCCAGCTACATCAAGAGCTGAACACTCAACCCTGACCTTTTACAAGTATTGATGGCAAGGACAAGGACTGCCTTTGTCCCTTTTCCTTCTTTTCTGTGGCCCTTTTTGCACGTTAGCTCGATAGCCCAATGAACTAGAGCCCTTGCGCTATTACAAACATCGCAAGAGAGCCCCTTGCACTCCGCACACAGCAGGGCATTTGCGAGAGAGCACCGGTCCCCGCCCAGTGCCTCTTTCGCATGTCGATGTCATGGGCCACACCCAGGTCCTGCCCTGTCCCCGCCCCATCAGCCCTGATTGGTGGGTGGATTTTATTTTTTTTATTTTTTTTCGCCTATCTCGCTAACGTTAGCACAATAGATCCTGCCAACAGGCGATCGCAGCAGCCCCAAGGGCAGACCGGTAGCAGGGCTTACCCCCCATAACAGGCTGCCCCGGAAAAGCGGACTTCACTCCTGTCATGCGGTTATGGGCGAGGACCCGGCAATACTCCTGGCGCATCAATTTCATCTTGTTCTGACATTCCACAGCCGTCCGCTGGTGTCCCTTCCATCCCATATCTGCTGTGATCTCTTGGAACACTTGCATGTTCCTCTGGCTACTTCGCAGGAGCTCCTGATATCTCAGCTGCCCCCAGATCTCCAGGAGATCCTCGATCTCAGTGGGTCACCAAGCTATGCCTCTGCCCTGCACCCTCTCGGGGGAGCCGGGCGCATCCATGCCACCCTTGTGTCATTCACCGAGGGGGCTGTCAGCAGTGGGCGGCAGTCAAGCAGATGCTGGACAAGTGGCTGTGGGTGTCAGTGTTTATTGCTGCCAGCAAGCGGAGGGTTACAAGTGCCTCCGGTAAGGCAGGACACAAGCAAACAGTCCCAAACACAAACTAAGCCTCAAATAGCAGGCAGGCAGCAACAGAAAGCGAAAAAAGGTTACTTCACCCAAAACGCCAACAGGGCTTAGGCTAGCGGAGAGTCAAGGCGGGGACGCTGATGGGTGGGGCAGGCACCAGACAAGGGCAAGAACTCACGGGGGGCTGACGGTTGTTGCTCCGTGCCTTGCCCTGTCTAACCCCCACCCTAAATAGGTCCCTGGACCGGCCGCGGCCTATCCGGGAGCAGGCTCGCAGCTGAGAGCTAGCAGCTGGGCTTGGCTCACAGCTGGGAGCTCTCAGCCCGCAGCCTTCATTCCAGCAGCCACCGGGACCGGTGAGTTGCCTCCTTGCTCTACCGCTGCTGCCTGAACGTGGGGGGATGGGCGACGGCCTCCTCCGGGTCGGGGCCGCGGGTGGGCGGAGCCCCGGGGCCAGGACCCGCCTCCCCTGGCGAGTCTGCACCCACCTCACCCGCCAGAGTGGAGACCGAATCGCCCCCCGCACCGCCCGCGGGTCCGCCGGCGTCGGTTGTGGCCTCCGCGGCGTCCGGGAGCTTGCTGGCGGCGGTGGCAGTCTCTGCGGCATCCGGGCGCTTGCCCTCGGTGGCGGTGGCCTCCGCGGCATCCGGGTGCTTACCCTCGGAGGTGGCGGCCTCCGCAGTGTCTGGGCACTCGTCCTCGGCGGCCTCCACGTCCATGGTAGCTTCCGGGCGCTCGCCCTCGGTGGTGGCGGCCTCCGCGGTGCTGTCCAGGCACCCCCCCGCATTGGCGATTGCCTCCGCGGCAGCCCCAGGGCCGCCGATGAGCTCCGCCATGCCTGGGACCCCGACAGGGCACACATTTCCCCCACAGCTTCAGCTGGAGCCGAGGGCAGGCGGGAGAGCCCCGCCCATGTACTAACATGCTAACAATAGAACCGATGAACTCCTGGCAAGGGACTGGCAGTCGCCCCTATGGGCAACCTCAGAAACTTTCAGGACAGCCTAACTGGGCCATCTGCCTGTCGCTGGCTGATTACACCTGTGTCTATTTGGTGAAGCCCCCTGAAGGGCGAAGGAAGTGGCCAGCTCAGAACCATTGGAGATAGTGGCAAAGTGAGTGTGAGCTCCTGTTTGAATGGTGAGGCGAGTGTGTCCGTTACGTGGCGTGTGAGTGGTCGTGTGTTGTGTCTGTGTTGTGTGGTGTGGTGCATCTGGAGATGGTGCGAGAGGGGACCCTGTGGGCCGACGACGAGGTGAAGGTCCTCCTTTCCCTCGTCGCTGCCAGCGAAGGCGTGGATGTGCTGATGAAGAGCACTCCACTGCTGAGCAAGGCCCTGTACGAGGGCCTAGCAGTGGCCCTCACAGCCAAGGGCTTTGAGAGGATGGCGGCCCAGGTCACCAATAAGTTTAAGGCTCTGAAGTGTCACTTTTTCAACACTATGGAGCTCTTCCGTGGCCATCCGCCCCCTCATGCCCGGCCAAAGTTCTTCGCTGCCATGTTCCGCATCTGGAAGGTGGCGGGGAAGCCCAGGTGGGCCGAAAGGCACAAGGGCGGTAAGTGACAGAGCACATACCCAAGTTGTCCCTGCTCCCATGCCACCATGGCCCTGTGGGGGGGGGCAACAACCCAGCCATGGAAATCCTGGCCATGGTATCACCTCACTTTCGCATGCCATTCAGCCACATTGCTGGCCTCAGGGCTGGGTGGCCACCTGAAAGGACTGCCCACAGGGACAACCGTGAGGGGTCAGTCACCTCACTGCCATC
The DNA here is from genome assembly GCA_948472985.1 of Iguana delicatissima. NCBI lineage: Eukaryota > Metazoa > Chordata > Lepidosauria > Squamata > Iguanidae > Iguana > Iguana delicatissima. The sequence continues at coordinate 566,345 of CAOKZL010000803.1, read as the reverse complement.
CCCTCGCTTCTGTTGTTCCTGCAGGAACTCAGAGGTGTGCTGCTGCAGGACAGCCCGGGATGCGACAAGGAGGTAGGTGTCCCTGGGCCAATCTGCCTATGGGTCTGCCTGTGCCGAGACAGTGACAGCACCCCTCTTTGGGGGTGCTGCCATAGCCCCTGGCACTGACCCAGCTGAGATCCGCTTTTTTCCCCTGCCTGCAGCTCACCGCAAGACAAGGCCTCTGCAGGAGTCCTCCCAGTCATCGGAGGGGGAGGGGACATCGGCGAGGCTTCGCCAGGCCAGTGCCCCCGCGCCCATGGAGGGTGAAGCTGCCAGTACAGGTGAACAGCCCCATCCTGCCATCCCGTCCCCCGAGACCAGCAGGCTGTCCACTGCCAGTCCCTCCGCCTACTGTGCCCAGCAGCCACACTGCATTCATGCACCTGACAGGGAATCCTGCCTGGGCTCACTGCCCTCTGGGGGGTGGGGGGTGGGCGGCTGCAGCTGTGGCTAATCTTATTGTCTTCACCTCCACAGCTGCATCTGGAACCACTCCTCACAGACTGTCCACCAAGTCAGAGGACGTTGACGTGGCAGATGACGGGGCCGGGAGCTCGCCCAGCGCAGGGTCGAGCCATGTGCATGGTGAGTGGGGATGGTACTGGTCTGCTGCCACACACACAGCCATGTGTGGTCATCTCTCCCAGCTCCCCTGCACATGGAAGCTTGAGGAGTATTCCTCCCTGAGCTTCTGCTGTTGTGTCATCCCTGACAGGAGAGGGACCTGTCCTCCTCCAGCAGCGGATGGCCTGCGTGGAGCCCCTGGGGGCAGCTGTGCAGCGTGCGGCCTCTCCAGTGCTGGTGGCTGGTGAGGAAGGTGAGTGCAAGAAGAGTGGTGCCCTGACAGAAGTCCCCCTGTCCCAGGCCTGTCCACAGTGATGGTGGCTGACTGTGAGAGCTGAGGCAACTCCTGCACACCCAAGGTCACTCAGTGACAGACTGCTGTTCCAACAGGTGCAGCTAGAGTCGTCAAAAGACCAGCGCTGCCCACGGTGCCGAACTTGCTTCTGCTAATGCAGGAGCTTGAGGAACGGGTGGCTTCATCAGGGGAATATTACAGGAGGGAATGTGAGTGTCTGGGCGGCTACTGCCCAACCACCCCTTGGGGCATGATGTTGGGGCCGCCGCCAGGCTTCTCATGGTTGGACTGACACCTTGTTTCCTCCTGTCTTTTCCCTGCAGATGAGACCCTCCTGAGGTCTGTCGAAGCCATGGCGATGGCTGTGGTGCAGAGGATGGGGTTCCTGGAGACGGTGGTTCAGCATCGCCTGGCTGCACTGGAGCAGAACATGGTTCAGCTGCTCCAGTGGAAAAAGCAGGTCACGGGGCCCCGCTGAACTGTCGCTGGAGGTGGCCACTGTATATAGTTGTATATTTGATAGTGTATATTTTCTGTATATAGTTGTACATTTGCTGTTTTGCATCTGTTTGCTTGTTTTTGTGATTACCTGTTCCTTGATCCTGTATGTTTCCTTGTCCTACCTCCTTCTGTGTCGTCTGTAATGTTCCCATGTGTATGTATAATAAATCTTTCTTGTTTCTTAACAGTAGTGTGTGGTGCTTTGTGTGAGGTGGGGGAGAGGTTGTTTGGGGTGGGAGGTGGGATGGCCATAGGAGTGGCAGGGGGATGGGGTTTTCATTCTGCTGTGAGAACTGGGCTACGGTGCTAACCTGCTAACGTGATAAGGTGCTAACGTGCTAACGATAGCGCTGTGTTGTTTTTTTTTTAAAAAAAGTTGGTCAGACCCCGGGGGCTGCTGTCGTCTCGAGTGTGGCAACGCAACCCCGGGGTGGGTTCTTGCAGCGATGTGTCGGGCAGTGTTCCCTGCTGCCATGGGGGCAGCGGCGTCCCTGCTGCTGGGCGGGGCTTCCCCTGGGAGTTGCTGCATGATGGACAGGCAGCTGGGACTGCCCGCACCCTGCCCACTCCCGGGTCCTTCGCGTAAGCACACCAGATGATGGCTCCGCAGGCCCTCTGGTCGCACGAGCGATGCGTAAAAAGGAGGTTATTTTCACCTTTCAGGCGAAAATGAAAAGATGCGACTTCAGCACTACCCGTGGTCGTGATAGCACCTGGTCAGCCAGAACGTCATGCGGTACGGCGGTTCGTGAAGGGGGGAGGGAGCGTGCTTAATACGCTTTAAAAACGCCATGCGAAAAGGGCCTGTGTCTAGGATTGCCAACTAATCAGAAAGTAAGATGGCTTATTTCTGCTCATGTATCCTTAACACCACCCTTAACGTTTAAAAAAAGTGTTTTTAAATTGCTGTTAAATGTCACAAAAAGCAGTAATGTTTGCAACTCCAGCTTGATCACTTGTTTCACATTCCTCCAATATATGCAAATGATGGGAGCTACCCCAGGGCTTAGAGAAGAGCTTGGTTTGGGTTTTGGATTACACTACAGCTCCCAGAATCATTCAGCTTTGGCTGGGGGATGTTGGGACCATTAGGTTAAAAAAAAAGTAACTTTTCTAAGGTCTAGACCCACAAGAAAGTGGGTAGAGCTTTCAATGGTAAACTAGCAATGTGTCCTATTATGTGAATATTGCTGAACATTTTGGTAAAATCACTGGATTAAAACCTGCCATCCTAAAGAAAGTGCAAACACTACTACTGCTATACGCAGCCCTCCACATTTGTGGGTTTGACTTTCAAAGATATGATTATTTGTGATTTTCTTCAACCCCTGCCCTCAAATGCTTCTTTTCTGGGGGAACCTTCCTTCTCAGCAGCTCTGATCAGGCCATGTGGCCCTTTAAAAAAAAATCCTACCTGTGGTCCTCCTCCTCCTCCACCAGCCACTCCCTGGCCAGCTAAGGATGGATCGCAGCCTGATTTCTCTGCATTGCAAACCCTATCCTGATGCCCCACACACCCAAGGAAGGAGATGGATGAGTAAGAGGAAGTATAGGGCTACCATGCCAATCCATCTCCCCTTCCCTCTCCTTTTGCTCCTTTCTCTACACTGTTATAGTGCTATTATTCCACTTTCAACATCCTGTGGAATTCTGGGGTTTCTAGTTTACTGAGGCCAAAGAGCTCTCTGGCTGAGAATTCTAAATGCCCCTCTCTAAACTTCAAATCCTAGGATTCCATACATTGTTGAAAGTGGAATTATAGTACTATAACAGTGTAGTGCAGAAAAGGCCCTGGTTTTGACCCTGGGTGACTGTCCTCCTCATCATGCCTTGGCCCCCTTCCCACAGACATACACACATTCTGATATTTGTGATTTTTCTATTTTGTGAGGGTCCTGGACCCCTAACCCAAGGCTATCTTTACCTCCCATATAGATATAGATTTTCTGGAAACTTTATCAGGAGGGTGGCAGAGAGGGGTTAGAGGTTCACCCAAGACAGCTGACATGCAATCTCCCTGAATAATCATCAGCAGGTATTATTTTTGTAATCAGGACCAAATGAGAAAGAAGGAATGCAAATTGGCCCCCAGCAGCCCACAAGGAACTTCACAATTTTCACTGAAAACCTTGCAATTAAAGCTCTGCTTTGGAAAGAAAGACCCAGGAAGAACTGAGCTGAGACTTATTTGTAGCAAAAAAAGCAAGAAACAGAGTGGGTTAATTTTTGCCTCCAAGCCCAGTAGAGGGTGTAGGAGCATTTTCCCCATGCTTTGGGGGCGTTCTGGACCATTTTAGGCCCAGAAGAAGACTTTTTTAGAAACAGGGAATGAATGGGAAGTGACTTCCACTCACTTCCTGTCATTAAAACAGGTCTCGCCTGGGAGCTGAAAATATAGGGGAAATTTCCCCAGAAGGGTTTTGGGGGGCATTTGGAGCCATTTTTTATTTTTTTGCAGGGAGGCTGTAGTGTGAGCATACAGTCTTCCAAGGTCTCTTGTGGTGTTAATAAGGCTCTTTAGCCTCACACAATTGCCTACACCTGGAAAAATGGCTGGGAATGAAAGGCCAAGCTCTGAATAGAGAGCCTCTATTTCTTGTCCCATTGTATCCTATTCAGTACAACTGCAGTTCTCTTTTGAATATACTTATTTTTTATTTAATATTGAATCTCCTTGAACTTCCCCAACACCTTAAAAATATTTCTAGGTTCTCCATCTATCTAGAGCAGTTTTCATCTTCAGAAAATTAGTTCATGTAGGAAACAAGCTAATCTGTATTATTGGTTCTGAGGAAATATTTTTACCCGTGGTATATCAGTCAGATTACTGACATACTGTTGGCTGTCCTAGCTGTGTTCTAAGCTATATGCAGTTCAACACTGTGCTCCATATCCCATTGTAAAATAGTCTTATAAACTAGCTTAATGCAGAATTTGAGAAGGTTACAATTTTTAATCTATACACCAGCATACACTGGTCAATCATATCCTTAAAGAGGGACAGTCCTGATTCATACTCTGTTGTCCCACTTTTTCAGCTGCTTTTAAAGTGTTTCAGTTTCTCTCTCCTCTTCCCACAATCCCCCTTTGTCCTCAGCTGACTTCAGTTGTTGCACACTGGGTTCAAACATAGGCCCTTTCCACACAGGGAGGCGTGAAACGCGGCAGAACGGGGCAGCGCATGTGGGGACGGAGCTTACCTTAATCCGGGTGGCTCCGTCCCCGCTGGGAGCAGCGCGCGTTCACTGCTCTACATGCCGCCGGCATCTGGCGGACTAAAGGCTGTACAAAACAACTGAGTCTGGACTGTCACTGGATGCTCAAGGCGGATGAAACCAGCTTGACTTTCCTTGGGAGGGAATTCCACAACTATAATGTCCTGGTTCATGTATTTGTTAGACTTTTATAGTGGTGAAGTATACATCAAGGCCTCTGCTGAGGATCTCAGATTCTCATGTTGGAAGGAAAGAATCTTTCAAATATCCTGGTCCCAAGCTATGTAAGGCTTTGAAGTTCAAAAGCAGCACACTGAATTTAGCCTGGAAGCAGACTGGTAGCACAATTGGTACAAGACAAGTAACATGTGGTTTCTAAAATGCATATCTGATAACAGTCTAGCCACCAGATTTTACATTAGCTGTAGCCTCTGAACACTTTTCAAGGTCTTTTTTTCTCTTTAGAAAGAAAAAAAACACAGTTCTGCTGTCTCCAAAACCTATGTCCTCCTTTTCATCTAAGCATAAGGTAGATATTGTTTAGGAACGGAGTGGCTAAGAATTCCATTTGGTTCACTGATAAGACCTTTCAAACATTTATCAATTCCTTCATAAACACAATGGGGAGTAAAGTGGGAGGAAATAAAACTGACAGATTCATTCACCTAGGCATTGGGTTTTTAACATATGGTGGTTAAAGAGCTGACTTTTAAATAACGAGGGGAAAAATTCATTAGAGCTGAGATTCTAGACCAAAATGTCCATGTCCCACCTCCCAATGGTTGAGAGACAATGTTCTCTTTACCTTGAAAATTCACACCTTTGAAAAGTTGGGTTTGTCTTTTCAAGAAACAAAATATGCACAAAAGCATGCATGTATTTTCAAAATGTATACAGTTAAAGAATATGTATAACTTAGAAGTATACACTAGAGATATGAAGGCCTAAGGAAAAAACAGAAAAATCAGCTTTAAAGAACATTGTTTTCTGTCCTTTCATCCCCCTACCAGCCTTATTTTCCAAAAAAACTGGAAAGAAATGGATTATGGAATACTTCTTTCAGAATGAAGAATATAATATTTAAGACAAGGTGTTCACATATTTAGTGTCCCAAAATCATTTCTAAAAACTTCCAAAAGGAAATACTTTTTATGTTATTCCAGTTCCTGGTCTTGGTTCCTTTTCTCGGTGCTTTTTATGAAAATGAGTTCATTATGACACTATGGAGACCTATGAAGACAAAATAATTTTATCTGTTTGGTTAATGTTAGTGTTTCCTTCTGTTTTTATGGGAATTTTTGGCCCTTCAAGTGTGCCTTTCAGTTCAGAATTGAGGTTGCCATTTCTTCTTTCTGTCTGGCTCTTCATCTTTAACATCTTCATATCAAGCAGGTAAAATATGGCCCTCTCTATGCTGAGAAAACTGGGATCAGTTGAATGTGGTTGGGTTAAATAGTTTTACATTTTGTTCAGATTTTTAAAATAAGAAGTCACCATGTGTGCATTTCTTCATAAGTGGGATGAAAAGAATTTGAGCCTATATTTTTAGAAAAAAGAAAAATCTGGATGTGTCAGAAAGGAAAAGTGATGGCAGAGAGACAAGTCTTAATTCACAATAAAGCTGGGATTTTGTCTTCGTCTTTGTCCTTTTTAACAGGAAGATAAATTGCAAGCACCTCTAATTAACTAGACCCTGAACAATGAGGAAAGGCACCCACAACCAACAACCTGCTCCATCCTTGCTGTAATCAATGACACTAGCAAGCCTCAACAGCTGCCAATTTACTCTAGGTCTCGCAATAGTTTAGAGAGGTAAAAACATCTCAGGCAAATGAAAACTGTCAGTTCCATCAAAGGAGCATAATATTGTTCATCCTGGCAAATAAGTCTCTCCTTTCCCTAGGTTAGAAGTCAGATGACTCTCATTAAGTCAATCATCATTAACCTGGCTTGACCAGCAAGAACAGAAGGGAAGGCAATCTCTCTTTTCTGTAGGCACCAAGTCTAGACAGCGCTATTATGCTCAACACCCTGTAGCTTGAAACATAACTACTTAGATTGCTCGGATAATGACTGCAGCCAGTCAGCTAGCCATTTTGCCAGGGTTGGAGCTGCTTGCTTCTTGGTGTAGACAAATAATATTAAATCTCCCTGCCGGCATTCCTTCATGAAGCCCATTCAGCTGGAAGGGCATATCTTTTTTCCTGGAGCAGCTGTAAGGGTATAATATGAAAGCTAACATGAAGCTGGCAAGATTTTGTTGCACTACTATTTATGGCTCTCCCTGCTTCCCAGCCTATTCCCTGTAAGAACACCCTACAACAGTTAAGAATTTTAGTAGCCGAAATGGGAGGAAAAAAATTCAAGTGAGTTTTGTATGGGGGTGTTTTGCTGGACGTGGAGAATGAACAGATGTGCAGAACATTTCAAGATGTTGTTGTGGACTGCAACTCCCATTATCCCAAGCTATCAAAGTAATGGTGGGGGTTGCTGTTTTGCTGATCAGCATCACACCTGTTTCTGGCACAAAAATACCCTGCCACTGCATCAGTCTCAAGCTCCATGTGGTCGACTCTATGTTTAACACAGAGATCAGATACTCCTAAGAAGCTTGGCCTACACTTGGTCATCCCTTGATTCTTTCAGAGCTTGGGAAAGTTCTTCTTTCTACTGCTCTTCTTATTTTCCTCTGTTCTGCCTTGCTATCGTGTTCTGTCTTGGCACTGGGATTCTTGGAGCTGAGAGTAGGCCCCAAAAGTAACTCCTCCAAGATCTAGATTCTTTATCCCTAGTATTCATTTATCAAGTGGGAGAAAGGGAACTGTAGCCCCCAGTAAGCCAGTGTCATACAGTGGCTAGAGGGCTGGACATCAAGATGAGATGGAGGAACCAGTCGCAATAATGAAGCTTCCTCTTAAGGCAACTAATGCAGCTGGGCTCTATGTGGTCAATGTCTAGATGACAGATACTTTGAGTTCCATCAGGCAGGAATATGAAGTAAATTAAATCCTCCGGATGGAGCAACTGTCAGAAGGTTGTAACATACATTGCTGCAGTTCAGGGGAGGGGATTAAATATCCAAATGACATTTCTGTTATTGTGAACTATTTTCTGGCAATTCCCAACAACAGCTGCAACGGTTTATACCCATCTTCAAGTTGGTTTCTTCTTACTTCCAAGATATATTGGAATGAAAAGGTCTCTCTCTCTCACTCTCTCTCCCCAGTGAAATAGCACTTTTGCTACTACAGTATAAATCTAAACAATTTCTTTTTTTAAAAAATAGAGATGAGAAATTAGCCCTTCAAACCATACATCTACCACAGCAAACTACACCCCCGTCCTAAAAATGCTTTGGAAGAGCCCTATTATGTATTCAAGAAATTTGCTTTATACAGTCCCGAAAAAGAATGGAAAAAGTGGATATATCAATGAGCCAAACCCAAAGCTATGCTGTGAGAAGACTTTAGACTATTTGAGAAGAGCATTTATATAAATAAAGAATTTATATTATACTCTGTGCAATAAATATAAATCATTTATATTTCACTTTACACAATAAATATGAAACATATTGCCCTTGCCCCTCTACAGTTGTTCACCCTTGATCTAGATTCACACCTATATCTTCTTTTTATCCTAAGTTGCTACCAGCCCAACAGCATCCAATTGCCTGAAGTAGAGCAGCAAATGGCGTCCTCATCCACATATCCACTACCAACCAAGTCAAGATGCATACTGTGTAATTGCACACAGGTTATTTTGGCTGAAGGAACTGAACATCCCACAAGTACCTGTCTACACCCCGACAGTAAATGTACAATAACAAAGTCAGTCACTAATAATTTGTTGCCATTTTATGACTTGCACAATCCTCTGTTTCACCTCACTCTGCCTAATATAAGGGGTAATCCTAATGCTACTGTATGAAATTATCAGATTTAGAAAATAGATTTGTAGAGTGGTTACCCCTAGGTCCTGTGACTAACAAAGGATAAAATGCCATTTGGCACATCATGTGAAAAGGGCCATATCAAAATATACATTTAAAAAAAGTACTTGATATCTTTCTTCAGTATCACTCATTTCTTCTTTTTACATTTATTTGTTTGTTTGTTTGTTTGTTTTGTTTATTTGAATATTTATAACCTTCCCTGTAACACAAAATCTCAGAGCAGCATATGAGAAAATCAATTTAAAAGTTAAAAACAATTTAAAATATAACAGTAACCATTACAATAAGAGTGTGCAAGTTTTCTCCACTCCATCATTCAATTCAGTTTTGCTATAAAAGGTTTATTTTGTTTCATTTCTCCTTTATTAAAATCATATTGGCTTTGCTATTCACTTATTAGAATGCGTGTTTTGCAATTTGTTTTGTTTTTGCTTGGAGTGTAATCAATCTGGTCAATTTTGTGCCAGCCTTATGGCTGTTCCTGGTCTGAAACAGGTTTGTACCTGATGCAGTTTGGCTCTTTCTTCATCTCATCCCTTCTTAGCCTCTCCCCTTGAGTTGTTCTCCTGGAGAATCTTAGGTTTTTTGCTGCCAGACTGCTCTGTCAGCAGATCTCTGAGATTAGCTTGTAGTAGAAGAACATGTCTGGCAGAAAAGCAGGAGATGACTTCTGCTGACAGGAGAAGCTTGTTACTCTGTACAGATGCCATCTCTTTGAGTTAGGTTTGCACTGCCCTTTACATTTGGCCCTCCACATTTACTAGAGTTAAAGGCATAGGACCCTCCTCCAAAAAAAACCCTGGAAATATTACAAAGATCAAAATGTGTGTGGGGGGGGGTTGGGGCCAAGGCATGGTGAGGAGAGCATGGTGGGGAGAGCAGAGAAAGGAGAAAAAAAAGGAGCGAGTCAGCACGGTGGCCTTATATTTCCTCCCTCTTGCCCATCTCCTTCCTCGGGTGTAGAGGAGGGCATTGGGAGAGGGTTTTTGGTGCTGAGAAATCAGGATGCAATCCTTCCTTAGCTGGCCAGGCAGCTGCTGTTGGAGCAGGAGGAACACAGAGGCAGGTATTTAAAGCGCTGCGTGACCTGATTGGAGCCACTGAGAGGGAAAGTTTCCCCAGAAGAGAAGTTAGAGAAAATCGCAAGTTATCAAATCTATGAAAGTGAAACCTATAAATGAGGGGGGCCAACTGTAGATTTATTCTTCTCTAATTTTTCTCCTCTTTCTTCTGTTCCAGTCACCTGTGGAGAGGTGGCAAGAGAGCTGATTTGCAAGTCAGAATATACTACATTCTTCTAGACCATTTTGGAAAAAAGTGGTGGCTGCCATCAAGAAAAAAAGGCAAAAGGCTTCTTCCCAGAATATTGCAGTCACTCTGAAAAAAATAAAATAGTGCCTTCCATTAATGGTAAAACCCAGTTCCATTGATACAGAAGAAAGGTAAACACCCCATGAGGATTAAATGTTCGTAGCAAACAAGAGATCTATTCATATTCATTTGTTACTCACAGCATTTGTTTTGGAATGAATGTACTGAGCCAAATGGGCTTGATTTGGTTCACTGTTTAATTCATTCACAAATAATTCCCCCCTCTTAATTAACAACATTAGCGTACACACTGAATTTTAAATAAAGGCAAAGAGTGCTGAACTGCCAAAGATTGCTTCTATATAGACACTAGAGAAATATACAAAAACAGCATATGATAACTTGTAAGTGAATGAAGACATCAAAATAAAATTTTAAAATTTTTCTATACGTTCACTCATTAATCAAAGTGGAGACCAGATGAAGGTCAGGACCTGGAAAGGAAGGTATGAAGGAACTAGATAAGATCCTCAAGTGTAATGATATATCATAGAATACCAAATTTAGGATAGTTAATGCCACAGTATTTCTGATTTCTATGTATGGTGTGAAAGTTGGATGATGAAGAAAGCTGACAAGAAAAATATCTATTAATTTGACATGTGATGTGGGAGGAGAATTGTACAAATACCGTAAACTGCCAGAAGATCAAATAATGGGGACCTAGAGCCAATGAAGCCTGAACTCCCATTAGAAGCCAATATAACTAAACTGAGGATATTGTACTCTGGACATATCATAGCATTGTTCACTAGGAAAAGATGATAGTACTCAGAAAAGTTTATAGCAGTAGGAAAAGAGGGAAACTGTGTCACAAGTAGGCAGATTCAATGGGTAATCCATGGCCCTGACTGTTCAAGATCTTTGGAGGACTGTTAACAACAGGATGCCTTGGAGGTCTCTGATACATAGGGTCACCATAAGCTAAAGTTGAACGTAGCAGCAATTAACATACACAGTACATGATAAACCCCATTTTGGAAAGTGTTTTTTGAAATTGTATGGAAGAAGGCTTATATGGATGCTTCTCATGTTTAAGTGAAAAAGCATCTTGCAAATGGCAAACAGACATGTCCTGCAAAAAACCCAAACGTATTATATGTTATCCTATCTTTTAGTGCATTTATGAAGGCAAGGAATAATTATTCAAATATATGATTCTCTTTACTTGTTATTTGACAGGGTACAGTCCATATACCATATGCTAGTTCCATATAGCGATTTGACTTTGTGAGTATGGTTGAAACCGTTTTTCCCCTGTGACCTATTGCATGAGACAGGTATGTGAACACACCCTCTCTCTCTTTTCATTTTTTTTAAAATCTTGTGATGCTGATGAATTCACAATGATTTATGTCCGAGAAATAATATACCGCTTAGTTCTCATGTTACACTTCTTTCTCTTTCGGGAAGTTCAAAGGAGGCCAAATCCCCCAATAGTGATATTTGATCTTTCAGTGTGGCTGTTGCTGTATAAATCCCCACTTCATTTTTTAAGTATCAGTTGTTCAATGGTACTGCATAACGGATAGGTACAAAAGGATTTAGAAGTACACTAGGGGAAGGCTTGAGCTATTCAGCAAATAAAAATTAAAAAAAGTCAGATAATCCGTATCAGTAAATCCCTTTTGTATGTGCACTGACCTGGGTAATCAGGATTGGGTCTGCTATCTCTATTTCCATTCTCAACAGGTTCATTTGAAGTTTTGACAGAATCACCCTATGCAGAGGCCCTTCACAGTCTAACTGCCATGGTGGCATCCTATTGGAGCCATAGGATTTGTAGTTCAGCTTGGGAAAGGATATATCAGAGAAAGGAACTGGCAAAACCACCTCTGAGTACACCATGCCTAAGAAAACTGTATGAAATTCATTGGGTCACCATTAAGTCAGCTGGAAACTTGAAGGCGCATACACACACATTTAGAATTCTCAGCCAGAGAGCTCTAGTGCTTCACTAAACTGCAAACTCCAGGATTACATCAGCTATAGCCATGGCAGTTAAAGTAGAATCATAGTGTGTAGTGTGAAGGGGCCCCAGGAACAAACTGTATAAGGCAGCGCTTTCCAAACTGTGTGCCACGACATGTTAGTGTGTTGCCTGACATGTGTAGGTGTGTCACCTACAATCTTGGAAATGTATATCATTATTTATAAATCATATATTTTTAAAAATATATGAAAGGTTTTCATGAGATATGTTGTGTCTCCATATATTTTGTTATCACAATTTATGTGTGTGTCAGTATCACTTATAAGAGGTTAGTTTAACATCTGCTTTGCTAGTAAAGCTGAATTACTGTGTTGCAAAATGATGCATGTCCAAAAAGTGTGTCACCAACATGAAAAGTTTGGAAAGCTCTGGTATAAGGTAAGCTCACTCTCAGCAACTGGGAATCCTGAAAGATTTCAGTACATTCTTTACATGCAAAGGGTCTTTCAGACATCAAACCATGGCTAGTGAACATGCTCCCTCTCTCAATGTTGTTGGCTTTCAATTCTCATCATCCTTCAGCTTTGCCTATGCTGGCTAGGCTTGGTAGGAGTTCTAGTCCAACTATACATTCTCCAGCCTTGCTTCAGATGAATGGGTAAGATAAGGTAGACCAGTCATAATCCTGGTACCCCTTTCTGATTCTTCATTTAAGACAGGAAAAGAACAGTAATGGCAATTCAAATTATTTTTGAAAAGTTCTTTTTTTATAATTCTGGAACAGCAGGCTATAACACACCTGTTTGGATTAATGCTGCAGGTTAGTTTATTAAACGATATCAGAGGATGGCTTAGAAAGAGACAGGCCAAATTCACAAGGGTGGGCAACCTGGGGGTACTTGCAGTCCTCCACCTAATTTCAATAGCTCTCAGCCTCAATGCTCTGTCCCTCATGCAGAGATCTGGAGGGCGAGAAAGAAGGAAGAGAGGAGGGTGTGAGAGGCTATTAGTGTGACTGTATGGTTGCTTAACCACTACAGAAATTAAATTCATTAACAACAAGCCATGTAGAAAGTTTTATAAAATTAACTTCTTGATTAATTAATTTGTTATACAAAAAAAAAGATCATTCAGAGTTGTTGAAAATAGCCAGGTCTCCATTAAAATAATGACAAATATTAATAGTTGCTCAGGAATAACACTGTGACACTGTACAATTAAAGTAGTGAATTCTGAAACGGTTGGAAGTTTTAACACATTAAGATTAACAAATTAATTTGTAACCAATTACTTCCAAGCTCAGTGTGACAGATGAATGGAATGTCAGAGAAAGAAAGCAAATGGGGTGGCAGAAAGAGAGAAGTGATGGTTCTACCAACCACTGGAGTCTGCAGCATTACCAGCATGCGGTCTTGGAAAGACTAAAGAAAAGAAGCCCTTAACAAAGAAAAATACCATCCCTGCTCATAGCTGAAGTTATCAAGCACAACCTAAGTGATTCTCAGACTCATGTACTCCTTCTCCCTTCTCCCTCTCCTCTTTCTTTAATTAGAAGAACAGACAGAGTTTATCCCTTCCATTTTGATAGAACTGTAGCTCAAAGAACCTTCTTCTGCCAACTGATTCTGCATTATATAGAAACCTAGGAAACTATGGTTTGTAATTACAGCTTTGATCAGAACAAGACCACAGTTTCCTGAATCCAGATGTAATGTAAATAAAGTAGCTGTTTGTTCTAAAGCTAAGCTGCAGATTTTCATTCTGCTCCCTTCCTATGCTAGTAAGGATGAGAAAAGAGAGGAGAGGAAGCATCTGAGATGAATCAACTGGTCCAGGGCATAGAAAGAGCACAATCCTAACTGGGCAACATTGCCTGGTGCTAGCTGAGTCAACTTTAGGTAAGCTAAAGTTGTGCGGAATCTAAATCTCTCTTGATCTAAGCATGTTAGAAATTATTTATGGCCATATTTTCACACTGGCACAACTTTGTGTCAGCATTAGGGCTAAGTCCCTGGGACAAAGGAGATTTGGACATCAGTCCACGTCTCTCTCCATTTCTGCCCACAAAAGAAGCCTTGTTCCTAATCTCCAGCCACTGTTGCTGGTACATTGTGGAGTTATGACTCCACTGAATGTTAGCAAGCAATTAATCGGCTGCATAATGACCATGGACAATAAGCAGATAGGAAGGGGAGAAAAAAGAAAACTCTAAGCACAGAAGTATGCTGGAAAGGTTTGCCATATAGTGGGCAAACACAAAATCATAGCTGGAGGGGATTGCAAAGGTCATCTAGTCCAACCCTCTGTCATGAAGGAATGGACAGCTACAGCACTTCTGAAAGATGCCCATCCAACCTCTGTTTAAAGATTTCCAAGGAAGATAAGTCCACAATACTCCAAGGCAGTCTATTCTACTGGCAAACAGATCTTAGTGTCAGGAAATTTTCCCAATGTTTACTTGGACTCTCTTTTCTTGACATTTGAAACCACTGGTTTATATCCTGATCTCCAGAGCAGCAAAACTTGCCCCATCTACAATGTGACATACATTCAGATATGTAAAGATGGTTACCATTTCACCTCTTAGTTTTCTTTTCTCCAGGCTAAACATACCCAGCTCCCTAAACTTCGTATGTGTGCGTGACAAGCGTGAAAGCTGTTAGAATGTGTTTAGAAAGTTGTTAAGCATGAATTACATGGTGGAATAAAACAATACCAAGTAAACCACTTAACTGCATTTTGGCTTTACATGAAAACAAATGGGTTTCTTTGTTTGTTTTTGGAAAGGAAAAACTGGTGCTCAACACATTTGAAGCACTTCCTTTCTGAATTTTTTCCATTGCTTCTTATTGCAGGCAACTATCCAAAACTTCTAATCTGTTCCATTTGATGGTTAAAATCCTGCTGCAGTTTTTCCTGTTTTGCATTATGCTATGCTTTGAAAAAACATGCATACATAACCCCCTGAAAATTGTTTATAGCAAAGCAACACTGCCACTGGAATAAATTAAAGAAACCCCAGCAATTAAAATAATATTATGTTGGCATGCACTTGCAAGCAGTTGTTTAAACCTTTTGTATAAATGTTACACAACATTCTAACAAATGGTGCTTGGAGTGCTCCCCTGTTGCTAATGAAGTCAGAAATTCATTCCCGTTGGTTCCATAATGTATTTTTCAAGCCTCTTACCGAACAGTGTACAGAAATCCTGTATAGCGTAAACAAGGACCCTTCAGCAGTAACAATGTAATATTTACCTCTCGGCTATTGAAATTATAAAGAAGTGACTCCAAATAAAACCCAACCTCCATTCTGCAAAACCTATTTCAAGGGGAAATTGTTTGGCACCTAATTCTAAACAAATTGTCCTTTTAAAAAAATGCCAGCTGTTTAGGGTTTTATTTTATATAATACATGGTACATGGAATGATCAATAAGCCCAAGAGGCACAACTTTGCTATTTCTAACTGAAATCATAACTAGGAGGAAAAATACTGACTTTAGGGTCTTGCTCCTTACATTGTGCTTAAATGAAAGGCTAATTTAGGGGCCCTTCATACATCCTCTGAGTAGTACAGGAATATGTTTGGTAGCTAGAACCATACAGGTGGCAACAACTCAGCCCAGTTAATCCCCAGCAAAGAGGGGAGGCAATCTAATCAGAGAAGATGAACAGTCTCAATAGACACATTTACAGTTGTTTACTTCAGCACCATAGCCAAAGCTTCCAAGACTGGTCTAAGACAGCGAAGTATTTCTCTCACATTGAATATGATATATATATATATATATATATATATATATATATATATAGTTCTATCCATCCTGTATTGGAAGAATGGCAGAACTCCAGACTCCAGACATAGACACTGTTACTGTAGTTTGTAAGCCGCACTTGGGGTGACATTAGATACCGTTTTGATATCAATAATTTGGCCTACTATACCCCTCTGTTCTCCACGTACTTGCGAGGCCCCCGGACAAGCACGCAAACAGGCTCAGTTGCTAATCACTGGAATATTCAAAACAAATACAGGCCAGCCAGAAATAGCCAAACTGCCACCTCAGGAGACCTCACAGCAAGTACCCTCATCAGGTATGCACACTATTTACAAAGAACACCCTGCCCCGAGCAGGCAGCTTGATTAGAATAATCCTCATCTGTCAAGCACTCTGCATTTGCATACTTAGAATAGACAGTAGAATAGACAGTAGAATATTGACAATAGAATATTGTCAATTCGGACCTAACTCAATCATGCTAAATTCTGACCTTTTGGAGGCTTTGTCTCCAACCCGAAACTCATTGTTTTCCCCAAGTACAGGCTAGCCTGTGGCTACATTATCCCCTATAAAAACCCCTGACTTTGAGAGCTTCCTCGGATCGCTCCCAATTTCCGTCCTGCCTTGCTACTGCATTGCTTGGCGAGCCTTCCCCTCAGTCCTACGTACTGAGACTCCCTATCTCCAAACTTCTGCTGCAGGCTACCCTGGCTTCAGGACAGGTGTAGTATTACCCAATCCAACAACTCCTCTAAAATTCCCTCTATCCCACTCCAACCTTTCTTTCTTTAGTTCTCTGCATGAGTGTGTTGCATACACTGTTTGACTGTATTTTAATAAAAACCACAATTATTATTTCAACTCCGTGTGCTCCTTGACTTGGCCTGACCTCATAGGTGAAAGATCACGCTCCGTTGCCCTGCCTTTTGCATTGCTAGCCTGTGCTCCTGGATAATTTCCCCAATTTGTGTAATTGAGAGCACATTTAGGTGTCCCTCCCAGGACCCCCAGAAAACAGGGTAACAACACGTGGTTAACTTACTTGAGATGAAGAACCATGATTTTTTGACTCGCAAAATTAACAGAACATTGACTAAAGAAATTGAAGCTGAATGGAACCCCTTTGTGAAATATCTAAGGGAAAGATGGAATACTGAGATATTGGATAGGAACTGACAATGAAACATGATAGATTGAGCAATAAATTACAATTAATATGAGAGTTTTCAATTTTTGAATTTATTTTGTAGGAAAATACAATAGTAACAGTAAAAAAATATAAGTATAAAAATTAAAAAAGTCTTAGTCAGTGAAATAGCAGACCTGTTCACAAAAGGTATTAGTGGAGGTTTTGAAAATTGTCACATACAGATACCCAAGAAATAGGTAGGAGGAAGTCTTAAGGGGATATGTATAGATATAACTGTGAACATCATATAAATATGAAGAATTTTTTGGCAAATATGTGTGCGTAAAAGAAAGTATATGTGTATGTGTATATATATATATGGTTGACAAACGTTGGGAGGGGTTGCTAATACGCCAGAGGACAGGATCAAAATTCAAAATGACCTGGACAGATTGGAGAGCTGGCCCAAGGCTAACAAAATGAAATTCAACAGAGAGAAATGTAAGGTCCTACACTTAGGTAGAAAAAATGGAATACAGAAATATAGGATGAGGGACACGTGGCTGGATAGCAGTACGTGTGAAAGGGATCTAGGAGTCTTAATTGTTGGGAAAATTTGACTAAAACTATTAGGATTCAGCCTTCATTTAGCAGAGTAACACAGAGAAACATTTAAAAGCTTTGTCAGATGACTTGTGGCTTCAGACCGGCTGATTCAATAAACACAAACACAGGTAGCTTGGAATAAAAGGCTTAAATACTTTACTAATGGCTTCCTCATTTACCTCTGTATTGAGAGAGCCTGCTACCTGTCTAACTATTGAATAGGAGAGTCTTCGCTTTAACTCACCATCCTACTCGACGGGACTCGAAGCATGTGAAGAGTTCAGAGAAAGCAGCCATTGAGAACAAAGAAAGAGATCAGAGAGAGAGAGGAAGGAGGGGTCTTAGCTTTTATAAGACCGATGACCCAAGGACAGTCCTTGGTCACATGATCTGATCACCTGAGAACCAAAGGCATTTATGATCATGCAATAAAAGACAGAAAAGGCAAAGGCAAATGGAGGAGACAAAAGGGAGCCCTATCTGGCTACGACCCACTTGTTCTAACAACAAGATGGGGGAGAGAGAATGCTGAGATTTCCCAATATTAATAGACCACAAGCTGAACGTGAGTCAGCAGTGTGATGCAGCAGCCAAGAAAGCCAATGCAATTCTTGATTGCATCAATAGGAGTATGGTGTCTAGATAGAGGGAGGTACAGGTACCACTCTACTCTGCTTTGGTTAGACCTCATCTTGAATATTGTGTCCAGTTCTGGGCACCCCAATTCAAGAAGGACAATTCAAGAGGAGCTGCCTGATGAGGAAATCAGTTCCGTGAGCCAGGAAAGCGATGCTTGGAGGAATGTCACACGGAGAAGTAGAAGGGCCAGGAAGGAAACAGAGACTCTCAAACTGCAGAATCGCTTCAACGTTCTTGGTGCTGTGAATGATGAGGAACACCAGAAGGAGGGAACACAACATCAGCAAGAAGGAATCCAACTTCTGCAACTGGAACTTCAACACCAACAGGACAGCATCCAACCTCGGGAAGTCCAGCACTCCCGACCTCAACACAATGCCCAGGCAATCCTGGAAGAATCTGCTTGTCGAAGAACCCCGGACAGGCCTCAGAGGAGGCGAGTTCTGGTGGTTGGGGACTCCTTGCTCAGAGGAACCGAAACGGCAGTTTGCAAACTGGACAAGCTCAATCGAGAGGTCTGCTGTCTTCCTGGGGCCAGGATAAACCACATAACAGAGAGGCTAGCCAGGCTGGTCAAACCCACTGACCGTAAGCCCCTCGTTTTGGTTCACGTTGGAACCAATGACACGGTGAAGCGCAGCTTTCACCACATCACAAAGGACTACGAGCTTATGGGGAGAAAGCTTAAGGACCTTGGTGCGCAGGTGGTCGTTTCATCAATCCTCCCTGTTCAAGGATATGGTGCACGAAGGGAAAGGACAATAGTAGAGGTCAACAGCTGGCTCCGCACATTTTGCCACCGCCAATAGTTTGGCTTTTTGGATCATGGCTTGAAATTCCAGGAACATGGGCTTCTGGCAAGGGATGGGCTGCACCTCACGAAACTTGGCAGGAACGTTTTTGCAAACAGTCTCACACGGAGGATTAGGAGGGCTTTAAACTAAGTACATCTGGGGAGGGAGACAAGATTATTCAGGACAAGGACTCAGCAAGTGCAGGGGGAAAAGGCCCAAATGATATTGGCCAAGTAGGAATAGCATCCAATCGTGGGAGGGGTGGAAACAATGCTATGGGACTTGCAGGAAGGGCACGGGGACTTAAGTGTCTCTACACTAATGCACGGAGTATGGGAAACAAACAAGATGAATTTGAACTCCTAGTACAGCAAAATAAATATGATTTGATAGGCATCACTGAGACCTGGTGGGATGAGTCTCACGACTGGAATGTAGGAATAGAGGGGTATAGCCTATTTTGTAGAAATAGACCAAATAAGAAAGGAGGAGGAGTAGCCTTATATGTCAAGGATGTTTTCACCTGTGAAGAGATCCATGACTTGAACACCGGAAACCAGGTCGAGAGCATCTGGGTAAGAATTAAGGGAGCGAGAAACAATAGGGATATTATAGTGGGGGTTTACTACAGACCTCCAGGCCAGACTGAGGACCTCGATGGCGCTTTCATAGACCAAATGACTGCACATTCAAAAAGGAGAGATACAGTAATAATGGGAGATTTCAACTACCCAGATATATGTTGGCAGTCAAACTCTGCAAAGGCGGCAAGGTCCAGCAAGTTTCTTGCTTGTCTTGCAGACAATTTCATGGTCCAGAAGGTGGAAGAGGTGACAAGGGGATCAAATATTCTGGATCTGATCCTGACCAACAGGGAAGACCTTGCTAATGAAGTAGAACTGGTTGGATCTTTAGGAGAGAGTGACCATGCCCTATTAGAATTTGGCATTCAGTGGGGAAGAGAAGGCAAGTGTAGCCAGGCATTCGTCTTAGATTTTAAAAAAGCAGACTTCTGTAAACTGAAGGAGCTGCTGGCTGAAATCTCGTGGTCAAGAATAGTCAATGAGAAAGGAGTTCAGGAGGCATGGGAGTTCTTTAAAAGGGAGGTACTGAAGGCACAGGCTAAAACTGTGCCATTAAGGAGGAAAAACGGAAGGCATCCGAACAAACCGGAATGGTTGACTAAAGAGCTCTCAGCTGAGCTAAGTATTAACAAAAACATGTACAGGAAATGGAAGAAGGGGGAAATCACCAAAGAAGATTATAAGCAAGTAGCCAGGAGATGTAGGGAGAAGGTCAGAAAGGCTAAAGCACAGATCGAACTTAGGCTGGCCAGAGACATTAAAAACAATAAAAAGGGCTTTTTTAAATACGTCCGCAGCAAAAGGAAAAAGAAGGAGACGATAGGGTCACTGCGCAAGGAAGATGGTGAATTAATAACAGGAGGAAGAAAAAGGCAGAACTCCTCAACACCTTCTTCGCCTCAGTTTTTTCCCAAAAGGATAAAAACACGCAACCTGGCAGTTGGGGAGCAGGTGAGGAAGTGGGGGAAATGCAGCACAGAATAGATAGAGAGGTAGTACAGGATTACCTGGCCACACTGGATGAATTCAAGTCTCCAGGGCCAGATGAATTGCATCCTAGGATTTTAAAAGAACTAGCAGAGGTCATTGCGGAACCTCTTGCTATAATCTTTGAAAACTCTTGGCGGACCGGAGAAGTTCCGGCAGACTGGAGGAGGGCAAATGTTGTCCCGATCTTCAAGAAGGGAAAAAAGAGGACCCAAATAATTATCGCCCAGTCAGCCTGACATCAGTACCTGGAAAGATCCTGGAGCGAATCATCAAACAATCAGTTTCTAATTACTTAGAAAACAATGCCGTAATTACGAAAAGTCAACATGGGTTTCTCAAAAATAAGTCATGCCAGACTAATCTTATCTCTTTTTATGATAGAGTTACTTGCTTGATAGATGAAGGGAATTCTGTGGACATAGTATATCTTGATTTCAGTAAGGCCTTTGACAAAGTTCCCCATGACATTCTTGCGAAGAAGCTAGTAAGATGTGGGCTGGACAGGGCTACTGTCAGGTGGATTTGTAACTGGTTGACTGACCGTACCCAAAGGGTGGTCACCAATGGTAGATTCTCATCCTGGAGAGAAGTGACTAGTGGGGTGCCACAGGGTTCTGTCCTGGGCCCGGTGCTGTTCAATATCTTCATTAATGACTTGGATGAAGGAATAGAGGGCGCGCTGATCAAATTTGCAGATGACACCAAATTGGGAGGGGTTGCTAATACACCTGATGACAGGATCAAAATTCAAAAGGACCTGGACAGATTGGAGAGCTGGGCCAAGGCTAACAAAATGAACTTCAACAGAGAGAAATGTAAGGTCCTACACTTAGGCAGAAAAAATGGTATGCAGAAATATAGGATGGGGGACACGTGGCTGGCTAACAGTACGTGTGAAAGGGATCTAGGAGTCTTCATAGACCACAAGCTGAACATGAGTCAGCAGTGTGATGCGGCAGCCAAGAAGGCCAACGCAATTCTTGGTTGCATCAATAGGAGTATGGTGTCTAGATCAAGGGAGGTATTGGTACCACTCTATTCTGCATTGGTTAGACCTCATCTTGAATACTGTGTCCAGTTCTGGGCACTCCAATTCAAGAAGGATATGGATAAGCTGGAGCAGGTCCAGAGGAGGGCAACCAAAATGGTGAAGGGCCTGGAAGCCCTGCCCTATGAGGACAGACTTAGAGAGCTGGGTATGTTTAGTCTGCAGAAGAGAAGGTTGAGAGGGGACATGATAGCCATGTTTAAATATTTGAAGGGATGTCATGTCGAGGAGGGAGTGGGCTTGTTTTCTCCTGCTCTTGAGACCAGGACAAGGAGCAATGGATGCAAGCTGCAGGAGGGGAGATTCCGCCTGAACCTCAGGAGGAATTTCCTGACAGTCAGGGCTGTCCGGCAGTGGAATGTGCTGCCACAGAATGTGGTAGAGTCTCCTTCTTTGGAGGTTTTTAAGCGGAGGCTGGATGGCCACTTGTCGGGAGTGCTTTGAGGGTTTTTCCTGCATGGCAGGGGGTTGGACTGGATGGCCCTTGTGGTCTCTTCCAACTCTACATTTCTATGATTCTATGATTCTATGATTCTATGGTCAAGCTGGAGCAAGTCCACAGAAGGTCGACCAAAATGGTGAGGGGCCTGGAAGCCATGCCCTCTGAGGACAGACTTAAGAGAGCTGGGTATGTTTAGTCTGCAGAAGAAAAGGTTAAGAGGTGACATGATAGCCATGTTTAAATATTTGAAGGGATGCCATGCGGAAGAGGTAGAGGGCTTGTTTTCTGCTGCTCCAGAGACCAGGACAAGGAGCAATGGATTCAAGCTGCAGGAAAGGAGATTCCATTTGAACCTCAGGAAGAACTTCCTGACAGTCAGGGCTGTCTGGCAGTGGAATATGCTGCCTCGGAGTGTAGTGGAGTCTCCTTCCTTGGAGGTTTTTAAGCTGGGGGTAGATGGCCATCTGTCGGGAGTGCTTTGAGGGTGTTCCTGCATGGCAGGGGGTTGGACTGGATGGCCCCTGTGGTCTCTTCCAACTCTACATTTCTATGATTCTATGATTCTATGATAACATCATATTCTCTTTTTCTTTTTTTCTCGTTCTTTCTTTTTTTTTTCAATTATACTGTAACTTAATAAAGAAAAAAAATGAAAAAAATTGCAAATGTTGGCCAGTTTTTATAAATGTGATCCAAACAGCAGTAGTAGGTGGTTCCCACTTTAGTGAGACAGTGATTCTATTCCAGGTTTTAGTGTCAACTTTAAAGGAGCTATTCAAGGTGCCGAAACCCATCTGTGAAATAGGTTTAACTCCTTGGATAGGTCCTTAAAATTCATCCTAAAATCCCAAGTGGAGTAACTCCTTGACTGAAGATGGAGGCCACCACTTAGCACTGGAACAGAAAGAAATCTTCATTAGTCTACACCAGTCAAATTCAGTCACCCGGTACAACTCTTTTCAATATGGAGAAGATCACATTGTACTTGTCTGCCATGTAGTATTAAAGATGAATTTTTATATTAGTTTTTTTATGGCACTAGCAGCTTTTATTGCATTGTGCATGAATATTCTATTTTGTTTAGCACACAAACTTCATTTCTTTGGCCACATTATTTAATATGCACTGTCTGTGGCAGCTCTGTAGAATAGACCTCAGTTGTCCACAAACAGGCTAAGCTCTGTAATGAACCAAGGCTGGCGTCCTATTAGTTAT
Source organism: Iguana delicatissima (assembly GCA_948472985.1). Taxonomy (NCBI): domain Eukaryota; kingdom Metazoa; phylum Chordata; class Lepidosauria; order Squamata; family Iguanidae; genus Iguana; species Iguana delicatissima. Next base: position 543,238 of record CAOKZL010000803.1, on the reverse strand, counting down.
GATGTCAGAAGTTAGGCTTAGGACACCATAACTGTTTCCGTACTCTCATTTGCAGCCATGGCATCTTTTTAATGACTGCGAATGACCCTGAAACTGACTTTAAAAGCCAGTCAGTCATCCAGAACGATGGAGGCCTGTGCTGCTGCTGAGCAGAGCACTTCAGGATGATGTGCCCAACCCCTTCTCCCAATGCCAGAGAAGCTATGATAAAGAATTGTGGCAGGTCCCTACAAAGGATCCTGCTTGTGCTCTTTGCATCCACTCTTCCTGGCAGAAGGAAGCTGGTCACATCACCCTAAACACCCTGCTCAGCAGCAGCACAAATTTCTGGCTTTTAAGTTGGTCTTCAGGGATCAGATAAGGTGTTAGAGCATAGCTGTGACCTTGTGGCTGTGTTTCGCATAGGATCTTAGGCCAAGAATTCAACATTTACTGAGCAAACTAAGAGAGGACGGACATTTCTATAATATTAAATTTCAAAGGACATGAAATTAATCATATCACTGCCCAGATTTTGCTCAGATCTGGCTAACTGGTTAATTTATTCATTGTACGCTGTTCTGCATTCATATAGAGTGAGACAGAAATATTTTATTAAATCAGATGAATAATTCCTGTCTCATAGGAACATGGAAAGCTGTTGTACATCATGTAGTTCAGTCTTATCTACAACAAAGCTGGGCAAAGTGTAGCCTTGCAGCTGTATTTGGCCCTCTAGGGCTTATTATGTAGCCCCCAATTTCTCTGGACCATCTGCATTGCCTTTTTCTGACCAAAAAAGCAAAATGGATTGTCTTTCTGAAATGGACCCAGTGCCAACCCAGCTTTCAAATATGTTGCCTTCCCTCTCCCTGCATTTTTAAGACTAAAAATACATCAGATTTCAGAACAAGAAGTGGACTCCTGGCCTTTTCCAGGGATTTTGTTTCTGGAAGTTTGTGGGGATCCCAGTAACAACAACAACAAAATGTCCAAGAGATCTGACACAGTTGCCCATCTTTGATCTACACTGACTGCCAGAAGTTCTCCAGGGAATCAAACAGAATTCTCCCAGCCCTACCTAAGATATATGCAAAGGATGGCCATATGTCTTCCTTCTCAGTGGTCAGTGCTCTGTTTAAAGGTGTGCTAGAAAATAGTCCTCTCTTTGAAGGCATTCTCAGTTTGAATGTCTACCCAATGCAAAACTAGTTTAAAGGGTGAAAAGAAAGAAATGCAGGGACAGCAGAGACCTTGAACTTCCCATCAATAGTTGTCCATCATCTAGGCAACAGATCAAACAGACACACAAATCACCTGAGGTCCACTCATCTCACACAAGTTTAGCACCATATTCCATTTTGCCTTGGAAATATTCAGTAGAATCCTATGATACGCAGTTTAAAGAGGGACATTTAGAACTCTCAGCCAGAGAGCTTTAGTCTCTCATCAAACCACAAATCCCGAGTTTCCATCCTATTGCCTTGGAAGCAAAGTGAAATATAGTGCTACAATTATATAGTGTGAATAGGTCCTTGGTCACAGGCTTCTCCCTACAGTGAAGGGTATTCTGTTCCTGAAATTATAGCAACTAGTTCTTAGTTTACATCTATGTCTATATAGTCTCTCACACAGAGATTTATATATAAATCTGTGTCCTTTTTTGATTTATTTGAAGAAATGGGTGCATGTCCTCTTTTTTGGTGATGTACAAGTGTCCACCCTATCTAAACACTGAGCTACAGCCCTCCATACTAGAGTGCATTTGCAATTCTGGCAGTAACGCTTTTGCAACTGTACTTAACCGCGCACCCAGAAGAGGATATAAAAGAAAAATGGCTATAGCATTATTCCAGAGAAGAGCCAAAGTCTCTTGTGATGAAATATGGTCCCAACTGTACCATATGTGTGCTTCAGCGAAGATAAATATTCTCCACATAATTCCTTGGAGTATTCATAGATTGCAACTAATGGGAAATCAATCAGATGAATATCCTTGAACATGCAAAAGTTTTACCCTAGTGATTTAAATTTCCTAGAGAAGTGCCTGCTCTGAAGACAAGTTAAGAGGCTGATTCATCTTGTCTGAGGATTATTTGGGGGAGGGGTGTTTTATCAAAGTCTAGGCCTCTTGGGGGCTTATCAAAGTGTGCAGCTCTAGGAGCTTTCACTTGTAATGCAATGAGGCATATCATTCTGGGAGTAAGACTGTGAGTTGATCTTGCATATAGAGCTGACACAGAAAGAAGGAAACAGTCTTTTAAAAAAAGTTTAAGGTCTCATGATGATCTCTAGGAATTTATTTACATAAGTTTATCAGAATGATCTGTATTTTCCATTCAGTTTGAGACTGGTTAGGCAAATATGACCCTTCAGATGTTCTTGGCCTACAACTCAAGCAGCCTCTGGTGGCTGGTAGCTTCCAAGGCAATAGGGCCTTGAATTCATTCTGGTTGTTAACTCAGCTCTTAAAGGATTCATCCAAGATGCTGATCCCAATCTCCAAAATAGGTTGAACACCTGTTATAGCCCCTTTAAAATCTGGATTAAAATCAAAGCAAATTCACCATCTCCCTGACCCAGAGCCCACCATCTGAGACTACCAGAAGCCCCTTCCAGCACTGCCAGTAGCAAGGAATTATGTTACCCTGTTTACTGGGGGTCCCGGGAGGGACACCAAAATGTGCTCAACTATAGGTGGGGAAAATTAGCTCAGAGCACCGCTTAGTGTTACGAGAGGCAGGGTAACTTAGCAGGATCTTGTAACCCAGTGTCTACAGAGTCAGGCCAAGTCAAGGAGGAGACCGGTTTGAAAATAACGAATGATCTTTATTAAATACAGGCACACAATGTAAGCAACACATGCACACAGATAACTAAGCAAAATAAAGGAGTGAGTAAGATAGCGGGATTTTCAGAGGGATAGTTGGTTCAGGTGATACAACACCTGTTCCTGAAGTCTGGAAGAAGATAGAGAGCGATGCTGGGGTTCGGTGTGTCTCAGCACGTGGAGCTGAGGGGAAGCTCGCCAAACAAAGTGGCAGCAAGGCTGGATGGAAGTCCGGAGCAATCCAAAGAAGGTCTCGGAATCAAGGGTTTTTGTAGGGAGAAGTGCGACTGCAGGCTATGCCTTACTCGGGGACAACAATGAGTTTTGGGTGCGAGACAATGTCTCCGAAAGGTCACAATTTAGCATGATTGAGTTAAGTCCAAATTGACAAAGAGGTAGACTGTATGCAAATACTCAGTGCTTGGCCTTTAAGCTTCTAGCTTGCCAGGTTACCTGCTCGGGGCAGGGAGTCCTTTGTAAACAGTGTGCATACATAATGAGGGTGTTTGCAGAGAGGTCTCCTAAAGTGGTGATCTGGCTATTTCTGGCCTGCCTGTATTGTTTTGGGATATTGCAGCGTTTGGTGGCCAAGCCTAGTTCTGTGCTTGTCCGGGGGCCTCTCAAACACGTGAAGAGGGATGGTGGAAGAAAACCAAATTATTGATATCAAAGTGATATCCGGTGCTATCGCCAGGTAGGCCTAAACTGCAGTAACAATTATGGGAGTTGCCATCCAGAACATCTAGAGGGTTACATTTGCCCAGCCTTTCTTTAAGCAGACATGTTCAGTTAACAATCATTGTAAGCCAGTGGACTGTATTGCACTAGCAAATTATTCTGCAAACAGATGTTCTCAGAACAGGACAGTCAGTTATAAAGTTGTTCCTACTTATTGACTTTTGACACAGTTCTTTGCAGTAGCAGTTTGCAAGAAGCCAGTGAGACAGGATAGCTTCAAATGAAAATGTACTTGAAGACTTTTAGTCCACAGACCAGCCTGTTTAGAATTGCTTAGGACCTCAGAAATAAAGGGCTTAGAAATATTTCATTGTCATCTTCTATTTCTCTGCATTGATTGTTGTAGTTGTATTTGTCCCTGTGCATAAGTTACTGAAAAGTTGCATTCAGAGTTCTAATCCTATTTTTGTCCCCATTTACTTTTGCTTTTCATCTGTTATTAACTGCTTTGAAAGTTTCATCTGTCATCCACTGCAGCTTCTCTTTCTTTTTGGCTACAGATAGTGTCTTTTTGCATTCTTCCCTGACAGTGTCCCTGTCTTCAGTCCAGAGTTCTTCTGGATCCTGGTCAATTAGACTAAATATTACAAATCTGTTTTTTACATTATCTTTAAATTCTATGAGGATGTTCTTCAGCTTGGATTCAGGTTGTTTTATTCTGTCGTTTCACTCTAATTTTTGATATTAGCAGTTCATGATCTGCACCACAATCTGTTCCAGGGGTGTTTTTCTGTGGTGTTTTTGCAGAGAGAACGGAGCTTCTCCATCTTCTGCTTCCAATTATGCAGTCTATCTGCTTTCTATCTTGACCATCAGGTGATATCAATGTATACAGTCACCTCTTTGGCTGCTTGAAGAATATGTTTGCAATGAACAAACTGTTGGCCTCACAAAATTCCATTGGTAGCCCTCCTGCTTTCTTTCTAGGCCAAATTGTCCTACACTCTTCATTTTGTTCTGCTTCCTGCTTTTGCATTCCTACTCTTGCCTATGATAAAGAAGAAATCCTGTTTTGGTTGGTGATCAGTTTGTTCCTGGACTCCTGCACAGAATCTTTCAGGATTTGTTTGTTTTTTCTGCTGCTGCTTTGGCCATTTCAGCACTACACTGTTATAGTACTATTATTCCACTTTCAACATCCCATGGAATCCTGCAGTTTGCAGTTTAGGGAGAGGCATTTAGGATTCTCAGCCAAAGAGCTCTTTGGCCTCAGTAAACTACAAACCTCAGAATTCCACAGGATGTTGAAAGTGGAATAACAGTACTATAACAGTGTAGTGCAGAAAGGCCCTTTATTTGGAACTTAAACCTGGATTGTGGTTATATTGATGGATTTTACCTGAAGTGTTATTGATATTATGCAGCCAGACTTTGGGTTATATCCTTTGTCTGCTTTTACTACACCTCTTCTCACTGTTTATGCCATTCCATTTCTTCTTAGATTTTCATTTCCTGAGTAAAATACTATAACTATTTGACTCAAAATGCCTTTCAGCTTAAGTCCAATTGTATCAGTAGCCATGGTGTTACTTGTAATTGTTCTCTGCTCTTGCCCAGTAGTACTCTGAATGCTTTCTGACCTTGGAGTCTCATGACCTGGCACTATCTCTTTTTTCTTATCATAGGGTTTTCATGGTAACAGACATACAAAAGGGGGTTACCATACCTCTTTTTGTGCACTACCAAGTGTTGGCTATGGTGCCATTGCCATTGTCTCTGAGAGATGCTCCACCAAGTGTCACTTACCACTACCACTGCTGCCCAGTAGCTGTTTGGCACATTTAGTCTGGTTTCTCAGCAAAAGCCTGTCAGACATGAGAGACCCTATCAGCAGCACTGCTACCAGCAGCATAGCCTCTTGTCTCATAGGTGCATATAATCCCACCACTGTGGAAGGGTAGTGCCATGAAGTGCTGTGTCATCTAGTGAGCTTCATACTTGAAATAGCTTGTTCCCAAACCATGTAGATTAGAAGTGCTTCATTCCCCTGGCCTTGGGGATGGGGATAGGATGAGACTTCAGAGGGAATTCTCATGAAACTCTACCTGTGGATGTATAAAATCTGGAATCAGTCTGGGTCCTTCAGTAGGGTCACTTAAGGCATCCTTAAAATGTTTTGAATAATCATGCAAAGACAGGGGATATATGGTCAGCTCTGTCCAACAGCAAGAAGTGTCACTGCTGATTGAAGACAGTAGGATCAATGGCAGAGGAACATGTGTGTGAAGTGAGAAGAGAAGTTTTTGCTCATGAGCACAGACACAACAGCATGTTCTGCTTAAGATGGTTTCCTCACTTCCCAAAGAAGCGCCATCTAACCATAATAAAATTGAGAGTGCATTCTTCTGCTTACCTGCCTCCATTCCCTTCCTCTTTCTTGTTCTTGTTTTCTGTGTGAGGACTTTTTCATACCAGACAATTATAGCACTTTGATATTGCTGCCTGTGTTTCTAGAATGTAACCACTTTGGCCGGGAACTCTGTCTTTCTGCAACCCCATATAATGTGAATGGGGCACAACAAATAAACAGCCCATTATGAAAGTAATGATGCACATCAGGGTTACAGAAACAATGGTCATTAGCTGGACTGTTTAAGGTTCATGGGAATTGGAGTCTAACAACATCTGGTGGGCCACTGGTTTCCCATCCCTCATGTTCTTCAAAGTACTTTGAAATCTCAGTGAGCACTGTATAAACGCAAGTATTATCATTTATAATTTATTTCACTAGTTTCCTGCCTCCCCCCATCATCAGAAATCACTTTAAATTATGCACGGCTACTTTCTGTGACAATGAGGCAATCTGAAATAATTTTTCATAATTATTGTATTTTTGGAAGCTCTCAAAGGAGGTTATTATAGAAAACAAAAAAACAAAAAAAAAACCCACCCCTAAAACACCATGTTTATTTTAGCCGGTGCGATTTAAATGTCACTGTGCGCTCATGCTGTACAGCTGGAAATAATAACTGTCTTCAATTACCTCATCTTTGATGCTTGCCAAAAAGTACATGCAATAGCATGTTTAATTCATCATGTTTTGTTTGTACATTAATAAAAGGAAATTGCACAGACAGGAACTGCAACGCGCTGCACTGCACAAGTATCAACTAGGCAAAGAGGCTCTGGTTTAGAGGTTTTGTACTCTTTTCCAATGTACAGAGTGAGGAAGTTAAATGACGGAATGAAAGCTGTGTGGTTGGTGTTAGAATGAGGATCATGCAATCTGTGCTGCAAGGTCTAATCACTCCACTTGAACAAACCTGTTGGTGGCCCCCAAATTCAACAGGCCTCTTTATTGTAAGGATAGTGATTAAATAAAGGAGTAGAAATGTGTATAATCGAGACAGTGCGTTACAGAGGTGTTTTGACAGATCCGAAATCCAAACTGGATTGAATTGGGCAGATTCAAGAGATTCAGGATCAAAGCAAATGTCCTCCAAAATTGACCAAATTATGTTCTGAGCACACCTGGAGTTTCACTAGGTATTTAGATTTGGAGGAATGGAGAGACAGAGACAAGAAGTTCCTAAAAATTGATGCATTTCTGCACAGGTTATCCACACAAACACCAATGACAAAAAGAAAGGAAGACAAAGAGAAGATTCCATGGAGTCTTTTAACTAGCCTTTCTAGCTTCTAATCACAGTGATCTCACCACCACCACCCAGATTATCTAGTCTCAGTACTATGGAGGAATAAGTTTTAAAAACTGCACCTACCTTGCCAAAATGTTACTGGTTTCTTAAATAAGACCACTTCTATGCTTTGTATAATTTCTGTAAGAATTGCCTACAAAAACAAGCAAAGCACTATGAACAATACTCTTGCTCAGACCTTGGTACCCTCAAAAGGAGCAACTGCCCCTACAAATGTCATCCTGTTCTACCAAGAAATGTTTATTAAAAAGCTGTTTAGCAGTTTCATTAAAAAATAATAATAAAGTGGAATAGAGTAAAGCTCCTTATTCACATTTTTCTGAAATTTGAGAAACATAGGCCCTTTCCAACCGGGCATATTGCCCACACTAGGGCGACCTCTCCAGGGGTCTTCTTCACCGCGGGGTGCACTAGAGCAGTTTGAAAAAGTGAGGCTCTACACCTCAAACTGCTCTAGCACAGCCGCGGGGGTGGCGCTGCGAGTTTTATAAAAACTACCTTCGCAAGTGGTTTTTACGAAACTCGCCTGCGCTGCTCCGCGGCAGCTCCCAGTGAAGAACTGCAGAGATGCAGTAGCGCGTACCTGCAGATCTGCCCGGGGGCAGGCTTCCGGCTGGCGCGCTGCCCTGATAGGCGGAGCGCTGCCGGAAGCCGCTGGCCGCCATTTTGGGCACCGCTGAGCGCCGCCGAACGCCACCGAAATTTGGCAGCGTTTAGAACGGCAAATCCGTGCTCCCTGCAGGGACGGAGCAACTCGCTACGAGGTAAGCTCCGCCCCTGCGTGCGGCACCCCATTTCGCCCCCCACACACGTGAGGAAACGGCCATAATCTCTTCATTAGGAGTTACTGTGCCTGCAAGTTTCATCAAATTCTGGCAAACAGAAAATAGTTAGAGCTGTTCATTGATTTCCAATCTTAGTCAGTGGAATACACTGGGGTTTGTATTTTTAAATCAAGATTCACATTTGGTTTCAAGAAAAACCAAGTGACTTCCAAATTTGTCTGTGTCAAATAGAGCTTTTGTTCTTATCTTTATTTATAACCTGGTTTTTCCTAAGTAGGGACTCAAACGGACTCACAACAATTACAAAGACTTACGCATTTTCCACACTACGCTGTTATAGTGCTATTATTCCACTTTCGACATTCTATGGAATTCTGGGGTTTGTCATTTCCTGAGGCCAAAGAGCTCTCTGGCTGAGAATTCTAAATGCCCCTCCACTAAACTGCGAACCCCAGGATTCCATAGGATGTTGAAAGTGGAATAATAGCACTATAACAATGTAGTGCAGAAATGGCCATAGTTAAAAATCACATAATACAAACATAATTCAAACACAATTAAACAAGAAGAATTAAAACAAAGATAAAATAAATGATTAAAAACTCACACATCTATAAATTCAACAACTTTAGCACAATTAACAATATCCAGCACCTTTTATTAGAAAGGTCATAATCACACATTGAAGGCCTGAATTAGAATTGTTTCTACTTGACTGTGGAAAGGAAATAGGGAGAATGCCAGTCTGAATTCTCTGAGAAGAGAGTTCCAGAGCCTGGGAGCAGCCGCTGAGAAGGCCTTCTCCTATCTTCCCACCAGATGCACCTGTGAAGGTGGTGGGACAGGTAGAAGGGTCTCCACAGCAGATCTCAAAGCCCAGTCTGGTTCTTAAGGGAGAAGATAGTCATAGAATCATAGAATCATAGAGTTGGAAGAGACCCCAGGGGCCATCGAGTCCAACCTCCTGCTATGCAGGAACACACATCAAAGATTTCCCAACAGATGGCCATCCAGCCTCTGCTTTAAAACCTCCAAGGAAGGAGACTCTACCACACTCCGAGACAGCATATTCCACTGCCGGACAGCTCTGACCATCAGGACGTTCTTCTTGAGGTTCAAGTGGAATCTCCTTTCCTGCAGCTTGAATCCATTGATCTTTGTCCTAGTCTCTGGAGCAGCAGAAAACAAGCCTGCTCCCTCCTCGACATGACATCCCTTCAAATATTTAAACATGGGTATCATGTCCCCTCTTAACCTTCTCTTCTGCTGACTAAACATCCCCAGCTCCCTGAGCCGTTCCTCATAGGGCATGGCTTCCAGACCCTTCACCATTTTGGTTGCCCACCTCTGGACATGCTCCAGCTTGCTGATTTCGTTCTTGAATTGAGGTGCGCAGAACTGGACACAGTATTCCCACTGAGGCTTAACCAAAGCGGAACAGAGTGGTACCATTACCTCCCTCGACCTAGACACCATACTCCTATTGATGCAACCAAGAATCACATTGGCTTTCTTGGCTGCCGCATCACACTGCTGACTCATGTTCAGCTTGTGATCTACCAAGACTCCTAGATCCCTTTCATATGTACTGCTATCCAGCCATGCGTCCCTCATCTTATATTTGAGAATTCCATTTTTTCTGCATAAGTGTAGGACTTTACATTTCTCTCTGTTGAAATTCATTTTGTTAGCTTTGGCCCAGCTCTCCAATCTGTTAAGGTCATTTTGAAATTTTATCCTGTTCTCTGGGGTATTAGCAACCCCTTCCAATTTAGTATCATCTGCAAATTTGATCAGTATGCCCTCCACTCCTTCATCCAAGTCATTGATGAAGATGTTGCCATTGGTGAGCACCCTTTGGGTTTGGTCGGTCAACCAATTACCAATCCACCTAACAGCAGTCCTGTCCAGCCCGCATTTTACTAGCTTCTTTGCAAGAATGTCATGGAGAATTTTGTCAAAGGCCTTACTGAAGTCAAGATATGCTATGTCTACAGCATTCCCTTCATCTATCAAGCTTGTAACCCTATCATAAAAAGAGATAAGATTAGTCTGGCTTGACTTATTTCTGAGAAATCCATGTTGACTTTTAATGATTACGGCATTGCTTTCTAAATAATTACAAACTGACTGTTTAATGATCTGCTCTAGGATCTTTCCTGGTATTGATGTCAGGCTATAATTATTTGGGTCCTCTTTTTCCCCTTCTTGAAGATGGGGATGACATTTGCCCTCCTCCAGTCTTCTGGGATTTCTCCTGTTCTCCAAGACTTCTCAAAGGTTATTGCAAGTGGTTCAAAAATGACTTCTGCCAGCTCTTTTAATATCCTTGGATGTAATTCATCTGGCCCTGGAGACTTGAATTCATCTAGTTTAGCCAAATATTCCTGTACTACTTCTCTACTTATTCTGTGCTGCATTTCACCCCACCCTTTCTCACCTGCTACTGTCTCCCAGATTGAGTACTTCTATCCTTTTGGGAGAAAACTGAGGCAAAAAAAGTGTTGAGTAGTTCTGCCTTCTCTCTTCCCTCTGTTATCAATTGGCCATCTTTTCCACACAGTGGACTCTATCATTTCCTTGTTCTTCCTTTTGCTGCAGACATATCTAAAAAAACCTTTTTTATTGTTTTTAACGTCTCTGGCAAACCTGAATTCATTCTGCGCCTTAGCTTTTCTGACCTTCTTCCTACATATCCTGACTATTTGCTTGAATTCATCTTTTGTGGTTTCATCATTCTTCCATTTTCTGTACGTGTTTCTTTTATCAGTTCCTTCAAATAACATGGAATTGATCCATGTAGGACTTTAAAGGTCATCACCTGCACTTTGAATTGTGCCCAAAAATGGACCGGCAGTTAACGGAGCAGTTGGAATAAGGGAACTGTGTGATCCTTGTAGCCAGGCCCAGTTAAGAGTTCTGGCTGCAGCTCTTTGGACAAACTGAAGTTTCTGAACACTGTTCAAAGGCAGCCCCATGCAGAGTGTGTTACAGTAATCTATATTCTATGAATTGCTTCTCTCAGAGGCGACACACAGAGAGGCCTCTGATGCTCTTCTCAGATACTAAAGTCTCAAGCTGTATAAGGGTTTATAAATAAAACCAATACATTTAAATTTACCTAAAAACTAAAATTAAACTTAGATCCAAAATTACATCTACTGATTTATGTAAAAGTTCCCAGTCCCCCTGGACTTGAAATGGCTGTCATTTATGGCATAATTACAAATAAAATTAGCTTTGGTTTCTCATCTATGAAAAGGCAATAACAATGATCTTGTTTTTGGTTAGCCTAATAATGAAAGGTCTAAATCACAACCATTCAGAGATTTGGCATTTATCTGGAATTCTGAAAGGCATCTAAAATCTTGGATAATGAGCAGATTCAGATATAAATAAAAAGGGTGGTTTTGTCCTCTTTGTGATTTGTGTGATGTTTGTGCCAGATCCATTGCTTGATCCAGACCAGGTTTGTTAAAAATATCTAAGTTTAGAAAGTCTACCACAGTTTTCTATTAGGTGGCTGAGAAGAACAATAACAGCTAGACTGTAGCTTTGGAGAGGGAAGGAACAACAGGAATAAAAAAGAGTCTGCACTCTTTAAGCATCTAATGAGCCTGCATTATTGCTACAAAGAGGTCCAGGACTCTAAACACAACAAGATGCAGTTATATTGCTTCTGCCAAACATCAAGTGAAAACAGCTCATGAGTAAATACTGGTGTTTATGCCTTGAATTTCATATGACTAATGTGAAAGTCAAACTCGGTAACTGTTGCAAATTTTTGCCTATGGAACCTTTGACATAATAATATGAAATATAAGCCCATAACACTCCAAAAAATCCTTTAGTCTGTGCATTGTGTTTCACGCTATGTAAAGTTGCACATTATGAAAGCATGTCATTCCTGAACCAATTGTTTGAGGTATGAAGAAGAAAGTAGTAGAAAACTGAATAATTTATTATGTAGATACTTGTACAGATGCCACATTGTTTTAAGAAATACACAGTGTCTTTTGTTAGAGACAAAAAAAAGCCAATTTTTGCTAATTTTTTTTATTCTGAATAGCAGATAACTTTCAAAATGATACGGCTCTGTGTTTCGCTTCTTAACACACAGACAGATACACATCTATGGTATATCTGTATCTATATCGATCTCTCTCTATATCTTTTAAATGTTATTAAGAGAGTCTATAAAGTGTCTTCTATTGTGACAATATAACCACCCAGAACTTGATGGTGGATTCCAGGCTCTGGAACTCCCTGCTAGAGTAGATTAGTTTGTTTCTCTCTTTTGACCTTCTTCCAGCAGGCAAAAACATTTTTTTTCCAGATAGATAGGCTTTGGCCATTTTCGCACTAGACTGTTATAGAGCTATTATTCCACTTTCAAAATCCTATGGAATCCTGGGGTTTGCAATTTAGGGAGGGGCCTTCCAGCTTCCATAGGATGTTGAAAGTTGAATAATAGCACTATAACAGTCTAGTGCAGAAATGGCCCTTCACAGAGCTTGGAAAGTACTTCTTGTTTGGACTACAGCTCTAAGACCTCCCAGCCAGAGTGGAGGAGGGAACATGTCTCATTACTATTCTGTGAACTCTAGTGCAAACTGTAAGATGGATGTAAGGAAGTGTGGTCTATGAGATACATGCAGCTCCTAAAATCCCATTTTGCACTCTGTTAAGTCCCCAGAGACCATAAACCTCTGAGAGCCACAAATTTTAAATTTCCTACAAAATAGCTGAAAAACACAAAAATTACCCTGTAACCACCACAAAAACTTGGTAATTTTTGTCCTCTTTCCCTCCCTTTGCTCCTCCTCAAGTAAAAATTGGCGACATTGGAAATGATTCCCAGAATCACTGGTGACACAACAGTTCTGGGAGCAACTGTGTGTTCCACTAAAAGGAATGGCCCTGCATCCTCTGAAGATGCTAACCCTACCCAACAGGGAAATCTAGAGACAGAGGTAGTTTCCTCATACTAATTAAGATCACTGTTCCACCTAATACCTAACACAGTATTGTCCACTGTAGTAATAGGAGATTCAGGCTCTGGAGCCAAATCCAGCTGTCTCAAGTTCCCAGTTTGGCCTTCTGTAGCTGCCAGATGATCATACTCCCTTTCCCATTCTGCCATCATTTAGTGATTTCCCAACTTTTGTAAATTTTTTGTAAATTTTTGTGAAAGATTGGAAAGTCTCTCCCAAGTCTAAGGTCATTTCCGCACTACACTGTTATAGCACTGTTATTCCACTTTCAACATCCTGTGGAATTCTGGGGTTTGTAATTTAGGGAGAAGCATTTAGAATTCTCAGCCAGAGAACTCTTTGGCCTCAGTAAACTACAGACCCCAGAATTCCACAGGATGTTGAAAGTGGAATAATAGCACTATAACTGTGTAGTGCGGAAATGACCTAAGTAACTGGCAGTAAGACCTATAAGCTAAACTTTAATTGAAAGCTTAGTGTCAGGCAATAAGAACCTGAAGCGGAAAAGCAAGTGTTTTCAGCCTCAACCTTTTACCTTTGCACCCATCCAACACTATAGCACAGCTCCCCAGAACTTTTCTGAAAATCAATTCAGTCCTTAGGCTGAACAAAATTCCCCACTTTTAGCCTACAGTGAGTGGTAAAAGCTGCCCAGAGCTCTAAACAAGATTCTGTTTCAGATCTACTCAAAGGTCTTTTCCGCACTAGCCTGTTATAGCGCGATGATTCCACTTTCAACATCCTATGGAATCCTGGGGTTTGCAGTTTTGGGAGGGGCCACCTGGCCCCTCCCCAAACTGCAAACCCCAGGATTCCATAGGATGTTGAAAGTGCAATCATCGCGCTATAACAAGCTAGTGCAGAAAAGGCCAAAGATGCCAGGAATTGAACTAGGAATCTTCTGTATCCAAACATGTACACTTACACACTAATAAGTCAGAGTTCTGCAGTGGAATAACACAATATAGCAAAGGCTTGTGTACAATCTAAGAAATGTGGGGAATAAGAAGGTTAGAGCAACATCCCAATTCCGTTGAATGATTTTGAGAATTAACTTGTGCAAAGAGATACTGAAGAGCTTCTGTAGTTTGAAGGATATATTTCAATCTGGGATCACTCTTCTCACTCTGTGCTCTTTAGCTAAATTAAATAAGTGTTTCTATGAGTTGAAAGTCATTCTATTAGTGGAAAGACACTGTTGGATCCAAACCTTCCTAAAAATAAAACCTGACTTCAAACTTGACTCCTCTGGCTTTGGGATCTTCATAGGAGAGAGGTTCCATCTGGGATCAAAAACGGGATATATGCCCTTCCCATTGAAATCAAATATTTGTTCACTAGAGGACTACCCTTTCTTGTTCACTAATATGGTCCCTTATTTTTGACAGTTAGTCCCTAGGAGCTCTCTGTTTATCATCTTCACCATCACCACAACTATCATTTAACAAAGGTATCCCATGCTTCCTGGTTAGCATGTTCTAAGGCAGGAATGGCTTAGAGGAAGTGACTTCATAGAAGAAGAAGAAGAAGAAGAAGAAGAAGAAGAAGAAGAAGAAGAAGAAGAAGAAGAAGAGAGGAGGAGGAGGAGGAGGAGGAGGAGGAGGAGGAGGAGGAGGAGGAGGAGGGCGGCTAATACTCTGTTTGAAAGTGGGGTTGCACCATACTGTCTGTCTTGATTTGGCAAGGACAGTTCTTTGTTGTCCCACTTTTTCAGCTACTTGTAGATGTCCAAGTTTCTTTCTCCTCCTCTCCCTACCCTCTTTTGTTCTCAACTTACTTATTTGAACTCAGTTAATTCATCAGGGAGAAGAAAACAGAGCTGGAATCTTGCCCTTCCCTATTGGCAAAGGCAAACCACTACAGCCTTGCTTAACTCATATTTTCTTCCTCACCAGCACCTTCTGCCATCTTGACCGCACCTTGAAGCTGTCTGGCTACATGTGTCCCAGTGTTCATATGCTGGAGGGTATGTTGAGGTACACATTGCTTAGATAAGTGAAGAATGTTGTGATGCTCCTGCTGACAAAGTGGTGGGGCCACAAAATTTGTATGGCAGTGGATCAGGACATAGGTTAAAATTAGGTGTCTGAATTTTTGTGTATTTGTCATTTACTAACCACATTGTTGAGTGTAGGCCACCAACATGTACTTTAAAATCTCCACACTAGCCACAAACCATTTATGATTTTGTTTTGCACCCATTTGCTTGAAACGCTGGCATTTTGAAGTATAATTTTGAAAAACCCACATTTAAAAAAAAATAGAAACCTTCTAAAATCCTGGTTTGGGGTTTGTAAGACAGCTTTTAGGACTCCCATGCAGAAGAAACGATTACTTCTTTAATGCTATTATCAACTGTAACAGAGATTGCTTCATGAATATTTTCTTACAACTAGTGGAAAGAGGCACACGTCACTTTTATAAATAAATTTAAAATACCTTTTTCCAACTCATTTCTTATTTGAATTTGTTTCAAATTCAGCAGCAGCATTTTTAATAAAGTACTTAGTGAAGTGCAATTGTATTGTCCTGTTCCTCTTCCCTCCCCTTGTTCTTCTGGACCAGCGGTTTTTACCGTATGTAGAGACAATAAAACAATATTTACTAAATGTGGCACTGAACATGTTCCCTGTAAAAGGACAATTGGATGAAATTACACTGGTTTGGTCAAAAATATATATCACTGAGTCCTTGAAAATTCTGTGGTAAACATGGGTCATTTGCAAGCCAACCCATTGGAGGTTAAAATGATGCTTGAATCTTCTTTTTATTATATATTTTCCCTTTGGGCCCTGAAAAAAAGAATAAATAGAAACAACTGTGATATTTAAAAGGTGTACTTGCATTATGTGGATTGCAGATCAGCAAACTGATCTCAGGAACAACCAGTCAAACTTTTGATCATTGGGATCTCTGGTTGCCCCTGCAGGATGACCAAGAGTAAGGACTGATTGCAAGACTACTTAGGCTTCTAGTTCAGCAGACATCTTTTCATGTTGTCATTGTGTTGTGCCCATAAATTCTTGTTTGGCTATCATTTAATCTTCCAATGATAGAAGATTTGCAAGATACCATGTGAGCTTGTTACCCCCAAATGTGGATGCCACGAGGGCCAACCAGCGATGACAGTACCTCCATTCAAAAATGGGGAATAATTAGCTCAAAGTCAGGAGGCCTGCAAGAGAGAGGTTACTTAACAAGATCTGCCACCTATGTTTACAGGGTCCTTGAGGGAAAGAACCCACCAGAGGGTTTAAATTGTAAACTAAATATATGTTATATTAGAAGAAATTCACACAAGCACACAAAGATCCAAGCACTCACACAAGCATACAAGGACTAGATGAAGGTAAAGGGAGGAAAGTTGTGATGGAAGACTTTCAAGGATGAGGCTATAATTACCAGTCTGGAGAGCAGCAAGGAGAGCAGTGACGTGGCTTAGGTAGGCTCCTAAGGACAGTTCTCATTTGGGAATCAAATGGACAGCGTAGCATTCAGAAAGGTGAAAGATTGCACTGGGGACCCTAAAACCAGGGGTTCTTATACACGAAAAATATCCTGGGGGTACAAGTGTGAATTGCTCTCCCAGTCAAGTGGACAATGGGAGTTGCTACACAAACAATAAAGTCCAGATGGAGCTAATGGTCTTAGTATCTAGGTGACAAAGGGATAATGGCTGTCGTAACAGTGCTGTACTATGGAGAAGTGGGGAAACAATAGGGAAACGTCCAGGTGTTTGAGATCAGCATTAAGACAATCACAATCTGGTGGGAATTTCCCCTTTCAGCTCTGAGATATCCGGCTCATTATCTTCAAACCTATTGTCTCAAGAGGGTCCGCACTCTTAGCCTAAAATGACTTGGTTCTTGCTAAGAGGTAGGTGTGGCTGACCTGCCTTGCAATCTCACTTTTATAGTCAATAATATGTATCTTCCACCATGACCCCAGTCACCTCAGGTATTATTTATATCAACACCAATTAATAGGACCAATTAAATAATATTTGCCAATTAAACCATGCCAATCGTGGGGGGTGCAAGGTGTCTTAACAGGCTGGATGAAATGAAGTGGCTGACAAAGGGCTTACGTGTCCACGCCTATCACATTCCACTGATTTAATTCTGAACAGTTTTTATTTTTAAAAGGTGATGCTTTCCCTTTTTTTGTTAAGAAAAACAAAAGAAGGTGCAAAGGCCCTTGTGAAAGCAACACTGATATACAGGGCTAAAATGAAAACTCTTCACAATCCTGCTCTAAATACAATTTGAGTATGAAACAAGTTGCTTTCGTGTTAAGCTGAAGTTTCCACCAATCTGCTACCTGTCTTCCACATATAATTTTGCTCCAGACAGCTAAATGCTGGATAAACACAAAATTATAATTAAAAACACAAAAGCACATCAGTTCAAGGATATCAGTAGGAGAGAAGTATGTGGAATCACTCAGATTAAAACTTACTTCAGATTGATTGTATCTAACACCTTGGCCACCCTCAGATTTAAATAAATATTTGCTTAGAAAACCTGTGCTTTAAGAGTTTGTACAATACACATTTTAAAGCAAATTGGTTTGTTGCATGATTCTTCTGTGAATATACGGATCAGAATTCTGACATTTATGATGTATATCCTGCCTGTTCTCTGAAACTGGGACTCAAGCTGTCTTCCAACAATTAAAACAAAGATCAATAAAAGTTAATATTAAGAAGCACATTTCCTCATATGTAAGAAAAACTTACAAGATTTATTGTTCATATTTAATGAAAGTATTGATAGAATTAAAACTTTTATGCAAAACTATTAAAAAGACAAAAGATTAAAATTCAGTAAAACAGCACACTGTTGAAAGCCATTGCAGGTCAGAAGCTCTGTATCTGTCAGAACATAAAAGTTTCACTTGTTAGCAAAAGGAGGGAGTTCCAAAATGTGGGAGCAACCACTGAAGAAGCCCTGTCTCATGTTCCCACCAGATGTACCCATGAAGATGGTGAGGCAGACAGAAGGGTCTCCCTGGGAGATCTCAAGACACAGGCAGGCTCATATAGGGAGATATGGTCCTTTAAATAACCTGGGCCTGAACACTGCATGACTTCATCGGTCGTACCCAACACTTTGAATGATGCCTGGAAACAAACTATTAGCCAGTGGAGCTGTTCCAACAAGAGAGAAAAGCTTGCAACTTACAGACAACTTTGAAAGAGGACTGTCCCTTGTGATCTATAGAACATGAGTTCTATAGGTCATCAGCCTTTTTCCCCAAGATCCTCCACCAGTCTGAGAGAACTCTGTCCTATTTTTTGTGATAGTGCTTGTTTCTTTGTTTATGCTGGTATTTCTCAGTATTTAAACACTGAAAACCACTTTGGGTCTCTTCTCTTCACAGAAAGGCAGAACGCACATGAAACAAATAAGAAAATAATTCACTCTTTGCTTCAGAACTGTTAGAATCCATCCATCGGTCTCCTAACTTTACGGCTACAACTGTGCACATGTCTACACATCCCTGAGCCCCATTGACTCCAATGAGACCGAAACATGTGTATCTGGGTGCCAGATTGCTGCCTAAATTAATTATTTAATGCTTAATTATCCCTTTGACCAGATTCATTGCAGGGAAGACTGAAACAGTATGCGCTGGAGTGCTAAATTATTAACATACCTTTTGGGACCAGAGAAACAAACAAACGAAAAAGGGTAATAAAGAAAACATGGTGTTTTCTTTTTGGTGGTGGGGGGAGTAAGTTTGAAACAGAAAAGAGGAAAGCACAACGTCTGAATAATGTTCATAACAAACCAAACAAAGTCTATAGCCCTTCTCAGGAGGCTGTGACCCAGGCTTGCTTGCTTCCCTCATTACCACCTCATCTTGGCTATCGCTGCAAACCTATTCATTTGAAGCACATTATCTCCAATGTGCTAACGACTCATTGTGTGAACTCTACTCCCTGGCACCTCTAAGACCTGTCTCTAAGGATTCTATTCATGTCAAGTGGCTGCTGCCATATGCTCTTATCTGCTTGCCTCTGCTCGTACTTAGCCCATCCTTGTGGCCTACCTACCTCACACAGCAAAGAGATGAATGGAGTCACAGTCTAAGCAGTTGGGCAGCAAATCCCTCTGGGCTCGTCAACTCTCAGAGAAACTCAAAGGGAAAGATTTGATCTATTCCTACATCCACCTACCTGAGAAAAAATCCTGTTAAACTGAATAGAGAATTACTTCCTGGTAGACAGGTACAGGACCCCACTGTCACTATGGCTGACCCATGACATTTTGCCACCTGAGTCAAAACAGGAAAGGGCACCACCCTCAAACCAAAGTGGACATTCATCATATCCAAAGCTAGTCAAGTGACACGCTGGTGTGAAGCGGACAAATCCCCAGTCTCAAATCTCCAGCTCCCTGACAGAAAAGCAAAACAATAAATTGGTGGTGGTGGTGGTAGTGATGTAGTGATGGTAGGGGTGAAGATGGGGATGGTTGTGGATGATGTAACAATTTGTTGCCTTTTCATGACAGCACAAACCTGCTGCTGGCAGCAGTTGTCTCAGTCATGTCTAATATATAGGCTGGTCCTACACTGCCATGTTCCTTATTCGGGCTATGAACGCACCCTTTCTAAATTTCTTGTCTCCT
Source organism: Iguana delicatissima (assembly GCA_948472985.1). Lineage (NCBI taxonomy): Eukaryota > Metazoa > Chordata > Lepidosauria > Squamata > Iguanidae > Iguana > Iguana delicatissima. Next base: position 523,618 of record CAOKZL010000803.1, on the reverse strand, counting down.
CACCTACATTAAAAAAAAAAAAAGCAACATCTACCTATATACCTGTACCAGAAGAGTATGCAATAATATATCAAAGACCCACAACTAACAATGTCTGCATGAGAGAAGAAAGAATGTAGAACCAAAACTGAAATCTCAGACATTTGTTGTACCGTAAAAGCTAAGAGTTTTATGCTGTCATCCTTTACTGGTTTACTATGAAAAAAAATCCCACTACATTAGGATGCTATCTTATATACACATGCTTATATACAAGTCCATTTCATTGAATACTATGGGTTGCTTACTTTAAAGAGACATGTACTGAATTGCTCTGTAAGGCTGTAATCCTATACTCATTTACCTAAATCCTACTGAATATAGTGGAACTTACTTCTGTGTAGATATATAAAAACTGCAGTATTAATTATTTTATTATTTCAGTGAGCAGCATGACCTAGTGAATGCTGTTCCACAGACTTCAATAAACTTATCTATGTGTATATCTATCATCTGCAGCCCCCCAACTGCAATATGGGAGAAAATAAACCTAATATACCTCACATGATTATTGTAAGGATTATAGCAAAGAGAAGTTATGTAGAGTGCTTTGTACACTCTAAAAGTGCTGTACGGGGGATGGTGTTTAAAATCTTAGCATCACGTTTTGCTCTGGCATCCAAACACAGAATTGTTTTATCCTAGCAGAATATATGGAAATGGTAACTCTGAAACAGTGGGACCAGAAAGACAGGAAAAAAGAGGGAGACCTTGTCTTCAATATCTAGTTGCCTTGCCAACAATGAATCTCCACAATTTTCATCACCTTGAAGTTATTTTAGTCTTTCCTTTTGTCTCTGAGCATAATGACTGTATCAATGATGCACTCTTTTCCTCTCTCTCTTAGTGAAAACCTGCAATTAATCAGTTAAGAAGCTGATTAACTACACTGTTGTAATTTGCTAATAGTTACATAGTGTACATTGAAACTGAAGTATTAATTACACTATATACTGAGTCAGGAAGGAATATGTGTTATCATCTGGTTTTGCATTATTCAACTGTTTCTTTGACTTTATTCTTTCTTCACTACATGTACAAGACAGTCTAAAGTACGCTTATTCAAAAATAAGAATGATTGAGTTCACTAATACTTACTCCTAGTAAGCATGGGTTTATAATTTTATTTATTTTATTTATATCCCACCTTTCCTCCAATGCGCTTGAGAAAATATTCATGGTCAGCCTCCTCCACACTTACTCCTCAAAAAACCCCTGTGAGGTAGGTCAGTCTGAGACAGAGAAAAGCAGGAAGAAACAATGGACCCTATGTCACAGATACATTCATAGTCAGTAGAGACTTGAATTTGGGTAGTATGCAACCCCTTCTTTGACTACACATAATGTAGTCAAATGCCTCCTTGTGGCATATGAAGCAGACATGTTCAGTAATTACTCCTTTCTAATTGGATTTGTTGTTTTTGTTGTTAACTGCCATCCAGTTGACTTCAACTTATGATATCCTATAAATGAGAGATCTCCAAGTCACCCTATTATCATCCACCCTGTTTATTTGCTAAAAATTCAAGGACATGTATCATTGAATGAATCTATCCGTCTGTAATCTGATCTTCCTCTTTTTCTACTGCCTTCTACCTTACTAAGCACTGTTGTCTTTTCTGGTGAGTCGTGTCTTCTCATGATACAGCCAAAGTACAATAGCTTGAGTTAAGTCATCTTGGCCTCTAGGGAGAGTTCGAGCATGATTTGCTCTAGGAACTGTTTGTTTGTTTGTTTGTTTGTTTGTTTGTTTGTTTGTTCATTCATTTTAGCAACCCACAATATCTGAAAGAACTCTTCTCCAGCATCACATTTCAAAGGAGTTTTCTTCCTATCAGCTTTCTTCACTGTCCAGTTTTCACAACCATACACAGAAATTGGAAATATGATGGCATAGATAATCCTAACTTTAGTACCGAATGATATGTCTTTAAGCTTCTGGATCTTATCAAGTTCCTTTATAGTTGCCCTTCTAGTGCTTGTCTTCTGATTTCTTCTTCTGAAGTTGCCAAGGAGATACAACTCAGACTCCTACCACACAGAGGTTTATTGGATCCACAATGTATGTGCTTCACCGTTATCGATATCCTATGTATTTCTCTTCCCACCACTATTTTTTTTTTTGCTTTTCTCTCTCTCTTGTTATTAATTTTTCTTTCTATTTTTTCCTCCATAAATACTTTTTTAAAAAGTACTTAAAAAAACAGATTTTTCTTCCATATCAGGCAACTTTACACGAAATTGAGAAGGAAGGGAAACCACAGTCATGGGCAGAAGCAAATATAGTGGTAATACCTAAAGAAGACAGAGATAAGAGGGAAATAAAGAATTATAGGCCAATCTCTTTGTTGAATGTAGACTATAAAATATGGGCAACGATATTGGTCAAGTGACTCAGACATGCAATACAGGATAAAATACAGGAAGGACAAACCAGTTTTCTCCCAGGCAGACAAATGAAGAACAATATTAGAACTTTGTTAAATACAGTTGAATATTATGATAAAAATCCAGGGAAGAAGATACCTATCATCTCATTGGATGCTGAAAAAGCATTTGATAATGTTTCCTGGAATTTTATGCATTACACCTTAAGAGAATATGGCTTGGGAGAAGTATTTTGCAATTAGCTGGAGAAGATATATCGGGATCAATCAGCGAAGTTAATAATAAATGGAGATAAAATACAAAGCTTTGAAATAAAGAAGGGGGTACGGCAGGGATGCCCATTATCACCGTTATTATTTATAGCAGGTTTAGAGGTATTACTGCTAGTAATAAATGAAGATCCACAAATAAAAGGATTAAAAACAAAAAGGAAGGAAATAAAGTACAAAGCCTTTGCAGATGATGTAATAATATTTCTTGAGGAACCACAAGCTTCAATACAGAGGTTGAAGGAAATCCTGCAAAAATATGGACAAATAGCAGGATATAAGATAAATAAAGAAAAAACGAAGATGACACTAAATATATCAAAAAAAGAACAAGAAAATTTGGAAAAGAGATCAGGATATCAAATAGTAAAGAAAAGAAAATATTTAGGAATAAATATAACAAATAAAAATCAGGAATTATTTGATAACAATTATGAGAAGACATGGAAGGAGATTCAAAGCAAAATGGAAAAATGGACAAATACGAATTTATCTCTATTAGGAAGAATAAATGCTTTTAAAATGTCCCTATTGCCTAAGCTAATGTTCCTGTTCCAAAATTTGCCAATAATAGGAGAAGAAAATATCTTTAAAGAATGGGAAAAAAGTCTACAGAAGTTTATCTGGCAAGGCAAGAAACCAAGAATAAGATTTAAAATATTACAAGATGCAAAGGAAAGAGGAGATTTTGGTGTGCCATCCCAGAAAATAGATTATCAAGCATGCTGCTTAGAAATAATTAAAGACTGGATTCAAGTAGAGAACACAACAATAAAAGAAGTTGAAGGGACAGAAAATAGATTTGGTTGGCACAGATACTTATCCTATGATAAAGTAAAGGTGAATAAAGACTTTAACAATCATTGTATCCGAAAGTCTCTATTGAAAGTGTGGATACAAACAAAACACAAATTTTATAGAGGACTTCCGATGTGGACCTCACCCCAAGAAGCATTTAATATTGCTCCAACAAGGCAGGGAAAATTATTGACATATCAAGAGCTATTGAAAAAGGATGGTACAAAGTTAAGAATGAGTACAGAAGAGGAATTAAAAGAGCAAGGCTGTGAAATTAACTGGTTCCATGGAGACAAATAAAAGAGAGATTTAAAATAGATCAAAAATTATATGAGTTTGAAAGAAATGAAAACGAGCTGGATGTATTGATGAAAAGGGACCAGAAAAAGAGAATTTCCAGATTTTACAAAACATTGTTACAAAGAGAGATGGAACCAGAAACTGTTAAAAATAACATGGTTAGATGGGCTCAAAATATAGACATCCAGTTGAGTTGGTGAGGGCATGGAAGACAGGTGTAAAATTTACACCAAGTTTGAATTTAAGAGAAAATTTTTATAAAATATTATATAGATGGTACATGACACCCGTAAAACTGAAAAAAATAACAAGAAATGGGAATGGAAAATGTTGGAAATGTGATGAGAAAGAGGGATCTCTTTTTTTCATATGTGGTGGACCTGTAAAACAGCAAAACAGTTTTGGAAAGAAATACATGATGAAATTCAAAGAATGTATGGTTTTAACTTTGCAATGAAGCCAGAACTTTATTTGTTGAAAATGTTAGGGCAACAAAGAAAAATAAGATCTCATCAAAAGACGTTGTTATAAATAACAACTGCAGCAAGATTGATTTATGCTCAACATTGGAAAGAAGGAAAATATATTGATATAAGAGAATGGAAATTCAAAGTCCTTGATATGGTAGCGACAGAAAAGCTAACCTTTTCACTTAAAAATAAGCCAGTCCAGGGCTTTGAAAGAGAATGGCGAGAGGTATTGAATTGGATAAAAGAATGAAATAGGGGAAAGAAAGGAGGTTGTGAGAAAGGAGGAAGACAAAATGAGGTGGCAAAAGATAAATTGTAAATAGTTACGTATAAGCTAAAAGTAATAATATATGATTGTTATAAAATAGAAATAATGTATGAAACAGAATGTTTATATGGAATGGAATGTTAAACTCAGATTCAACTGGGAAAATTGATGTGTGGAAGCGGGGAGAATTTTTTTTATTGTTTTTTAATTAAAAAAAAGATTTTCTAGGTTCTATGCTATCTCAGGAACAAGCAACTTGCGACTGCCACCCCCATTTGGTATTAGAATGCAACTCTTATCCATCCCATCCAACAGGCATAATAGAAGTTATAGTTCAAACAACATCTTCAGGGACATGAGTTGCTTACCCCTGCTCTATCCACTCTACCACCCTGACGCTCTGGCACATCTTTCATAACCTTCAGCAGCCACAACTTTTCATAATCCATCTGACATGAAGCACTCAGATATTAAACACCTAAAAGAAATTCTCTGACCAAAAAAAAAAAAAATGCTGCTATACCTTCAAGAGGAGTTCAACAGAATTCTGGGGAGAGGCTGATGCCAAGACAATTAGATTTGCTTTTATGGTAATATTTAGGCTAGTGCCAAGCTATGGGAATAGTTTTTGCTCAATACAGTTGCATTTATTTGAATCACTCTGGACCAGAGTGGACTAGAGTGTAACACAAGCAGATGTTGTATGATGATAATGTACTTAGGAATAAATCTGCATACAATTTTCCTGGTATTTAAATTTTAAAAAATTAAAAAATAAAAATATTTTAAAAACAAACATAAGATAAATCTGTTCACAGATGATGTTTTATTATTCATATCAAATCCAACACAAATCCATATGATATATGTAAACAACTCTAAATAAATTCTAAGTATCCAGTCAATTTAAAATAAAGTATGATAATTCAAAAATACAAATATGACAAAAGAAGATCAATTAAATCTGAAGAGAATGTCTGCATCAATTAGTTTTTCTGGATTTTGATATATAGGGATTTCTTATAACTAAAAACATTTATTGTGCAGGAATAACAGACAAATATTTATATCAAACAAAAATTAAAGAAATGGTCTAAACTTCAGTTTTCACTATTAGGTAGGCTAACCATTGTCAAAGCCCACATTTTACCTAATTTTTTGTGCTTGTTTCAAGTTATCCCATTGTTAATACAAAAGGCAAAATTTACAAAATAGCAAAAAAGAAAAGAAAAGAAAAAGAAATTTATAGCAGGGGGAGATCTTTAAGGTTCATATATAGTACTAAATGTAGCGATACATCCAAAGAAGATCCAGCCCTAACACATTTATAATTATATTATGACACTTTCCAATTGGTCCAAATGGTTAAATTTATAAAAACTGAACAAGTGCTTAGATCCAAATAGAAGCATGTTACCAAAATATTATGCGGTAGATATATTTTCATCTTAAACTGAAAAAAAAACCACAAAAAAACTAGAATTAAAAATAGTAAACATTTAATGAAGGAATGTTCATTACCCGATTTAGATATTTTTTAAAAAATAATAATAATACCAGCTCCATCACCCCTTTGTTCGTTTTTAGAACATCACTTTTTAAAAAACAGAAAGACAAATATAACCAATTTAGTGATGTAAAAAGAAAGGAATATATAGGATTGATGATTTATATTTGAATGGTAAACCTATACAATCAGAACAACATCAAAATAAACTTAAACCATCTTCAGTAAAATATATTTTCTTATTTGGATATCTTGTTTTGTGTTACAATAATACTTTGTATATCATATATAATATTTTTTATTTTTACTTTTATTTTTTCTTTTATTTTTTGGACTATTGATATGCTTTATTTTATTCATGAAATCTGTTAATAAAAAAGAAAAAAGACTTAAACCCATCAACTTCCCTGCTCAGGTCCTGCTGCCTCAGGACGGTGGCTTTTTTGACTGAGTCAATCCAACTGTAGTTCAGTCATCCTCTTTTCCTACTGTCTTCCGGTTTTCTGAGCATTATTACCTTTTCCATTGGGTCATGTCATCATGATATATCCAAAGTATGACAGCCTCAGTTTAGTCATCTTAGTTTGAAATAAAATTACAGGCCCAGTTTGCTCGGGAACCCATTCATTTGTCTGCAGAACTCTCCTCCAGAAATACTGTGGCATGAACGATTCTGACTTTGGTATCTACTGATGTATCTTTACTCTTGAGCCCCTTCACTTTCTACATTCTATTTTTGCGAAAGCCACATCCTCAAAGGAAATTTTTTTCTTCCGTGCTCTTTCATCCTTGTACCCCATTCTCACCGTTACATGTTGTCTCAATATTTCAGTAGCGCATTACAATTTAAATCAAGATTTCAGATTTCATTCTCGAACTGAATTGAATGTTAAAAAAACAAAAACACATTATGATAATTATGTAACTAACATTCCTATAAATAAGAATCAATCTTTTCCAAATTGGGGCTAGGAGAGCAGGATAATTTATGCTAGGTTGACTTGTAGGTTTGTTGAACCTGGCTCTCAAATTGAAAGAAATGGAACGATTTAAAACAAAAGTAGAACTGATGCTTCTAACTAGTTGCTTTGCTATCTGTATTTACAAGTCCTCATTCTCCCCTCAGCCTACTCTCAATGTTTTAAACAATGTTTATATAAGTCCGGATTCATCCCAGGCCTTCTCAAGAAATTCATATGAAAATACCAAGATTGCCAGTGACTAGTGGTGTAAAAGAAGTCTTGATTGGTGATCAATAACGCAGCAGGTGTTCTATAGCAGAGAAAAGCATAAGCTGCCCTTTCAGCCAATGTCCCCATCTTCCTCACATTTGAGTGTGTATTTGAGGTCCCTGAAACACACAGGACTCTCCTCTGAAGCCCTTTCTCAGTTCACCAGGCTGATACCAGCCTTATTCTGCCCCTGGGAATAAGATTCAAAGAATCTTTAAACACTTTAGGTTAGCATGTATATTTCAAACTTTACAATTTAGCAGCCGCTGAGTGTGGGTCTATTGCATACATTGGTTGAAACGGTCATTTACGAGGGTTTTACCAGACATCACATTGATTTTTTGTGCTGCCTAATTTTCTATGACTTATAGAAAAGGCCACCCTCTTTTTCCAGGGGCTTCGTCAAACCTGATGCTACCCTTGGTTGGAATAGTTAAGCATATGTAATAAAAGGCACACAGAGAAGCACTTCTGCAGAAATTTTGTAGCAACATTTTTTAAGTATAATTTTGTATACCATTCAGCTATTAAAGACATTTGACTTTTATGATCATTCAGTTATTAAGGCTCACTCACTAAGCATTAAGCTCATAGTTTTTCCAGTGCAGATGTACTACTCTCCAAATGTTTATATTTAGACTTACTGAATGTCCTATTTCAGAGGAATACTGAGAGGCCACATTATGTTAAAACTGAACATTTGCTGCTATGGGTTTTTGAGCAACAATGCATGGCTAACTAAAGATAAGTGTTTTTCCATGCATGTATATCTGATGTGGAGTTTAAAAAAAATAGCAAGAATCACTGCCACTTAAGGACCTACAAGACTGGCTGAATCCAACCACTGGCCCGTTTAACTCCATATTGTCTACATTAATTGGTAGTTTCTTGCAAGTGTTTCAGACAGGAGTTAACCCTAGTCCTACCTGGAGATGTCTCAGCAATTAAAAATAGCACATTTTGTATGCAAAGCCTGAGTTTTACCACTAAACTCCAGCTCTTAATGTATAGCCTCCCTTTCTAAGAAAAGGAAACAGAAACACAGTTGCTGGAAGTATTTGGCAGAAATCAAATGGGGTGAAATTCTTGCCATAAAATATTTTTTTGTTTTTGAAATCTCTATTTAAAAATGTTAGACAAGATAATTCAATTTTTTTAAGAAAAAAATTCTTTGTGTCCCTTGCAATTACATACGAATTGAATGTTGGATACGGAACTGGAATGAGTGGCTTTGAATTCTAGTGTGATGACATAAAGCCACCCACTATTTCTCAGCCTAAACTCTTTCACAGGATGACTGTGAGAATAAAATAGGGGACACCTTGTGTGTTGCTCTGGCTGCCTTGGAAGATGAATAGAGTTGGGTATGAATGAAATGCATGCATGCCTCACTGTTACAATCTTTCTATTCTTATCTCCATTATCACCAACAGAGGTTTCCCCTGATGCTAGACTGAGTATGGAGGGAGGGAGAGGAAAGGGGAGGGGGAGAGGGGGCAGAGAGATGGGGAGATGATAGATAGGGAAGAGAATTTCCTGAATCCCCAGTAAGTATGACCATAGAGCTTTCAAAAAGTATCTTTTTTAGGTTTTTCAGTCTAACTGCACTTGAATGGGAGCACCATTCAAAAGGAATAGTTCTCCAGTACTGACTTTTCTTCTTTACTTAACTCAAGTTGTTAATATAAATATAAAATTGCTAAAAAAGGCCATTTCCACACTGCACTGTTAGCAATAGCAATAGCATATGTATTTCTATACCGCTTATCAGCTAAGTGCTCTCTAAGCAGTTTACAATGTTTTAGCTAATTGCCCCCAACAAGCTGGGTGCTCATTTACTGACCCGCAGAAGGATGGAAGGCTGAGTCAACCTGGAGCCCGGCAGGATCGAACTCACAACCTTGTGGCTGCAGTACTGGCATTTAACCGCTGCGTCACCAGGGCTCCCTGGTGGAATGTTCTAGCACTGTTCTAGTGCTATTATTCCACTTTCACAGAATCCTGTGGAATTCTGGGGTTTGCAGTTTAGGGAAGGGCATTTAGAATTCTCAGCTGAAGAGCTCTTTGGCCTGCAGAATTCCACAGGACCCTGAAAGTGGAATAATAACACTATAACAATCTAGTGCAGAAACAGCCAAAGAAAGGGATAGAAATGTAGAGAGACAGAGGAAAATAGAGAAGTAGATAGAAAGGCAATTGGAGATACAAGTACAGATGAGATAAAGGTAAATATGTATTCTCCTATTTGATCTTCGTACAGGTAAAGATAATCAAAAGTGAATATTGAAACAAGATATATCAATTCAACCAAATCTATATTTTACTCTCTTTTGATGATTATGCTGAGTTGGCATAAATATCTTGACTATGTGAATGTCCCCATTGCATAGTTTGGTTACAGAGTCCGAGATCCTCAGCCCGTCTCTAAAAGGACACAAACAGCCATATGAAACCTGAAAGTCTAGGAACTTTACTACAGTATGGACTATGGACCACTCCAACACATATATGAAATATATACTGCACATATAATTGGGGAAGCGGTTAGAGACCATGAGATCAGTGGAAAAGTACAATTCAGAAAGTACTAGTGATGGCAATGACATTATTAACATCCATAGCAGCTGGAAGCTCCTGTATCTGTAGGATGATTAATCCACAGTGCGGTTGAAGAACTGCTTTAAAATTGAGACTAAAGCCAGAGTGGATTAACTATCCCACTATTGTGGGAACCCCCAATCCTCCACAGTGTAACACTATCATTCCTCAACACTGTTGATGATAATACTTTGGCATTACTTCAGCCAATTAATTTATGAAGTGTGAAAAGAACCTTTCATTCCAATTCATACCCCTCATTCAGTTTCTTTAGTTCTTAGAGCTAGATATTATCTGAATAGAACTCTTCAGTTAGATTTTACATTTTTACTGGTGAGATCTGTGCTGCATTAAAAAAAAATGGAGGGGGAGAATTCTCCTGGGCTTACTGTTCCCCTTAGAACTCTTTTCCTTATCCACACCTGAAGACTAGACTTGTTGTGATGTCATTTACTTCACAGCTTGTTTTGGTGCCATTGTGCCTTCAACTCATTTCCATCTTCTGGTGATCCTATCATGGGGTTTTCTTGGTAAGATTTGTTCAGAGTGGGTTTGCCCACGCCTTCATCTGAGGCTGAGAGAGTGTGACTTGGTCGTACAGTAAGTTTCCACCCCTGACAGGGATGCAACCCATGTCTCCAGAGTCATAGTCCAATGCTCAAACCACTACCCCAAACTGGCTTTCTGTGTGAGAGCTACTTAGGGATATTCTCTGTGACAAGGAGAGTTGTGTAGGTCCTCATTCTGTTGCATAGTTATTCTTTCACTTGTGTGCTAGAACACTGGGAGAACATGTTTGGGATTCAATGGAATGCGCATCCTGATTCAAAAATGATGGGAAGTGTTTTATAAACAGTATAGGCAGACTAAGGGCTTTCCGCACTACACTGTTACAGTGCTATTATTCTGCTTTAAACATCCCATGGAATCCTGGAGTTTGCAGTTTAAGGAGGGGCATTTAGAATTCTCAGCCAAAGAGCTCTCTGGACTCGGTAAACAACAAACCCCAGAATTCCACAGGATGTTGAAAGCGGAATAATAGCACCATAACAGTGTAGTGGCGGAAATGCCCTAAGACATGTATACCCGACTATACCTTGTCGCATAGAATCATAGAATCATAGAGTTGGAAGAGTTGGATGGCAGGGCCATCAAGTCCAACTCCCTGCTATGCAGGGACATCCATCAAAGCATTCCTAATAGATGGCCATCCAGCCTCTGCTTGAAAACCTCCAAAGAAGGAGAACTATATGGCTGAACTATACCATCACAGATATGATGCCACAAACAAAAGTTTCATATCACATTGTATTTATAAGCCACCTTAAGCCCTAGTTTTGGGGAAAAGATGGGCATGAATCATCATCATCATGTATCACCTCTATGACAATGCATTTCGGTAAAAGTCAGTTGACATATTCATTTGTCCTGTACCCAGCAAACACAGAAGTGATTTTATTCTCTCTCACTCACTCTCTCACACACATACTCCCACAAACGCATCAGTGAATGAGCCTTACCCCAGAGAGTCTGTGTATGTGTATGCACTGGGGCTATCATTCATTAGAAGTTGTTAGGCTGCAACCCTGCATACACTTAACCTGCCAGCAGGTCTCATTAAATTCAATGGGGATTACTTCTGAGAAAATGTAGTTGCAGAGTTGACTGATTGTAATCGGAGGAGTTGAAATCAATTGCATAAATCTGCTTACAGATTTAAAAAAAAGGCATTCTCAAAGAGGGCAGATGACTTTTAGTTTTAATGCAGATTGGTTTTGAAGTATTAAAAGTATTTCAAAATAAGAATGGAACAACGATGGCAGCAATAATACCTTCATCAATGAGATGTTTGTGTATGAGGTAAACATAAGCCTAAAATGATACAATCTACAGTAGGCTGTGCCACTTCTGACTTCAGGTGAGGCATGACTTTTTTTTAAAACAAAAACATTTATCTACATAAATAGTATTTACATTTTTATAACCAATGCACTAGGCTATTATACACTAGGCTTGATTGCTATTATGCTTGTATGCTTTCTCTTTGCAGGAAATATCAATAAGGGAGCAAGAAGAAATATGATCACCACCACCACCTGTAGGCTGAAGTGGTACATTCCACTATCTCATCTCTCAAAACTCTTGTTTGCTCATTCCTTTGCACTTGTAGTAGACCAAGTCTGTGGGATTTGGAAACAAAGAAAGAAAGAGGGTGTCTTGTCTATATTGTGTGTCTGTATGTCTGTGACAGTTTTCCCAGCCTGAAGTCCCCCAGGGTGCCTTGAACTATAACTCCTATCCCCCCTGCAAAGCCTGCCCACAGTAGGCAATGGGTGTTGTAGTGAAAGATGTAGGAGTAGAAGACTGGAGAAGGACATTCTTGGATGTCTCCTCTAGCATCATTTCCTTGCCCCCTGGCTTGCATCCCCCAGTCTTCAAACCCGCCCACTTCTACCGTAGCTTCTCCCAGCCATCTCTGGAGCCCTGGTAGTGCAGTGGTTAAATGCCAATATGCAACCACAAGGTTGTGAGTTCGATCCTGCCAGGCTCCAAGGTTGACTCAGCCTTCCATCCTTTCCCGCTTAGATAACACTTAGTTGATAGGCAGTATAGAAATAAATGCTATTGCTATATTGCTATTCATCAGTCCACCTCCTTTCTTGAAAACGGGAAAGCAAGGAGACAGAAGGACAATGTATTTGCCTAACACCAGTCAGTGTGACAGCCCAATAAGGAGTTTGTTTTTCTGCCCGTCTGCTGCATCAGCAATTCACCTGCTCAAAGTAAATTAATTAAATTGAACGGGGTTTATTTCTGAATAGACATGGCCCAAATTTCACTGCAGATTACATTACTCTTCTGGGATGGTCTGTGCTCTGGTGGTCAAGTACTGCTGGGAGAGTTCACACTTTACACTGAATATGTGGCCATTTCCGCACTAGACTATCACAGTGCTATCACTCCACTTTCAATCTCCTGTGGAATCCTGTGGTTTGCAGTTTAGGGAGGGGGTCTTTGGCCTCTCTCTGAACTGCAAACCCCAGGATTCCATAGGAGATTGAAAGTGGAGTGATAGCGCTGTGATAGTCTAGTGTGAAAATGGCCTGTGTTCATACAGAGAGTAAACTGGTTTAGCTTTTGGAGAGAGGGAGAGAAGGGGAGAGGGAGAGGGAGGGGGAGAGGGAGGGGGAGAGAGAGAGAGAGAGAGAGGCGGCTTGGCTGCCTCAGTCTGCAGATCTCCTCCTGGGTCCACACTTTATTTGTACCCAGTTTATTTGTATATAATCCAGAATACAGCTCAAGGGAAACAGCCCTCCCGGGGCAGCATATATCGTATGAATTCTTCCTAAATGAGGGAAAAAATGTGGGGAGGGGACAGCAGGACTGGGGCAGATTAGAAGCAGACACCTAAATGGGCTCTTGGAGGTGCATGATACGATTCCAGAGTTAGCCAAGTTGTCGCGCGCAAAAGGCTATAAAAGAGGGCCTTGAGTGTGAACGCCTGTTCATGTCCACGCCCAGCATGGAAGAGGCAGAAATAAGAAGTCCAAAAGGAACATTTTGTCCAAGCCGTATGTCGGAGGAAGGGGGCGAGGAAAGGACGAACCAGCTTTTAAATGCACTTCTTGCCCGCACCGCCGCCGCATCCTCCTCATGGATTCTGCGCGAAATAGACGCGCTTCCGTCCAAGGGCATCTTGTCATTCCTTTCACTAGGGGGAGTGTGAAGTCTTTAGCCCCCACCTTCCCTCCCAGCTTGGCTTTTCTCATTTCTTTCACAAGGCAACCTCGGAGGCCCCTCCTTAAACTGCAAACCCCAGGATGTTGAAAGTGGAACGATAGCACTATAACAGTCTAGTGCGGAAGTGGCTATAGTCTTGATCCAGAGTCCATTTCGACCAAGGTTGCTGCGTGGACAAGGTTCGGACAACTACCCTATGGGTGCATTTTACAAAAGGCGGGGGGGGGAATAACGGAGGCGGAGATGAAGGAATAGATTTAGGGTTGATCTAGTTTACTTTTAAAAATACAAACATCCCAAGGGCAAGATCAGAGATCACACACCCCTAAAGAATCAGAGCCCTGAGCACAAAAGGATTTAATAAATCTCCTGATTGATTTCTATCTCGAAATTTACTATTTATAATTTCAAGGCAGTGGAGACAGACATCTCCTTTCCCTCCTCTTCTCCTCCTACTGCACTGTATTTTTTTTAAACTGACTTACAGAGTTAAATCCGCAATGCCAACCTGAAAATCGATTTGTCATTTCCGATCCGTTCCAGAGAGAAACGCCCTGACCAGAACTGTTCTGCAGCAGCTTGCAGGTCCAAAACCGTCTGGGCTCTAATTCCCTGTCCCATTGCTCCTGAGAGTAAGCACCACAGAACTCCATGAGGCTTACTTCTGAGTAGAACGGATTGCACAAATTTCAGGCTTTAGAGACCACGATGCAAACAGTCCAAAAAGATTTGATTAGGGGCGCGCTGGAGCCAACCTGGTGTGTAGTGCTGTGAGAGCTTAACTATGACTTTGGAGACCATGGTTCAAATCAGCGCTCATGGAAACCCACTGGGTGACCTTGAGCGAGTCACACTCTCTCGGCCTCAGAGAGAAGCAAAGGCACCCCCCTGCGAACAAATTTTGCCAAGAAAACAGTGACGGATTCGTCTGAGGATCGCTGTAGGTCGGGAACGAAGGTACACAACAACAACAACAACAACAACAACAACAACCGCTTTGTAGTTGGTTGGGAATGCAGGAACGAAAGGCAAGAGGTCTAAAAACATATTCTATGAAGAAAAAAATTATTGAAATGCACATCTACCAACGACTGTAACACTGCTATTAGATTGTATGTGTATATAAAATACCTGCTGCTATCAAATTTTCACCCCCATCCGAAACACATTGACTTGAAAGGAAGCCCAAGTAAGTGGCTTAGGGTGTCAGATTTGATTTAAAGCCGTTTCTCTGCTTCGGACGTGTGAGTTTGAGCTCCTTCTGATCCGCAGTGAATCATAAATTTCACCATCCCAAATGAGAAGAGTGTACTTTTTTTTACTTAAAGTATTAGTCAGGAGGCAAAACTCTTTTCTACCCAACAGATTCTGTTTCTTTTTGCTTTCTTTCACCCAAAAGCTTTCCCATCCCTCATTATCTTCAGGATGTTTAAGGCCACCGTCACTCCAAATGAAAAAAAAAATCGTATCTTTTCCAACGCAATTAAGGATCGCGTTTCTTCCCTCTAGGTTTCCCCGGGATCGAAGACTCGCCTACAAATTTCTGAGCATCCTGTGCGTACAGTGGAAGAGAAGCTTTCCAGAATAGGATGGGTTAATCCCGGTCTCCCTCTCCCTCTCCCCCGGGAAGAGATTCCCACTCAGCAGACCCGCCCGCCCCTCACTTCGTTTACAATACGGAACGATTTTGAAAAGCTCCGGCGAGGTCCAAAAGGCGCCCCCTCCCTCCGCCAGAGACGCACAGGGATCATGCTCCAGCTTCAGCCTTCCTTTTGTTTTACTCCGGAGTAGCCAAGTGGATCTCAGGGCGAGGGTGGGACAATTTTGAAGTAAATTGCTTCTTGCGAGACCTATCGTTTTGCACGCTTGAAATCGGATTTTTTTTTTCCTTCAAACATCCGGGAAAGAAGAAAAAAAGACGTTAAATCCGGTGTCAAAGAAATAGTTTATATTAGAGACAACGGGAGAGAGAAAGATATCATATATGTGCGTGAGAGAAAGAGAGATCATATATGTGTGAGAGAGATTTCATTTATATGGAGAGACAATACACATACACATGGATATGTATCTTATTGTTGTGTGCCTTTTAAGTCGTTTCCGACTTGTGACGACCCTAAGGCGAACCTGTTATATAGATAGATAGATAGATGTAGGTACATTTATGTGCATGCCAGCTGGTTATTTTTTATTGTTGTATATATGTAGGCATGTATCTGTGTCTATATATAAAACACACATATATACATATACATACATGCACACAAAGTAAAATCAGGTGGCATGCACACAAATATACGCATGCATGTACGTATGCATATGCATACTTTTTTTTCTTGCATCAGAAACAAGAAATCTTTTCATGGCTTCTCCATATTTTTTTTTTACCTTGCTCCCTGAAAGCAGCAGTGTTTCCCGCACAGGTCCCTTCGAACTCCTTCCCCCTGCACCTTCTGGCAGGCAGACAAGTCAGTTGCAACGAGGGGGGGGAAGGGAGGGGGAGGGGGAGAGAGAGAGAGGGAGAGAGGCAGGGGGGCATCAAATCCCAGCCTGGATTCGCGAGGTCCTTTTCCTTCCTCGTCTCTCTTTAGGGGGGCGGAGACCAGGTTCTTGCCCATCAGTTCAGATCTTCCTTAACCGTTATTTCTTTTTGTTTTCTCAGAAATAATTGGGCGAAGGGAGAGAAAGAAATAAAAATGGAACCGGATGAAGGGGAATTAAAAGCAGACAAGTCAATTTTTTTCCTCCCTGACAAGGAGAATAGGCTGGAAAAATCAGTAATAGTCTCCTAGTAGTGTAACTCCCATCGAGGCTGGTTAAACCAGAAAGAATTCAGACATATTGGGAGCGGAGGAAAAAGTGGGGAGGGGGGGTAAGATCACAAGGGACTCGAGAAGAAATAGCCCATCTATTCAAATCTTTTAACCCCCGTCGGTCTTTATATTATGATCGGGCGTCTTATAAAAGTTATACGAGTTTCCCCCTTTCTTTGCTACCCATAAATCCTCTCATTCATGTGGCCCACGAGGGAACCTCATTAGTCTAGAGCGCTTAATTATGTTGGTAGAAATGGAAAAAAGAATAATAATAATAAAAAGGTCGCCAGAAATCGGGCTGGTGGGCTTCTGATATTACACCAGGAGGCGCGCGCCACTTTCGGTCGCCAGGGGTCGCTGTTGCGATCTAGTCGAAGCCTTTGGAAAAAGAAACCCTCGCCGTCTATTCTACATCACCGACTGAGCCATTCTCTTCAGAGGTGCGCAAATTACGCGAGTGGCGTGTATTTTAAACAGACAGAAATGCCCGGAATGGCAAACCGTTCTTAGGATACCCGGAAAAGCAACGAGCCAGCCTTGTTTGCATCCGACGGGGCTTTGCAACGGCATGCAAGAGCGTCATGAAGGCATCTACACTAATGTGTGTATACACTGATCTAGCTGGGGTGTGTTTGACAGAGGGACGGCATGGAAGGGAATGGATGAAAGAAAGAAGACGAAAGGAAGATCTAGAAGACAGCGTTTGCTGAAGAGAGAGGTTTTTTTGGGGGGGGACGGAGAATTAATAAATCAGGCAAAAGAGAGAGAAGGGGGAGAGAAATTAGCAGCCACGGAGAAGACGGGAAACATTTCCCCCACCCAAAGAGACCAGATTTTTAAACTGAGGGCTCCTTCCTTCGTATTGGGAGGGAGAGAAGGGAAGAAGATTCAGATCCCACCATCCATTGGTATCCTGGAAAACTCCAGCTCCTCTCCAGCCGCCGTGGACGCCGACACTTTCACCAAACACTGTTCCCACGGGACGTCTCCTTCCACATCCAGAGTTGCGGGGGGGGGCATCCGCGGCTCTCGCCCTCCACTTGAGCTGAAATATTGTTCGGTCGCTCTAGTCTATTCGAAGTCAAATTGTCTCTCGGAAAAGAGGCAACCTCCCTTCTTCTCCCTGTAGCATAGCAGCCTGCTCGCTTCGGGAAAGCTATCGCCCGCAATTATTACTAATTGCTCTACCGATGCCATTTTCGCACTAGCCTCTTGTAGCACTATGGCCATTTCCACACTGGACTGTTATAGCGCGATGATTCCACTTGCAACATCCTATGGAATCCTGGGGTTTACAGTTTCGGGAGGGGCCGGCGGGCCGCTCCCGAAACTGCAAACCCCAGATTCCATAGGATGTTGAAAGTGGAATCATAGAGCTATAACAGGGCTAGTGCGGAAATGGTCTAGAGGGAAAGCTGTTCCTTTCTTCCTCGGATTCCAGGAAACGTCTGATGATCCCCTTACCCCCCCCCCGGCAACACACACAGTCTGCGACTACATAGACTAAATCGTGTAATGTATCGGCCATGTTTGTTTACAGCACCCACTTTGCTTTCCTGACCTGATCTGGAGATCATATTCGAAAGCTTTCCATCTCCACGGGAACATGGAATTCCTCTTGTTAAAAAAAAAAGTGGGGAGGGAAGGAAGGGAGTGCAATAACTATTGCTCTGTACTTTTTCAAGATCCCCCCACAAAAATAACTTGCCAGGGGTATTTTCCTCAATCGCCCCCACCCCGTTAGAAATTTGATATATCGATTGGTATATATACAGAAACATAGGTACACACAGAGTGTGTAGAGTATACACAAACGTGTAAGAGATGAGGGATGTCTATATTCTCTTTAATTCAGGGCCATCAGTGGCCCAACCGCTACATTACAGACCACGCATTGAGCATTGTTGCCGTTTTCGTGCATACGTATTTACTCAGTCTGAATTTTCTCTCCAAAGCCTTCTCTTTACAATTGTTGGAAGGAGAGGCAACCCTCCTTCCACCCAGGAGGCTGGGATCCCGAGGCAGCGGTGCCCTGAATTAAAAAAGAAGAAGCAACCGCTTCCCATATAGTTTTTAAACCTCCAGTCGAAGTCCCCCTCCTTCCCTTTCTCCATCTCCGAGAAAATGAATGGGAGCCGAACCAGAATTATCCCTCAGCCCTCCTCCTTGTAAAGAGATGGCTGCAGAGCTTGCAAACCTATACTAAGAGGTTGTCTGTTAATGTCTTGCTCAACGCGTTGAGGTTAACGGAGCGAGGATCAGTACTTAAACGTGAAGGGTGATTTTTGTGTCCGGATTACACTGACGCTACCTTATTTCAGGAGGACTGTGGCGATTTTCCACTAATCGAGAGACCATTAATATTCTGTTTGCTTTGTAAACACATTGCCTATGGCCAGCTTTCAGTAATAAACTGAAAGCTCCTTGAGACTTGCAGTTCATATAGTCTCCGAGAAAATCTTCTAAGTCTTTTCATTCATTTATACCGAGGTGAAGAGGTTTGGAGTTAGCTACCAGTTGTACTGAGCTTGGACATGAAACATGGGGGGGGAGGCACCTGTGAGTTGAGGAAGGAATATCTAATGTTTCCCTAAGCTTTGCTTTTCAGTGGAGGCGGCCACGAAATCAGCTGAAAATCTCTTGAAGAAAGAAGGCGAAGTGCTTCCCACTATATAGTGGGAGCAGCAGCAACTGGAAGCGATCCTGGGAGGAAGAGGAGGGTGGGATAGTGCCAGTGAGATGTAATAGTTTAAAGTGCTGTACCACAACTCTGGAGACCAAGGTTCGAATCCCCCTTCAGCCATGGAATCCCTTGGATGACCTTGTGCAAGTCACATTCTCTCAACCTCAGAGGAAGGCCGTGGCAAACTCCCTCTGAATAACTCTTGCCGAGAAAACCCCGTAAGTGGGTCGCCATGAGTCCCAAACGACTTGAAAGCGCAGGGCAACATCAGCAACTGACCGTGGCCGTAGTTATATTTCTGGCAGTCTTACACTACGAAGGTTATAGCCAACCAAAGGCTACAATAGTTGTCATTTCGGGTTTACCCACTCTTTCTCTGAAAAATCCAGGGCATCATATCACGTAATGGTAGTAGTAGCGATAGTTAGTAGTATTAGGAGTAGCAATTTTTCTCTGCCTGTCCTCCAGGAAGATTATAAGGAAGCAGAGGTAGTAGTGATGCTATTTTTACCCAGCATTTTTCGAGAAAGTTCAAGACGTCATGTCACCCAGTGGCAACAGGAGTAGTATAGTAACAGTAATTTTCACTGCCTCTCTTCCAAGGTTATAGGGAAAGCAGAGCTATAACACAGCGCCTGGAGAAGGAGTAGAGTCGTAGTAATTTTCTTTGCGTTTTCACCAAGAAGCTCAAGGAGCCATAGGGTGCTGGAGGAGGAGGAGGAAGAAGAGTAACTTTTCCTTCAGCAAAGGCACCTAAGGCATACTTTTTCGAGATCCTTACAATCCTCAACTCATTCACCGAGGCGTAAATTCCCTCGAAAACCCCTATGAGACGTACCACTGGTTCAGGCTCGGGCTGGCCGTCTAAGTCCTAACAGCTCATGCAAATAGTTAGAAGCCACACATCTCGTCATTTCTAACTAAAACTGAGGCTGGGGAGGGGAGGAAGGAAAAAGTGAGACATAAACAATTATTTTGGAGCAATTGGAGTGGGGGGGGCGGTAAGAAAGGAATAAAGTCGGAAAGCACAGACCGTCTGGGGTCAGCTGGAGTCTCGCTTGCGCTTTTATTCGCCGTGATACATTATCATTTAAAAAGTACAGCGAGTAAATATCTAAGCAACTAAGCCTTTATTGCCCCCTTTTCGCGGCATAATACAGATTGCATCGCTTTTAATCCCCCACCCCTCCTCTCCCCCCCCATTTGATCTGATCAATTTCGTTTCTTGCGAGGAGAGAGATTTCCAAGGGAGGGGGAGCCTGGGATGGTTCACGGAGCCAGCGTTTCTTCCTCTTTCCAATAGAGGAGGGGGAGAAATCCCACACACCAAAAAAGAGCGAGAGAGAAAACAGAGAAAGACAGCTGCCTGCCTTATAATCCAATGAAAGGGGGAGGCGGGATCGAAAGAGATATAAAGGGGAAAAGGTTTTAAAAAATGGCAGGGATTATGGGTTGGGGAGAAGAGGGGCAGGAAATCAGATGAGAAGGGAAAAGTTGCCTCTGATTCTCTCTCCCCGCTCTCTTCTCCTCCTGGTCTCTCTCTCTCTCCCAGTTTTCTGGCTCTACCGCGGCTTTCTCCAAGCTCTCTTCTCTCTGGCCATTTCCGTACAAGACGGTTATAGTGCGATTATTCCGCTTTCAACCTCCTATGGAATCCTGGGGTTTGCAGTTTAGGGAGCGGCCTGAAGCAAACTGCAAACCCCAGGATTCCATAGGAGGTTGAAAGCGGAATAATCGCACTATAACCGTCTAGTGCGGAAATGGCCCCTCCCTCCCCCCTTCTCTTCTCCCCCCTCCCCGCGCTCCCTTTGCAACCCTTGCGCGAGCTCCAGCCCTGAAATATGATAATCAGAACAGCTGCTTCTGTGTTCCGTCCGGCCAATCAGAGGCGAGCAGGTTTGACGTCCCCGCGGCCGACGCCGACCAATGGCGAGCGGGTGGAGTTGTAGCAGAGAAGTTTGAGTAAGAGATAAGGAAGAGAGAGAGGCTGGTGGTGGCCGCGCCGCGCGGAGTCCCCCCACGCCCGGCAAGCGCCTCTCCCTCCCTCCCTCCCTCCCTCCCTCCCTCGCCCGCCCGTCTCTGGCTTCCGAGGTGGCCGCTGCCTCGCCCAGCCTCTGCACTGGGGCTGGGGAGGGCTGTGTGGGGGGTCCTCGTGCCCGATCGTCCCCTCCTCCTCCTCTTCTCCACCCCCCCGTTTGAAAAGAAGCATCACCGGGGTCCAGAGGGAGCCAAGCCATAAGCCCCGTCTCCTCGGACTCGTCCACCACAGAGCAAGCGGTAGCAGCGCCTCGTCCCCTTTGCCTGGACAGCCTCCTTCGCGTGACTTTATTATTATTATCATTATTGCTGTTATTCTCATCATCTTCCTCCTCCTCCTCCTCTCTGGGAAGTGGCATCGCAGCTGTGCACCATTTCACTTTGGACACTATACCCTCTCACAGAGATGGGAGATATGGGAGACCCACCGAAAAGTAAGGACAATTTACTACTACTACTATTATTATTGTTAATTGGTAGTAATAATTAACAGTAAACTGCGGAATTTTTTTTCCTTTTAATATATATGTTACTCCTCCGGCTCGTCTGATGATAGAGCCACCTTTGCCTGCTCGGTGGCTTTGAAAAGAAACCTGTAGCATAAATATTCGGGGTGAAGAGGGGAAAGGAGATGGAGGGGGTACCGGGCATCGAAGCAGGGGTAGATGGTGCCGGGGGAGCGGAGGATCTCTTGCCCAAGGAGATCTTTCCCCACGGTAAAATTCTGAGCCCCTTGATTGAAAATGAGTTCGGTTAGGGAACAAAAATCAAGGCGGCGGAGTTTCTGCCAATTCATGGAAGGGACGCAGGGTTGGCGGGGGCACAACGATCCGGAGCCATTTCGACCCCCTCACCGGCCCTGAATCGTAGTGGGATGGGAGGCAGGGGGTGGGGCGGCTGTGAAGGAACGGACTGCTTTGCAAAGGGAGCCGTTTCCACGGACACCTCGTTGGGCTTTCCTTCCGAGTAAAGGCGCGGTTTCGGATCGAGGCCGGGCCCCGCTGGGTCTTGAGAATATGCCTTCCTCTCCTTTTCTACGTTTGCGGGAGAGGGACACTCTGTGCGGAAGTGGATCAGCCTTTTTTTACAACCCCTCTTTTTTTTTAAAAAAAAAAAGTGAATGAAATTGATCAAAAAAGGGGGCTATGAAAATTTACAAACCAGAGCCTGCAGGTTCCAGCCCTGAAGGCCGAGGGAGCCCTGGACGCCGTCTGTTTCCCAAGGCTTTCCTTGATCCAGGAATTAGAAGCAATACATCGGCACATAGATTCTTCCTCCCCCCGCCTCACCCCACCCCGGCCCGGGGGAGGGGGATGTCCAAAGAGGGTGTTTTGACTGCGTGGAAAGAAGGCGTGTAAAATATGCACGTTCTTGATTAAGCCCGTCTCGGCTTTTGAATGCGCGCGTTCCGCCTCCTTTGCTCAATGAGGGGAACCTTGGATGGCACAGACACCCGCGCTTACTCCCATTACCCTCCGAAAAAAAAAACCGACTCTGATCTCGCCCTCTCCAATTCCCTCCTCCCCCCGCCCCGCTCAGAACGCAACTCGACCCACAACAACAACCCGAACAACAACAGTAGCAGCAAGCAACGCTGCTCCCGAAGAGCAGCGGCAGCCCCGACGCGGGTGATCGACACTAATAGAGTGTGTTTATCGCCGTAGGAGAGCGAGCGGTTCGTCAATCATGTCTTTCCTGATTTGCCTTGCAGAGAAACGGCTGATCTCCCTCTGCGTCGGTTGCGGCAATCAGATCCACGATCAGTACATCCTGCGCGTTTCTCCGGATTTGGAATGGCACGCGGCGTGTTTGAAGTGCGCGGAATGTAATCAGTATTTGGACGAGACGTGTACCTGCTTTGTTAGGGACGGGAAAACCTACTGTAAGCGAGACTATATCAGGTACGGAGCTTACCTTTCTTTCTCCCTTCTCCCCTCCTCCCTTCCGATCGCGTCGCAGTTGCCCAGAAAGAGAAGGAGAGAGGCAAAAACAGGCAGTATAGTTCAGACTTCTTTGTTTTTTGTTTGTATAGGCGGGTGTACGGGTGGGTGGGATGCTTTGAAAAAAAGAAATCCCGTCGACAGATCTCCTAGATGAAATAAACGTCAGTTCCATTAGAATAAAAGTGCATGAAAACAACTGTGTGCCCACGCGTGCGTACAGAAGCACACACTTAAATGAACCCTCCGTCTCCTAAACACTAAGGTGGGGGTGAGGGCAAGTTGCTGTATCGGTTCTTTTTTCACACAGCCCTGGGCAGACGGACCTGCCTTCTGGGTGTTTATTCAACCAAGTCCCCTCGAGTTCCCGGCATCCCTAAATAAGGCAGTGGAAATAAAGGAGGTGTCCCCCTCCTTTAGAGGACAATCTCTTCGCCTTCCCCACCAGGTAGAATTTTCACACAGTGCCTTTCTAAGGGAGGCCAAGCTGAGGCTTCGAAGCCAACGGGGCTTTATAGGAGGCTGGTGCTGGCATGACTCTGAAGTCCTCCGGGAGAAAAAAAGAAAATTATGTTCCAGCCTTACCTTTTTCCTCCGAGGAAATGGAGAGGCCGCTGTTCCGACACATCCCTTCCATACCTGGTCCTCTCCCTTGGGCCTAAACCTCTAGGAGACTCCGAAGGGGGGCTGCCTATTCCTCCTTGGAAGTAAATCTCTTGGAATTGGGGTCTTAAGGGAGGCTGCTGGCTGGTGTTTGGAAGAGGCCACTGACTTTTCCAGAGGGATGTGTTTGGAGACTCCAGGTATGAAGGGTCTCTTTACGCCTTACCGTTGGACTTAAAATCCAATCCTTAGTCCCAGTTAGAGGCCCCATTTTAAGTCAAAATGCACCTGAATCTCTTCGCAGAACAGAGGGGATGTCTCCTTTGGTTGGAAATTAACCCTAGGATTTAGGCCCTGGGTTTCTTCGGGGGGGGGCGTGGCGGGAGGGCGGCTACCATTTTGTGGCTGCAAGCCCCCCTTGCTTTCAGCAGAGCTCCCCCCCCACGCCCTCCTCCTTTCCACTCTAGCTAATATTAGTCTAATTGAAATTGGCCTTTAGGCCTTGTTTGCCTGCCTCACAGCTGCAAGGCTGCGGCTGCGATTTTATATGTTTAACCAACGCGACGTTGTAACTGGGGAACAACACAACGTTGGCCCAATTAAAAGAAGTCCTCCTGCCTCTTCAGAAACAAATAAGAGAGCCCGGAGAAACGGGTCTTTCCACCCCTTGCAGCCGCCCTATATGTCACCACTGAGCTCCTTGGAAGGAAGGTAGTATGTAAGGGTGATTATTAGTAGGCGATCGTTAATAATATTGTGGTGCTCATTGATGATATTGTGGTGATCGTAATAATCTGTTTCCCAAATAAAGGAAGGTTGCTTCAAATACGAGAAGGGAGTATTAAAAAGAAAAACAAGAAGTGGGGGAAGAAAACAATGACATTTAATCTTTTTAAATATTAACCCTTTGGTCGCTCCCGGACTGCTTCTCCCTTCTTATCTTATCTGACTTGATGAACTGGACAGAGGAGATCAAATTGCCCTCATCTGCTGGCGAACAATCGGTACATTTAGATAATGGAACAGCTTCCTTCCTACTCTGAAAATCTGGGAGCCGATTTTTTTTTTAATGGCACAGTTGGCCACTGCTGGCATTGTTGTGAAACCCAAGAAAAGAATAGGGAAAGAGCTTTATTTTTTAGACTCCTTATTTTCTTCTTTCTCTCTGTGTGTGTGTCTCTATTTTTTTATTTTTTGGGGGGAGGGTTAATTTAGATTGTCCTGCTGAATTCGATTTTGCTCAGGAGAAACCATCTGGGCGATCTCTAAGAGATCTTGCCTCTGGGGTACATTCCGGCGCAAAATTCTCCTGCCTAAGGTCTCCTGGCAAACAAACAGGGCGAGAACGACCCACTTGTAGTTATCCACCTTTTTGTATGAGTTGGGGAAGATCTGTCTTTTGGAGGCCGACTTCTTGCTGAATTAGCAGTCGCCCCTCACATTCTTTGTGACTCAATCCAAGGGCCTCTTCCTCCCTTCCTAAACAAATGATACATTTGACTACCTGGAAAGTAATCCCTAGTGAAGGTCGAGGGAAAGAAATCCCCCCTTTCCCCCGAATAAAGTCCAGAAGGAGTTTCTGGGTACTTTTTGCTCGCCTTTGTCCAAGAACTCTGACTCGTTGGAGTGCTTTTGTCCCCCCCCCCCCCCGCACTGCCTTGAGCCCAGTCCCATCCTCTAAATCACAGGCTGGCTTGGTTAGACTGAAACACTGGCGAAGTCCTCTTCACCAAGACAGAGGGAAAGGTAGAAAGCAAATTTATTTCGGAATGTTTTTCGGTCTCTTGCCAGGCTCCTGGATCAGTGTCCCTTTATTTGAGCCCCGATCCTAAACCCCGAAGCTAACCCTGGTTACTCTGAAGTAAGAGGAGCCACAGCCGCCCGAAAGCCAGTAATTTCCCAGAACATATATTCAGGAGCGGAGCATTAGCAATGACCATATATACATATATCGGTAGATAGAGTGACTCGAAGGTCTCTCGTGTGTACAGGCTCCATAAGTCGAAGTCGACTTGATGGAGGTTAACAATGTGTGTGCGCGTACACATGTATGAACAGAGCTTGTGTGTATAGGGAAACCCCATTGATTACAGTGCTGAGCATGCTTCCGCTCGAAGCCTTTTAGAAGGAATGCTCTTCGGAGGCTGAAGCGTTTGTTTCGTTACTTTACTCCCTGAGGTATTACCCTAGTTGAGGACAGCAGCCAGTTCAAGGAGGATTGTTGGTTATTCCTTGGCCAAAAACCTGGGGATAACTCGGACGTTTAGCAGTGAAGTGTCTACTCAGAAGTAAATCGCGGGGAGTCCAGTGGCGCTTCTGCCGCTTCCTCCATCTCTTAAGTGAGGTGGACTTCAGGCTAAAGTACACATTTACGCAATATCTCTTTCACCCCGGTTGATTATTTTAAAGGGGGGAAGGGAGCGATTGCTCATCCGTAATTTTGAAACATAGCCTATATGCCTGTGTCTCTGCATTTTGTGGATCTGGCGTGAAAGCAGAACGCCAAACTTTAGGCGGAGAGGCGGTGCTTGCTATGGGCGGAAAGAGGAAAAAATACCGAAGCAGCACGTTGTAGGTTTAGGAGAGGGCCCTCGAAGGGCCCTTCTGGTTCTGCCTAAAGGTTTTATGCGCTCTGAGGTTTTATGCGCTCCGGTTGGTTGCTTTGCTGCCAGTGATCCGAGAGCAGAAAACATGTATATTTAGGAGTGTTTGTATGTTTGCGATTTTCTCAGGTTCAGTGTTTGCTGGTCGGTGCACTTAAAAAAAAAATCTGCTTTTTTATAAATCCGCTTTTTTCCAAAAGCGATCTCCCCATTCCCGCCGTCTCTTTTCCCAAGTAAACGTTTTCTGCATTAAGCTAAATATTGTGAAAATTTCCCTCTTGGTTTCTATGGGACTCCTCTAGAGTTTATATTGTGGAAGGAGGGGGAAGGCAGCTAAAATTATTCGATGACTGATCAGAAGACGGAGGACGGAGCAGAATAACAAGCTTGAAACACAGTCTTAAAAAAAACAAAAACAAAACAAAACTGGCCGCCCGGCGTGTGTTTCTGCGCCTGTAGGTCTGGGAAGGCGTCTCCCTTGAACTTGACTTACACCCGAGTAAGCGGTCTCAGGGCTGGATGGCAAAGGATACCGCACAAGGAAGGCCAAAAGGTTTTGCTTTGGGGGATGCAAGGTCTAAAAAAGGGGGGCGGAGTGTTTTGGACCGCGATCCTCCGTTTATCGATAATCGCTCAGGACTTCCAATGGGGTTAGTCGTGAGTAAAGAACCCCTTCCCGGCGCACACACAAATTCTCGACGTACAGTCTTTTCCTTTCGTTGTGAAGCACGGCTTTTAGAGGCACCGGGATTTGGCCTTTGTGTTGGGCTTTGTCCAGGAATAATCTCCCATTCCCACCCACTCCCTCCAAAATAGGACCTATCGACCCCGAAATAAGGGTCTCCCCCTCTCCGCCGATGCTTCCAAAAATCCCCCTGTCCACAGTCGAAGGAATACTTCCCGCTCGCTGACTCCAGCTTCGTGAAAGGTTCGTTTCAGTCTCCCATCCTTTTCCCTACTATTTCCAAAGAAGGGAGACCCTCTCAACTGAGACTCGGGGATTGTGAGGCATTAAACACATCTACACATAAATCAAAAAGCGAGCCTTATGCTGCATGCAACCTAGGAAGCCTGATGACCGCGCTCGGCAGCTTTCAATGGGGCTTCCTCTCCACCCAAAGTTCCGGATGGCCGCTTTAGGGTTTTTTCCCTTTTTCCTGTGGTTGTCTGCCAGTCCGTCGGCAGTCTCACCAGCGCCCCGGTTTCTTTGCATGGTTTTGCGGGCGCAAAGGCGACTTTTCTGAAATTCCTCTGGTTTGAGAAGCCCGTTTATGGGTGCCCATTCTGCCCCCAGCCTCTTGGGTAGGAGAGACCCAGAAAGACATTAGCATCCTCCCCAGATCAAACCTAAACTATGCTTTTTTATAAAAATTAAAAATAAGATAAAAAGTACTTCCAATCAATTAGAGCCTTGTTAGAATTCCTCCTCCCAAAGTGTGTGTGTGTGTGTGTATGTACGTATTCTAGTCGTTTAAAGAAGGAAAAGGCCCAGAGACCAGAAGAGTTAATGGAGAAAGGAGTAAAGGGACACTTTGCGGGTAATTTGGCAGGACAGCTAGGAAAGGAAGGGCTTAATTCGAAGGGGCGGCAGAAGTGAAATCTCTCTCTATTTTCCCCTCTCTCTTTTTTTTCCCCTGTTCTCCTTCCTCCCTCCCCTTCTCTCCTCGTTCCTGGATCGCCGGCGGGGCCCGGGTTCAGGTTATACGGCATCAAGTGCGCCAAATGCAACATCGGCTTCAGCAAGAACGACTTCGTCATGCGGGCCCGATCCAAAGTCTACCACATCGAGTGCTTTCGCTGCGTGGCCTGCAGCCGGCAGCTCATCCCCGGGGACGAGTTCGCGCTCCGGGAGGACGGCCTCTTTTGTCGGGCGGACCACGACGTGGTGGAGCGAGCCAGCCTCGGCGCCGGAGACCCCCTCAGCCCCCTCCATCCCGCCAGGCCGCTGCAGATGGCAGGTACTTCCCGGCCCCAGAGGTAGAGGAGATTCGGAGGTGGGCGGGAAGAAGATGGAGGGAGGGAGATCGGCGGACTGTGCCTTTTGTTCTATGGATGCCTCAGTTTTCCCCGGGGTTTCCCTCCCTTCCTTCCCCAGCCACGTTCCCTTGACAGCTGTGCCTAACCTTACGTGCCCTGTTCTGCATTCCCCTTGACCCCTAGCTTTCACAAAGAAGCCCTAGTGCATTTCTGTAGGGATCCTCCTGAAGCAGCGCTATTGAAATCGATGGGACTTATGCCTGAGTGGGAGCCGTAAGTTTCTGCAGGGATCAAAAATGCAGAGAGAAAGGAGAAGAAGAGAGAGATTCTGAGAAAGAATGCGATCATGGTGGCTTCGGAGCGGAATGATAGCGAGGAAACTATAAAGCCCTCTCTCCAAGCACAGGCCGATTGTGCTGGACAGAGACCAACCTCTCCCTCTATCAGCACTGTCTAAAGCTGTAGGCCTGTGAACTCCTACTCTGGCGTAAATTGCGCTGACTGACACATTGCCGCGGCAGCACTAGCTGTTCCCGTTCAAAACTCGAGATTTGCTCAGTTTTGGCTGGATCGTGCCCTCAGGATAGCTCGATTTGACCAACGAAGATAAGAGCTATACGGGCTCAAACTCTTTTCCAGTGAAATCTCTGAAAAGCCACAAACTATTTTTCTACCAGTCCCTCCCACAGAGCCCTAGGGGTTTGGTCTGTATTTTTTTTTCCGGGATGGTGACCTTTTAAGTCACATGGAGGTAGCTCTAATGGATTGAGGGATTCTCTCCTCGGGAGTAATGTTTAGGACGTTCAGTGGGATTTATTCCCAGGTCTATTTGTGTTTGTAGCCTAGCTTGGCTATTCTGGTGCTGAACAACTGGAACAGTAGCTAAATTAAACTTACACCTGGATCCTCCATCTTTACGGGCCTCCAGGTTCCTTTGCCCGTGTTTACTGGGGAAATTCTTGCCGATTTTAACGGAACCTTCTGCCAAGTCACTGTGTAGAAGATCTGAGCTTTAGAAGTTCTTCTGAAATCTGTGAATTTTTTTAAGGTGATAGATGTAGATGTCACAGTACTCAAGAGACATAAGCTGAGGCATATGAATGGGTTAACTCGAGGCTATATATAGCCCTATTCCTTGGAATTCAGAGAACAAACTTTGGCCTATCTACTCAGGAGTAGGTCGCACTGATTTCCATAGGACTTATCCCTAGATAACTGACGATGGTATGGCCGTCTTGACTGCTCCTGCTACGGTGCTTAGGATCCAGCATGTTAGATGGGGATGATGGGAATGGTGGGCCTAGATACAAGACAGCGCCCGGCTGGGAAGGTTGAACAAGAGGTTAAATGCTGCCAATATCTCCGCGGACTGGCCCTGCCAGAAAGTCATAACTGAATTAGCATAAATTTTATGTGAGATGCTTAAATCCCCCAAACTTGTCCTATCCAAGTCAGTTGCCAAAAACAAGTAAACACTCCCTTTGAAATAAATCTGTAGTCTCCTCTAGTGAAGGGGAGCAAACAGCATCAGATATTGACCGAACCAATGGAAAAAGTAAGATACTTAAAATATATATATATCTGTTGGCTTAATATAAATAGAAGCATGTGTGCCTGTTTACATAAGGGTTGTGTGTCTTCCACTATCCGGTTTATGGGCCAGATAATCATAAAGTGCTCATATCTGGCATTGTAAATAAAAGAGGTGGGAAAGAGAAACACGGAGGCGACCACAACTTGCTTTGCAAAGAATGTGTATATTGGTACGTACGAAGTTGTGTATGTACTTAGTGGGAAATCCTATTGTGGTTTCTTTCTTTCTTTCTTTGTTTCGCAAACATCCAAAATCTAAGCACCTTACAAACCCTACTGCTAGGTATAGTCTCTGTAGGCATGAGTCCGCCAGTCTTCTCAAAAATAAATTCCATTGAAGTCAGTGAGGCTTACTTCCAGGCAAGAGGATTGCAGCGGAAAGACGCGACTCCTCTGGCTACCTCTAATTTGCTCATAGATAAATTAATGGGTTGGAAAAGATGATTATGTCTGGTAAAGTGGAAGGGGTTAGGAAAAGAGGAAGACCACCCTGCAGGTGGATTGGTTCGGTCAAGAGTAGCTAGAGTCCTGATTTTGAAAGACTTGACCTGGGCAGTTGGTGGCTAGAGACTTCGGAGTTCTCCCGTTCATAGGGTCGCCATAAGTTCAGCTGGACTTATGGGCACATAACAACAGCAAATATCAATAGGATTTTCCCCTTGTGTGTTGACTGATCATTCAACAATTGATTCAATGGATGTAGTCTAGATGGGTCTAACCCGTAAGATTCCGCCTTGAAACGTTGTGCTCCGAACAAAGTAATTAGGATCTTGCTATCCTTATAGGGATTTTCTCGGTATGTTTCTAAATTATGGAAGGAGCGAAAGGCAGAGTGGAAAAGGGAAAGAATATGGTGGGGTAGGGGGAGAGGCAAGAAAGCATTCCCCCCTCTCCTGGCAAGACATCTGTATACTCTCCATTTTTCTGGAGGTTCTTCCCAACCTGTTCCACTTCGAATGAAACTTTGGGAGCAGCGTGACAGAAGCGAAGTGTGTCTGTGAGAGAAACAGTTTCCTAAAGAGAGAAAGGTAGAAAAGAGAGAGTCTGATAACTAAAGGCGAACTCTTCAAGTTGTAATTTAAAACTGTCAGCAACCTAATCGGGGGAAATTGGTTTTCAAAGGGATACTGACTTCTCTCCCCCCACCCCAATAACTTATTGTGAACTCAGGGTCGAGAAATTTAATTGGAAAACTTTGGAGTCGACTCATGACCTAGCACTTTTTTTCTTTACTGCCGTTTTAGATTTGAGGGTCTCATCCCTCTGCTCCCCGCCGTCTTCCTCCTCAGCCCCTTCCGGATCCAGGGAGCAGGCTTCCTGGTTCCTTTTCTCACCCCTTGCCAGAGGAAACAGAGCCGTGGGGGGCGGGGGGCCGGAAATGGGCGAAGCCTCTAACTATTAGGCCTTTCTCCTAGTCTCACATTCGAATAAGGAGGAGAATCTTAGGCTCCAATCCTATATACGCACCCTTGGGAGTTAGCCCGATCGAACTGTATGAAGATTATTTCTGAGCAATTGTGCAGTACCAACGTCGCTCGCTGGGGTAGTCCAAGGCCATTTCCTCACTGCAGGATTATAGTGCTATTATTCCAATTTCAAAATCCTGTGGAATTCCGGGGTTTGTAGTTTACTGAGGCCAAAGAGCTCTCTGGCTGAGAATTCTAAATGGCCCTCTCTAAACTGCAAACCCCAGGATTCCACAGGATGCCGAAAGTGAAGAATAATAGCGCTATAACAGTGTGGTGAGGAAATGGCCAAAGTTTGCTTTCAACCGGAGGTGTGACGCATCATTAGGAGCACTGACTCGGAAGGATGTGCCGTTGATTTCGCTGGGATTTCCGGCCTAGGTACAGGTCGGTGGGAACTCCAGGACACAGAAGCAGGAAGCTTTGCCAGTTGATGTCTCATGTCTCCAAATGTCAATAGTTTAGGATATCCTTTCCCCTCGCCTTTCTTTCTTTCTCTACCGGGGAGAACTATTTTGACGGGGAACACGTCAAATTGAGAAAGATTGAGAGTGAAAGAGAAAATGTGGAGTGCAGAGGCGTCAGCGCGTTGCTCCCCGCTCCCGCCCGCTATCGAGTTAATATTTAAAGAATGTAAACCCACCCAGGCTGGTTGGCTGCTTACTCAAATATTTGGTTTTTAATTCGGATTGGATTTTGGGGCGCGTGTGGGTTTTGGATTGTATTGAGATCAGTCAGCGGCCATCCCTAAATACCGGGAACTAACTACTCCTGATTTCAGTAGCACTTGCTTCCGAGTAAGGAGAGTTAAGACGGAGCTTTCCTCCTGCATTATTCTCACAACGACCTGGAAATGAGTCCGAATTTTGTCTTTCTGCCCGAGTCAGTTGTTTACGTTGCAGCTCATTAGACATCCATCCGCGAGTCAGCTCCGCCGACTCGGGGACCTTTTCCTTTCCGAGTATAAGATCGCTTCCCTCGAATTACTTCCTTCCTTCTCAAAAGCAAGAGCTACAGAGCAATCCTAAGCATGTTTACTCAGAAGCTAATCTCAGTGGTTAGGTTAGGAAGTGTACAGAAAATTGCAAGTTTAGGAAGACAGTCTCCACCGTTATTTCTGAAGGAGAGAAAACAGAGAAAAGCAACGGCCCCAGCCCCGCCCGGTTCACTGTTTAGGAAACCAAACGCACTTGGTGCTGTTGACAACGGATTCTTGTTTAATCCGTCTTCACCGGCTCTTCTCCCAAAATCTGCCTTGCTGGTGGGAAAATCACACGGCTCACACTTGAAACGGGTGGCATGTAGTATGAAACTAGGGAATTGTATCTGAGGCAACCTGTATAACATTATATGGGACAGGAGAATAGTAAGGGATTCTCAACAGTGAATAAACGCTGGGAGGGGGAGTGGGGAGAACTGAATACTCCTTGTTTGGATGGCTTCTTGCGAGCCCTTTTGTTCTGCATTGCATACAATAGATTTAGGTTTATCACCCTTTCATACTGCACAGTTACAACGCTGCTATTACACTTTCCCTGCCATGGTAACTTTCTATGGATCCCTGGAATTTCGTTTTAGAGAAGAGTATTTGGAATTCTCACCCACGGCGCTCTAGTTCCTCACCAAACGAGCAGTCCCTGGATTCCATAGGATTTCTTTTTGTAGTGTGAGATCAAGTGATGTCTGAGTTATGGCGACCCTATCACGGTTTTTTTTTTTTTTTTGGTTTTTTTTGGCAAAATTTGTTCAGAGGAGGTTGCCGTTGCCTTCCTCTGAGGCTGAGAGAATATGTCTTGTCCAAGGTCACTGATGGGTTTCCATGGCCCAGCGGGGGTTGAGGCCCTGGTGTCCCAGTGTCCTAGTCGAACTCTAAAGCTACAAAACAACTTTGGCTATTATTCCATAGGATACAGCCACGGTAAATAAAATGGAATCATAGTACTATAATCGTGTAGTGTACCTCTAGATTGGGCAGGTACCCCAGCCGTTGGGAATGGGCCAGATTATATTGGAATAACCCCCCCCCCAAAAAACTTTAGGAAATAAGTCCCATGGGTGTGGACCATTAGCCCTGCTAACTGGGACTGATGAGTATTTTGATCCAAAAGATCTGCTTTACCTTATGTGCGATTGTCATGGAAAGTCCTTGTGCTGTCCTGTAGACAATTATAGCAGCTTGATTTCGCTGTAATCGTCATGAGGACATATCATGTAATCCTGGGATTTACAGTTTGGCGAGGAGCTTCTAGTGTCCTTACTGAACTGCAGCACGGGAGGCCTCTAGAAGCGAATTCTAAGTACCTCATCAACCTACAAAGGACAGCATATGGAACTGATACAACTATGTAGTGTAGATAGCCCCTCATTAGTGACAACGTGGGTAAAGAGAGGCGAGAACTGATAGTACTGTTCTCCTTCCTGTGTTGCTTTCCAAAGTATTTGTAATTTATTCCTCATTCACGACATACTCAGTTTCTTAGATGACAACTAGTTGGTTTCCACAACCCCCTAAATACTTTAAGGTGGGATTCCATTCAACTAGCATGTATCTACCCCTGCTCCCCAGAGAGAATCGGGCGGCTGGGTGACTTTTCCTTCCATGCAGCTCAGTGGGTAAGATTCCCTCTTGAACTGCATGGCTGTGGATGGACCAAATAATCTGTTGGAGGACTTCCACCACGGAGAAGAACCGGGGGAAGTCATTTTCGTCTTCCTCTCCACCATGCACTAGAAATTTATCAGGATCTAGAAACGTTACTGTTTGGACTACAGCTCCCAGAATCTCCCACTAGCTTGATGCTGGTGAGAGGATTCTGGCAGTTGTAATCCAAAGGATAGCGTTCCCAAGCTCTGCTAGCCAGTGTTTGTTGTTTTTGTGAGCCTTCAAGTGGTTTCTGTTTTACTGAGACATGTGTCTTTGGGAAGGACTCTAGTGAATTCAGGAGAACCTACAAAGCCATCTCAGACAGTTCAATGGGCTTCATCGGGAAAGAGCGTTGTATGCCTTCAGGTCTGATTTGTGGCGACTCTAAGGTGAATTTATCACGGAGTTCTTAGCAAGATTTGTCAGCGGGGGTTGCCATAGCCTTCCTCTGAGGCAGAGAGAGTGCGGCTGGCCCAAGGTCATCCGGTGGGTTTCCATGGCTGAGTGGGGATTCGAATCCTGGTCTCCAGGGTAGTATTTAAACACCCACCACGCTGACTCTAGTTCAGTGGTTCTCAACCTGTGGGTCCCCAGATGTTCATGGACTTCAGCTCCCAGAAGCCCCAGCCACTATGGTCAATGCTCAGGGCTTCTGGGAGCTGAAGTCCAAGAACATCTGGGGACCCACAGGTTGAGAACCACTGCTCTAGTTGGTGGTGTTTTACAGAGCCAGGAAAAAAAGTCCTGTCCCTGCCCCCAAGGAACTAAAGCAGAGAGGGACAACTACGGTGGACCCTAGGGTCCAGTTTTCTGCCTCTAGGACCTTTGAAGGAGAGGGTGCACCGAATGCCAAAACTGCCCGAGAGACTGGAACAGTGAGGTGCAAAAAAACTGAAAAAACAAAACAACAACCCATCTTGGAGGGGAAACCCATTCACCCTCAGGGTCGCACTTTGCCCACTCCCAAGGGCTGTTGGGAGAGAATTTAGGCAATGCAACCACAGGTTGTTTGGTTAAAACTGGGGGTCGGAACGAAAGAGTTAAACTCAAGCCCAGACGGTTTTGGAGGAAGGATATGAAGGAAAGATGTGTTATGTGTTGAGGGCTGAATGTCAGAAAATACCTACTGAATTGAAGAGCATGATCAGTCCAGAGAAAAGGTGCTTGGTATCCTTGGCCAGAGAGATAGGCCATTTGCGCACTAGCCTATTATAGTGCTGTTTATTCCACTTTCAACTTCCTATGGAATCCTGGGGTTTGCAGTTTAGGGAGAGGCCTTTGAGGCCCCTCCCTAAACTGCAAACCCCAGATTCCATAGGAAGTTGAAAGTGGAATAATAGCACTATAACAGGCTAGTGCAGAAATAGCCATAGCCATGGCTAACTACTAGATTAAGAC
Organism: Iguana delicatissima; assembly: GCA_948472985.1. NCBI lineage: Eukaryota > Metazoa > Chordata > Lepidosauria > Squamata > Iguanidae > Iguana > Iguana delicatissima. The sequence goes on along the minus strand of CAOKZL010000803.1, from coordinate 488,248 downwards.
TTGGTGGAGTTCAAGGCAGGAATCTCTGCTCGGCTAGGGCAAACCAGTGGGTGACCTTGGGCAAGCCACTATCTCTCTGCCTCAGAGGAAGGTAGTGGCAAACCCTCTCAGAACGTCTCTGTGGCCCAGAAAATGCATGACAGGGTCGCCATAAATAGGACACAACTTCAAGGCACACAGCGTCAAATCCAGGGTACAGCTTCGGGGAACGTGCCCAGGCCCCACAGCACTGCAGAAAGAGTAGCAGGTCTACCTTAACCGTATTTTGAAGAAAAAGGAAATAATGTTGGGGACAGGGCCATGGCAATGAAATGATGTGTCTAATGTTTTGGGCTGAGAAATGTCAAAATTTCTCACCGTGCTGGCTTGGGAGATTGTGGAAATTGTTCTTCCTCCAAATATCCAACCTTTGCCATTGAACCTAAGGCGGAAACCTGTTGCTGCTGTTTGCTGAGAAGTTGGCTCATAGGGGGGTGGGAATCGGGCTTTTCCTCCTCCTCCCCCACCACTTACAGGCCTCCTGTTCCTCCCTCCCTCCCTCCTTCCTTCCTTCCTTCCTCTACAGCAGAACCTATCTCTGCCCGGCAACCGGCTCTCAGGCCGCACGTCCATAAGCAGCCCGAGAAGACCACCCGAGTCCGGACCGTTCTCAACGAGAAGCAGCTCCACACCTTGCGGACCTGCTACGCCGCCAATCCCCGGCCCGACGCCCTCATGAAGGAGCAACTGGTGGAAATGACTGGCCTCAGTCCCCGGGTCATCCGGGTCTGGTTTCAAAACAAGCGCTGCAAGGACAAGAAGCGAAGCATCATGATGAAACAGCTGCAGCAGCAACAACCCAACGACAAGACTGTAAGTGAGCTGGCGGCTCCGGCCGCCTCCGCCTCCTCCCGGTCTCTAGGAGGCGTCCGTGCCTGAACCAGCGCGTCCAGGGGAGAGGCGCTCTCCGGTATTGGGGCAGCCCGTTTTTCCCCGCTGCATGCTCTTTGGGGCTCAAAGCACCGCCCTTTCCCTTTGTTGTTGCTTAAACCTCCCTTTCAGATTTAAGTCCGGATTTTTAGTTTGGAGGATACTCTTTTTAGATGCGCGTTTTGTTAGAAACGATGCTAAAAACAAGAGAAGACGGTGGAATTAGTTGTGATCTCAGTCCAGAAGAAGGAGGAAGGGGGGGTTGCAGGCCGACCCCATAGCCCTCCCCCAGGTGCCCTTATCTCTTGAACAGCAGGTATGGAGGAAGGGAGTGATAAGGGAAGGCTTCACCTGTTGATTCCCCACCTACAAAGAAGCTAGGTGTCAAAAGCACAGCAGCCCCGGGGGCTGTGGAAACAACTAAATGCTGGGGAAAGGAAGTATGGTATTTGAGGTTTAAGAGATGGTTGTGGACATTCTTGGTGGTTTCTGCCTTATGTGTGAGAGAGTTTGTGATGTTTGGCGGAATAAATGCTTAGCCGACCCCTATATAATAGCTTGAGAATTCATTTTCTATTTAAAAACAGGTTGAGGCTGCCAGTGGTCCGGCAGTGGAACATGCTGCCTCTGAATGTAGTGGAGTCTCCTTCCTTGGAGGTTTTTAAGCAGAGGCTAGATGGCCATCTGTCGGGAGTGCTTTGAGGGTGTTCCTGCATAGCAGGGGGTTGGACTGGATGGCCCCTGTGGTCTCTTCCAACTCTACATTTCTATGATTCTATGATCCTACTCACGTTTAGTTGGGAATACAAGGAATACCAAGAGGCAGCATAGTGCATTGGTTTAACCATTGGACTATGACTCTGGAGAGCAGGGATCGAATCTTTGGGCGGCCATGGAAACCCACTGGACAAATCACACTTTCTCAGCCTCTGAGGAACAAATCCCTCCTTTGAACTAATCTTGCCAAGAAAACCCCGTGATAGGTTTGCCTTCGGCCCCCTAAGTCGGAGGGGATTTGAAGGCACTCAACAACAACAATGAATACCAGGTGCTGTAGGCTGTATTTCAGAGTAAGGAACTGGCAGAGCCACCTCTGAGTATTTCTTGCTTGCAAAAACCCTATGAAAAATTCATGGTATCTCCATAAAATCGACAGACCACGTGAAGACACACACTCCATTGAACTGAATGGAGCTTCATTCCCAGTAGATGTGCATGGATTTGCACTTTGGGGGCTACAAGCCACACTCTATTTTAGTCTAGAGGGCTCTGGCTAGAGGCGTCGGGGTTGTTCCAGAAAATGTTGTCCACATGTGCTAGGATTATTTGCTCCTGCGATTTTTAGAATATGTAACTGCACTTGGGGATGAAAGGAGTGAAAGGGTAGGAGAGTCCCTTAGCAGAGACTGCCTTTCCCCAAATCCACCCACGAATTGAATATCAAGACCCTTCTAAAATGCTTATTGAACACAAGAAATCTGCCAGTTCTAGCGACAGATCCCAACACAAGCTGCAAGACTCAACTTAGGTTGAGACCCATTGCAGTCAGTGGGGTAACAGAATCTTTGTAAATCATTTTAAGTTCAGCTATTGTTAAGTACGCCTTCAGAGTAAGATAGTGGTAGGTAAATCAGGACGAAGTCTTATCTTCGTTGCATTCAGTGGAACCAAATTTATATAAAACCCATGGCTTTACTACAATTTTGGTGAAGGGGGTCGGTCCCATTGAACTTAGTAGACCTCACTTCCCAGTAGACCTCCTTCATGCTGTAACGCATGCTTTCAACCGAATATGGGCCCAATACCTGCAGTTCTATTGGCACTTATTAGGGGATGAAATCTCATTTAAAAGAGTGGGGCTTAATTTATGAATAAGCAGACTAAAGCGTGGCATCTCAAATTTTAAGAGATCTCACTAGCTGATGGCCCTTTAAACTGAAACTGGGGTGAAATCTTCACAAACAAGGACACAAATGAACAGTGACCGGGTAACAAAACAACTTCTATAGCCCTCCCCACCTCAGTCCATCCATTCATCCTGTTGCGATCTTTGTAAAGAAAAGACAAATGTTCCGCAGCTTCTCGTCTAAACCTGGAGAAAGGAACGGCATTTTTTTAAAGTCTGCCTACCTAGGTTAAGCGGAATTTAAAGAGTTGCGTTTTTACCACGGTAATAAATCTTAATTTATAGGACTTCTGAGCTGCTCAGAATTAGGACGTTACTTTGGACATACAGCCATGGAAGCGCCTGTAGGATTGTCTCTAGACCCAGTGCAGTATAGTGTAACGGTTTGAGTGCTAGACTTGAACTCCGGGAGACCAGGGTACGAGTCTTCCGCGCGGCCAAGGAATCCCACTCTTAGCCTCAGAGGAAGGCAATGGCAAACATCTTCTGAATAAATCTTGTCGAGAAAATCCCGAGGTAGGTGCGTCTTAGGATCGCCACAAGTCAGACGTGACTTGAAGGCACACAACAAACAAAACTCAGGAACACAGGGGGAGAACCTAGTCGCAACCCAAATAGGAGGCTGCTTTAAGAGGATTGACATTTCCGGTAAATTCCATGGATACCTGAACACCCTATTTCTAGTCCAGGTCGCTTTCCCCAGTGTTGGGAGGATGTGCATTGAGTCTACAAGTTCTTCTATGTATCCACCACAGCCAGTTCATCTGAAGTCAGTCAGATCCAACCCAAGTGGTGTGGTTTTTCTCTGGCCCTGCTCAATGCAAATTATTTGCTCAGAAATGTACAGTGGGACTTAGGCCGTTCCGCACTACACTGTTGTATTGCTATTCTTCCACTTTCAACCTCCTGTGAATTTCTGGGGTTTGTAGTTTACTGAGGCCAAAGAGCTCTCTGGCCGAACATTCTAAATGCCCCTCCCTAAATTGCAAACCCCAGGATTCCATAGGAGGTTGAAAGTGGAATGATAGCACTATGGCAGGGTAGTGCAGAAACCTTCTGGAGTAAGAGCTCACTGATGCCATATTACATCTTCCTTTTTTGTCCCCCTCTCATTAGATGGCAATGGAATTGCCCCTCTTGTTTCAAAATGCAGCAAACCAAACCAGCTGCGTTTGGGGCGGACTTTGTGCCCCTTCTACTGAGTGAAATCCTGAACTTTCTGTGGGTAAAATGAGTCAGGATCCAATCTTCATTTAGCAAAGTCACACAGAGAAGCGGTAGAAGTTTTATCTAATGACTTGTGGCTTCAGACTGGTACCTGGAATAAACACAGACGCAGGTAGCTTTGAATAAAAGACTAAATACTTTACTAATCACTCTTCATTTACATCTGTATTGAGAGAGCCTGCTACCTGTCTAATCTAGTGAATAGGAGATTCTTCAGTTTAACTCACCATCCTCCTTGATGGGACTCACACTCGAAGCATGCGAAGAGTTCAGGGAAAAGCAGCCATTGAGAACAAAGAGAGAGAGAGAGAGATCTTCAGAGAGAGAGAGGAGTCTTAACTTTTATAAGACCGATGACCCAAGCAACTGTCCTGGGTCACATGATCTGAACACCAAAGGTATTTATGATCATGCAATAAAAGACAGAGAAAGGCAAATGGAGACGATCTGGCATGCAATAGAAAGGGAGGCCCTATCTGGCTATTACCCATCTGTTCTAACAACAAGATGGAGGGGGAGAGAGAATGCTGTGATTTCCAACAGTCCCCTTCTCATTCTCTTGGACCCACATCGAGGATCTTCATGCCTTCTCGAGTCTCTGGAACTGGTCTCTTGGTAAAGGCTTGATAAGAATATCAGCAAGCATCATTTCTGTATTGCAGTATTCTAGCTGAACAATTCCATTGTGACACATCTCTTGCACCTTATGGAAAGCAAAGTCAATGTTCTTCTTGAGTTGCTTCTCACTTTCAGAAAGTTTGATGCAGCTTTGGTTATCTTGCATCAAAATGGTTGGCTTGGGCTCTGTTATGCCTAAGTCCAGAAGTAAGTTATGCAGCCACTTTATTTCATCACATGCTGCTTTTGCAGAAACACACTCAGCACTTGTGGAAGAATCTGCAATTGTAGATTGTTTCTTACTTGACCAACTTATAGCTCCTCCACCATAGAAGATCAGGTTTCCACTGGTTGTTTTTCTCTTGCTAGGTCTGCAGCCCAGTCAGCATCCGCATAGGTAACCAGTCGTGGTTGATCACAGGCTGGTAACATCAGCTTGTAATCTGCAGTTCCTTTCAAATATCTGGCAACTCTTTTCACTGCAATGAGATCCTTTTCAGTAGGAGAGTTAACCATTCTGCATAAGATACCAACAGCATTTGCAATATCAGGTCTGGTGAAATTAGCTATGTACAGTAGCTTTCCAACTGCAGTCCTATACTTGTCTCCATTTTTCAAGGGTTCACATTTCTTAGTGTCCTTTAAGAAACCCACTTCCATTGGGGTTGCCACAATATTGGCATCCTTTAGTCCAAGGCAGTCCAGAAGATCTATTATCTTCTGTTTCTGGTTAAGATAGAAGCTTCCATCGCTGCTTCTTTCTATTTGTACTCCAAGATAGTGTGAGATGTCTCCCAAATTCTTGATGTCTATCTCTTTCTTGAGATTGTTGATTATCTCCTCACTATCTGCTTTATTTTGACTGCATAGGATCAAATCATCAACATAACATGCAATATAAGTCCATTTACTGTTTCTGAGTCTTTTGTAAACACACTTGTCGACAGTGCCTGGAGTGAAGCCTTGTTTGATAAGAAGTTGGCTTAGCTTCTCACTCCATGCTCTGGCAGCCTGTTTTAAGCCATAAATGCTCTTGTTCAATTTGCGTACAAGATGCTCTTTCCCAGGACCTTGAAATCCTGGAGGCTGTTCCATGTACAGTTCCTCATCCAATTGTCCATAAAGAAAAGCTGTTTTAACATCAAGATGTTGGACATGCATTTTCTTAGATGCTGCAACAGCTAGGAGAGTTCTCACAGTTGTGTGTGTGGCAACAGGGGCAAAAATTTCATTGTAATCTTCACCAAATTGTTGTGTAAATCCCTTTGCCACTAACCTGGCTTTATATCTCTGAATTTCCCCTTCTGCATCTTGCTTTGTGGTAAAGACCCATTTACAGCCAATTGCCTTTTTTCCTTTTTGGGAATTCTGACAAAGTCCATGTTTTATTTTTATAGAAAGATTGCATCTCTTCAACAGCAGCTTCCACCCACTTTTGAGAATCTGACTTTGGTAGTCCCTTGATCTTTTGCCAGTCAGAGGGTTGTGGAATCTTCTCCTCTGTGGCTAGATAAGACAATCTATCAGGTGGTACGCCTCTGTTGCTGCATTCAGATCTTCTTACCTGGACTTGGACACCTGGGTCTGCTCCTTGAGTGCCGTCCGGTTCCACGTCCTCTGACCGGGTCACCACATCTGTAGCCCCTTCTGGATGCAAGACATCTGGAGGATTGTACAGTGTCACGTACTCTGGTTGCTGGTGGGAGTCTCCTTCCACTGCAAACAAATCTGGATAGACATCTTGATTTGGATTAGATTTGGGCTGTGATCTTTCATCAACATAAACAGCACTTGTTACTTTTATTGTACGCCCATCTGGATTCAGAATTCTGTAACCATTTCTAGCATAACCAACAAAAATTCCCTCTTCACTTCTACAGTCAAGTTTGTCTCTTTTCTGTTTGGGAATGTAGGTATATGCTTTACTTCCAAAAACTTTGAGATGATTCAGTTTGGGCTTAGTCCCATTCCATAACTGAAATGGAGTTGCATCTCTGGATTTGGTTGGCAGACGGTTGCACAAATATGTAGCAGTCATAATAGCTTCAGACCAATAGCGTTTAGGCATGTTAGCCTCTAGAAGCATTGTGACTGCCATCTCTTTGAGAGTTCTGTTCATTCGCTCTGCCACTCCATTCTGTTCTGGAGTGTAAACTTGTGTAGTTTGATGTTCAATTCCATGTTCCTTAAAAAACTCATCAAACTCTGCATTAACAAATTCACTTCCATTGTCAGAGTGTAGGCTTTTAGGTTTGTAGCCAAATCTATTAGAGACAACATTAAAGTATTCCTTGAATTTCTCAAAAGCTTGACTTTTCTCTTTGAGAAGGTAAGTGTATGCATATCTGCTGAAATCATCAATAATAGTCATAAAGTAAGAATTTCCACCTACAGACTTTTGGCTGAATGGACCACAAAGGTCAGTATATAAAAGGTCCAGTGGTTTGGTGGATTGCCTCTCTGCAATTGACGAATGTGATGCTCTGACAGCTTTTGCCCTTAGGCATTTTTCACATCTCTCATTGTTAGAGCATATTTTAAAATTAAAGTCTATAGCAAGTTCTTGATTAGCCAGTCTCTTAATGCATTCTAAATTTCAGTGCCCAAATCGGCGATGCCATAAACTTAAACAGTCTTTGTGATTACACTGGATCACACTATTTGCATATGAATCCAAAATTTGCATTTGGTAACAGTCACCATTTAGGATTCCTCGAAAAATTAAATTTTTGCCATGAAGACCAAAACAAGTTTCCTTTTTGAAACTAACTCTGTTTCCTCTTGCTGTAGTTGTTCTGACACTATAAAGAGAAACTTTTAAATCTGGGACAAAATAAGCATCATGAATTCTTAAAGTCTCTATCCTGTTGGCGCCAAGTTTTGCTTGCAAAAGAACTGTGCCTTTGCCTTTAGCAAGCACTGATTGTCCATTTGCTAAATAAACAGGAAAATGTATGCTTGTATCAAGATTTACAAACATTTCTCTCCGATTAAAATAGTGACTAGTAGCACCACTGTCAATTACAATTATATTTTCTTTTTGATTTTGCATAGGCTTGAGCAATTGTTCATTAATTAGACCAACATTAAAATTTGTAGAAGATTTCTTCTTAGAGTTAAAAACACTTTTATTATTCGGTTTGTTTTGCTGCTGCTGCTTAGGCTTTGATTTGTTAATTTGGTGGCCATTTGTCCTCTGTGAAGAAGACTCTTTGATATGCAAATTCTCCTCAGCAAGTTGAGCGAGCTGTTTTCCAGCAGCTCTTGCTTCAGGTTTAAAATTCCTCAAATTTTTCCTATTTTGATATTCTATAACTTCAGCAACAGCAGTTTCCAAATTTACATCTCCCTTAATTTGTAGAGCATCAATTATGGGCTCAAAAAATTCAGACAAACTTCCTAGAAACATTCCCAATCTCACAGGTTCTGAAAGATTTTCTCCAGAACTTTGCAATTCAGATACCATAGTCATGAAAGTGTTAATGTGTTCATTCAAAAATCTAGGATTTAAAAATTTCATTCTTGTAAGTCTGATTATAATACCACTTCATTTTGCAATACTGGGAGAATCAAATAATCTCTTCAGTTTTTCCCATATTTCTTTAGCACTTTTCAAGTCTCTAGTATGGTAAACAATGCTTGAATCAATGGCTAGGCAAATATAGGCAGTTGCTTTCTCATCATCTTCATCAAATTTCTGCTTTTCCCTATCTTCTGTGGGCCGCTGTCCTTTCACAACCTTAAACAGTCCCATTGTAGTTAATTGTATTTGCATATTCCAAGACCAATTTCGGTAATTGCTACCAGTTAACTTTTCAATAGTAAGCAATGGATTAGAAGCCATTGTTCAAGCGGTCAGTCTCTGCCGGCTGGGTGCCACGTGGTCATCAAACAAAGGACTTCTATTCTGGGCCCGTAACCCTAATATGTGGGTAAAATGAGACTGAAACTGTCAGGATCCAATTTTCATTTAGCAAAGTCACACAGAGAAGCGGTAGAAGTTTTATCTAATGACTTGTGGCTTCAGACTGGTACTTGGAATAAACACAGACGCAGGTAGCTTTGAATAAAAGACTAAATACTTTACTAATGACTCTTCATTTACATCTGTATTGAGAGAGCCTGCTACCTGTCTAATCTAGTGAATAGGAGATTCTTCAGTTTAACTCACCATCCTCCTTGATGGGACTCACACTCAGAGCATGCGAAGAGTTCAGGGAAAGCAGCCATTGAGAACAAAGAGAGAGAGAGAGATCTTCAGAGAGAGAGGAGTCTTAACTTTTATAAGACCGATGACCCAAGCAACTGTCCTGGGTCACATGATCTGAGAACCAAAGGCATTTATGATCATGCAATAAAAGACAGAGAAAGGCAAATGGAGAAGATCTGGCATGCAATAGAAAGGGAGGCAATATCTGGCTATTACCCATCTGTTCTAACAACAAGATGGAGGGGGAGAGAGAATGCTGTGATTTCCAACACTTTCTTGTTCTGAAGTCCTGCTCTGAGGGCAGCATTGCTTTTAAACTTCTCTGATTGCTTAATGCTGCCAGCGATGAAAATCAGTCTCTCCAGAGCTTGGCAGGCAGTAGCTTGAAAGCAACTTTCTCTGAATGACTTTTACTTTCCTTCTAAGCGGGTCTAGAGTATATGGCTGCGATCCTCAACACACTTACTTAGAAGGAAGCCCCCTTTCCACCATTAGTAGGGTGTATTAATAGGATGGGATCCTGTAGCACGTTCACTGTAATCCCCAAGGGCATAGAGAGAGAAGACCTTGAGTAGATCTTATGCCTTGAGTAGATCTTACCCCTTGGGTAGAGCATCTTCTAGTGTTCCCTTTCTTGAAAAAAAGTTCTACTCACGAGCAATCTAGAGAAAGAAAGGCCGCCTAAATGCGTTTTATTTTGCCGTCAGTTACGACGGAACCGACTTACAGTCTGTCTGGTACCAGTTATGGTTACCGGGAAGGGCAAGATTGCAGGTCTACACGTCTAAGGGTTAGGAGTGCGTGTCATCAGTTCCATTGATCCCGAGCGAAGTGTTCTCAAGACATCATCATCATCATCATCGTTATTAATTTAGCACCACCACTGTACACAGCACTTCACAGAATAAAGCATTAAGGTACGCACAATCCGAACCTTACTTCCAGATAAAAATAAGCCTCCTCCTCCCTCTTCATGTGCAAGGGTTTCGTGATTAGTAAGGTCTTTTCACAGCCCCCTTAAAGCATATTTGTGTATGTATGCGTGCCTTTAGAGAGCCAAAGTGATGTAGTGGTTTGAGCGCCAGACTGAGACCCTGGAGACCAGGGTTTGATTCCCGGCTGAGCCATGGAAACCCACGGGGTGACCTTGGGCACGTCACACTCTCAGGTCCCAGAAAAGCCCCGTGATCGGTTCTCCTGAGGGTCATCATAAACTGGAAAGGATTTGAAGGCGCTCACACAACAACAACAACAACAACAACAACAACAACGTGCCTTCAAGTCGCCTGTCCGTTTAGCGTGACTCCATGAATTTCACAGGGGCCGCTTCCGCACTAGACTGTTCTAGCGCTATGATTCCACTTTCAACATCCTATGGAATCCTGCGGTTTGCAGCTTCGGAAGGGGCGGCCCCTCCCGAAACTGCAAACCGCAGGATTCCATAGGATGTTGAAAGCGGAATCATAGCGCTAGAACAGGCTCGTGCAGAAATGGCTTTAGTTTCCAGGATCAAACGAGATCTGGTACCCTTGGGGCATTTGGGCCCCTCAGGGCATATTTATTCAGGGGGAATTCCTAAGGAAGGATGAGAGCCTTAATCCCATCCAGTGGTTGCTTCGTGTGTGCAAGTGCGAGACGCAATGTGTGCGTGAGAGACTGGTGGAGTCTCTTGTGTGTAAGAGACAGAGAGAGAAAGAGCGCTCAATGGACAAAGGAAACGACATCTCTGGGCATTGGAGGGGGGTACTGCAATGTCATTAATCTAACCAAGAATTGAGGGGGGGCGAATTAAATGTGAACTAGGTCCTCCTCTCCCTCCGCCAGGCTCCCCCTGTGGTTCCGCGGAGTCCTCACTGAGAGCTATTTTCTGTCAACCATTTTAATGTCATAAATACAATGCAAATATAAGGACCTTTACAAGACCTCTGCGGGGGGCGGGGGGTCTCTGGGACTAATTCCCAAGGAAACACGCAAAGTAGGATCGGGACTTTAGGCCGGGCTCATCTTATAGAAGCATCCGCCCCCCGCCCCCCCCCCCCGAAAACTGAACTCTAAGAAAACCCGAGTTCCAGAGTTCCAGGATGGGGTAGTGTGTGGCCGATGCTGAGCGGGACCCCAAGTAGGTCTGGAAAAGAGTCAGTTCCCCTATAAAAAAAGAAGTAAAATAAAATATTATTTTTATTTTAAATGTCCAGGTCTGGTGCGATTTGTCAAAGAGAGGGCTTTTTTGTTTGGTTCTGGCTTCGTTTGGTTGTTTGCAATAACCCCCGACATTCCGCGAAAGGCAGATTAGCAAAGTCAATAAAAGTCGAGCCCTTGATAAGCCGCCCAAAGAGTTTATTGACTCTCCCTCCCGACGCGGCGCAGAAGACAATCGCGGGATATAGTTCTCCCCCGCTCCTTTTTCGCCTGCCGCTGGCCATTCACCGCCTTCTTGCGCCGCTCTGTTTGCAGAACATCCAGGGCATGACGGGCACTCCCATGGTGGCGGCTAGTCCGGAGAGACACGACGGGGGCTTGCAGGCGAACCCGGTGGAGGTGCAGAGTTACCAGCCGCCTTGGAAAGTCCTCAGCGACTTCGCCTTGCAGAGTGACATCGATCAACCCGCGTTTCAGCAACTCGTAAGTGTCAGTTCCCGGACCTCGATGAATGGCCCCACTGTGTAGACAAAAGCTTGCTGGCACTCTTCTGGAGTGTGGCTTTCAAAGGCTGGCTTCCTTAAAACCAGGGCCACCCTTTCTCCACCTTGCAATCAGGTCTTCAAATCTCCTTCCATTAACACTTTGCCCTGTTCTTACACTGCTGTGTGCTAGGTTTCCTATGAGCTTTCTTCTAGAGAGAAGGTCTTCTGTGAATATTGACGCCTGGAAAAGTTACTTTCAAGGGGAACACAGCTTCCAGAATTTCACACACACCCCCTCTCCCTTGACCATACTAACTAGGGCATTTGGGGAGGAACTTTCCTTAAAAGTACCTGCTGGAAGCTCTGGTGAAGGTCCCCAGAGATATGCCTAGAGCCCCATGCTAATGTGCAAGAAGAGCAAGCCGGCACAAGTACTAAGTATGTCTGTATCAGACTAACTCAGCTGTCAATCTGTGCTCCTGTGCCACAGTAACTCCTAAGTATAGAGCAGCGGAGGGACATAGGATATGCTTCTAAACTTGGGCCATGGCAATATTAGAAACCTGTGCAATGGAAGATGATGGTGTTGGTTAAGCTTTAGTTGGTCGCTTGATTTACCAGTGTTTAGTTGATTGGATAGATCAATTGATCTAACACCCCAATTACTATTAAAAAGTAGCAGCATAATTCAGGAAAAAGTTATTCCTGTCCATCATCACAAAGTTAATTTGAATAGGAATACTTATGAAAATGCAGAGGGCAATTTATCAGTGGGATTAAGACAAACTAAAGTCCTAAACCATCTCATGTTTAAGAAGGCCAAGGAACATACTCCCAAAATGCGTAGGATTATGGAATAATTATATTAAGATTATTGTTGAAAGTTAGGATTTTTGCTTTTTTTTTTTTTAAAGAGCTCTCCTCCTAATCTGAGTCAGCTGTAGCTTATTCTGCTTTTGTTGTTATGTGCCTTCAAGTCCACCCTGATTTATGGGGACCCTACCATAGGGCTTTCCTGACAAGTTTTATTCAGAGGTTTGCCATTGCCTGGCTTTTAAGCTAAGAGGGCGGGAGATCATTCAAGTGGTTTGCACAGCTGAGTGGGGATTTGAATCTTGGTTTTCCAGAGTTGTAGTCCATCACTCAAACCACAACAGGAGCTCAACTCTTTCCTAGCTTACTTAACTTGATTAAATCCAGCACCAATAGTGTGCAGTGCTACATATGAGACATCTCTCATCCTTTCTGACCTGCACAGGGTGGAACAAGTCTTTTAAGATGGTGGCTCCTGCTGTGAAAGATGCACTTATTCATTTAAAAAAAGATTCTTCTCCTCTTCAGAATCAGGGTTTATCTGTTTAAGACACTTCTATGCTGTCCAATCAACTGCCAGGTTCTCTGGGTGGTTTAACAGAGAATATATTTGATTGATTAGTTAATTAACATCTTTAGGTTTAGTGGGATAAAATGGATCGGATGGTAGCACTAGTGACCCTTAAAAATAGTTATAGGTTTTCCAGAACTGAAATGGGTTTATAAACCTAAGTTGCCATCCTGTGTATAATTCTGATATTGCAAAGGAGTCCTACATGTCTGCTCAGAAGTACATGTCAGTGAGTTCCACAGGACCTTTTCCCAGATAAGTGAACATTGGATTGCAGCTTCTATGTCACTAACATAGAGTGAGGTCCATGGAACTCAATGAAAGTGGGGCTTACTTCTGAGTAGATATATATCAGTTTGCACTGTTATGTTCCACTAATATTAGTGGGATTTGAGTTCATTACATGATGGGTTGCAACTCTCTCTTTTGTTGCAGTGCACATACTACTTTCTAATATAGTCATCCCTCCACATTTGCTAGGGTTAGGGGCACAGAACCCCCGCAAAAGTGGAAAAACCTTGAATAACTCTAGGCCCTCGCAGACCATATTTAACACAAAAAAATCATGATCACCATATTCAATCCACCGTGGATTCCTTTGACACGTCAGGATTCCTTTACAAGGCAGAAGTGGGTGGCTGGTGGGGCTTACTGTCACCTCCACTGCTTCCCCACACCATTTTAAACAGGAACTTGCCTCCTTCACAGTTTCTCAGTCTCATGAGGCTTGCAATCCCTATTAAAAATGGCATGGGGAGGCACCAGAAATGATAGCAGTAATCCATAAATAATTAAATCTGCAAAAATGAAACCCACAAATGTGGAGGGCTGACTGCACTGATTTTTGGTATATATATATACACTGATATAGCAATGCTGCATCTATAACCTAAGTTAGCTTGAATAGTGGTAAGGCACAAAAAAAATGCCCCTCACTATGCTTTATCATGGAGTAGGATTTTGAACCTGGATTTCCTTTAACCAAATCCTACAATTTGTCACTAATCCAACAGCACAAATCTGTGCCTTAGATTCTTACACAAGGTGATTGGTACATAAAGCAGCATTCACAAATTCTCACAAAGTTATGTTCAAACAGAACAAAGGGAATACACTGTGGTCAAATTGTAACAGTCCTATGGTAGTGCTTCCACAGCTTGGACTGCAGATCTATACTACAGAGCAAAACCTTAATATTGTATTGAGATTCTAATAAATCCCCAAAATTTTCAGAGGTATCAGCCAAAGCTTAGTAGTATTTAAGACAAAATAACATCAGCAAACCTCTGAAACCTTAAAGATGTACACTTCTATCAAATATTACACAGATTAACTCCTGTTTTTCAACCTAGATTCACATTTTGTATCTATATGGATTAGTTTTATATATTGTAATATTAGCCTTAAGCATAATGCATTCAGTTGTATGATCTGGCAGAATTATATACAGCTTTCAATTTATGTACCTTTTAAGCGTACACTTCTAAACTTCCATTGATCAATAGATGCTGTTCTTATTGTGCTTTTCTTTTTTTTAAAATGTGGTTATATATAATTACGTGCAAGAGCTTAGTTATTAATAGATTGGCTTTCAGCAAAAAGCCACAACAGGAATTTGCCAATCAATTCTGTTCTTAACTCACTTCCTTATGCCTACATCATTTGGCAGCTCATATGGGACCATATCATCTGCAATACTTAGGCCCAACCAGGTGATTTAAGGACAGATGTTCAACCTTAACTCAGTTTCCTGGCCTAAGTGTGTTAAAACCAGATCTTAAAAATAATAAGGTATGTTATAAATGGTTTTTCAGTGATTAAAAATCATAGTAGTAATAATAGAACATCTAATGACTGGTGTGGACAATGTTTCCAAAAATTAATAACAGGGTAACATTTTGCTTTGGGTTTCCTTCATAGTAGAAATGGTAGCATGAATGTTTCAAGGAAAACAGTACCAAAAGCCATTCCATTAAGACCTGTTGTATCACAACAAGAGCTTGGAAGAGTTGTTTTTCTGGATTATTGTCCATTTTTCAACCAGCATGACGATGAGATCCCTCTTGGAGTTTTCGTTCCCCAAATCAAGTTTTTTAAGCTCTAATCCTAATTAAAGTCACAACCTAGGTACTTGATCATTTGGTAGCTGGTTGCTTTGGGCAGAAATCTTCAGCATGGTCACTAAGCCCTAATACTATTGAACACAGGGAAATTTACGTCCAAGTAATATACTTAAAAATGTTCTGCATGAAGTAGAAAATACAAATATCACCTTTAGGATGGTAAAAATATAATGAAAGTAGTAGTGATCTATTTGGGCATTCATCTGTCCTGCTTAATAGACCATGGTTCTAGTGTTCCTGCTCTTTTCCAACAGCTGTGTGTGTACTTCCTTAAGTAGAATTACCATGCCTCAGGTCTTTTGATGCAGCTTTTAATGATATTCAAGATGGACAGACTTTGTGGCAGGTAATGAGTCTAGGGAGGTACAATGAGAAGATTTTAGGACATGATACAGTGTGAAAAAATTACGTCAGCATAACAAAGATGGGTAAAAGCCTCGGATGGGAAGAAAATTACATATGAAATGAGTTATAATGGGTATCTGCTAAGAGAACTGAAGAGAAGCCAGTGTGCATTTAATGTTCCCATAAAATGGGAATCTCAACAAAGGATCTAAAATCTCAGTCTTACTAATATTAAGCAGTATCAAGAGACTACCAGACATGCTTACGTGGCCCTAGAAAGAATTGTTTGGTGCAGCTGTGTCATTAGGCCTAGTAAACCAGGCAGAAGAGATTGCCAGAATCTTTTTTAAGGTTTAAGGGTTCCCAAGATGCAGTTCTCAGAATGTGAACAGTACTGCACTGGAATGAACACTTATTTTGGAGGAGGGATCACATGAAGAATGGCAGTGCCTTTGGCTGGTCATGATACTTACTTTCCACTGAAAACAATCCTTTTTCATTTCAGTGGGGATGTTTTCCTGCCTCACTGAAGAGAGATTGTAACTTGGTAGCTTTTTAAAAAAGAACCTAGAAGCAATTTGAAAGGATATTCCTATCCCACTTTCACTTCTGGTAAGCAAATTGTTGTAGTTCTGAGCCAGTGATGACAATTGGGCATATAAATACTTGTAGGTACACCACACAAAGAGATGTCCGGTTTGCACAGAGATTCTTCCTTATAGAAACATAGGCCCACTTGACAGGAATCCTTTTTGACCAATGGAATATTCACACACATTCAGAGGGGTCAGAGCACTATGTGAAAGTAAATCCCACTGAAGGCAATAGGTGTTACATTAAAGTAATGTGCTTAGCATTAATGCTGCAACCCATTGCAGCCCACCTGATGAAATCATTGGTAATCCACCAGGAGTCATTAACAAATTCCCAGTGACTATAAAGGAAGGTAGGCCGTGGAAAATATCACATTGAATTAGATGGTTATGGATTTCAGTCAACATAAAGAAATTTACAGCCTACAGAACCTGAGGAATTCCTAGTAGGCCAAATAGACCCCAATCCTTGATCCAAGGAACTTCTTGCATTTTTACAAAGAGGAAGGTAGTCCTAAAGCATATTGTTTAGCAATAAATTATACTGACAACAGTGGGACTAAATTTCAATTTTCATTTTGAAAATGATATTAAATAGGAAGAATTTCCATTTGACAAGGCTGATCCTCACACTTACAAAAAAGTAAATTCATAAGCTTTACTCCTAACTTTTTAGTCTGTGAATTGAATTTACTCTGCAAATCTGGTCACAGAAGGAAAATTGTGGTCATGATAATCTTTCTGCTCATTAGTTCCTATAGCACTTACAGACTTTAGTAGCACTTAACTTACACTCTAAGATATAATTTTCTCATTCAGTGGCCTGAAATCTGCTTTTACCAATAATATGTTTACCAATTAAACACCAATATGTTTACTTATAATGCAACAACTGTTTGAGTAGATTTACTGTGCTTGCAACTAATGATTATGTTTCAGTACAAAACTTGGCTTCAAATACCTGGATTAAATTAAAATTTAGGACATATTTTATGTGTTTTGGATTTCTTTAGCAGATACAATTTCTCTTTAGGAAAATAAGTGAAGCCTATAAAAATAGTTAGCATTTTACATGCATTCACAGCACTCTTGGCCTAATATTGATGAGACACTTGGGCTAAGAAAGAATGGGTGGTGGCCACTGAATTAATTCATGGTAAAGGCCATACATATATATCAATTCAAAATCAAATCTTATTTGACTCAGTAGGACTTCATCTCTAGCACATTTGTATAAGATAAAGGGGGAGAACCTTGGACTTTTTAGATGTTTTGGACCACAGCTCCCCTAAACTCTTATTGTCAGCCATGTGGGGAACATCTATCATTTACATTTCATGTTTCTTACAACACAGTGCTATGCATGTTTATTCAGAAGTAAATGCAACTGTGTGTAAGGATCCCTTGCTCCCTTAGGCTCTCACTTGTAGTAGCTGTTCATCAAAGCCTTCCTTTGTGTAACTACTCTGCAACAGACAATATGCCCCCCCCCTCAATTTACAAGATGTATCCACTGTGTCTGTATTCTACCTGATGAATTTAGAAATAACATACTTTGACTAGAATGATTTTAAAATGTTATTCTTGTCAACCATATTAACAGTTGTTCTTGATCATACAATCCAGATTAACAGTGTTCTTGTGAAAGCATTCATGCATTTGCAATCCCTACCATATCTAGAATTAAGTCTTAGTATATTACTTTCTAGCACATTTGCATTAGAAAGCGATGGGAAGCTGTTGTCCCTCCAGGTGTTTTTGTACCATGGCTCCCACAGTCTTTGATCATTGGCCTTGCTAGGTGGATTTGTAAGTCAAAACATACAGAGGACAAGAAGTTCATCATCAATAGCATTGGGCTACCCTTCTACCATTGAAAATTACTTTGCTTTAGAATATGTGTGCAGTGGTCCTGATTTTGTAGAAGGGCAGATTTGGGCCCTACCTCATCATTCCCTTCTGAGCCATCAAAATATCTGCCAGGCAATTGGACTTATTTCAGAGGAGTGGATTACCATCTGAAGTTTTCCTGCTCCCTAAACAGTTGGTCATGTCTTGTGCCAGTGGTTTCAGCCAGGAATTTTCAAAAGGAGAGAGAACATATAAATGAGAAACTGCTTTACGCTAAGTCAAACCAGACTGGTCAGTATAGCTCTGTGTCATCTTCTCTAGCTGGCTGTGGCTCTCTAAGATCTGAGATTAAGGATGGGAATCTGTGACTCACTGGATGTTTTTGGACTACAGCTTCCATCATTTCTCACTCCTGTCAAAATGGGCTTCAGTTGAAGGGAACTGTAGTCAGACAACATCTGGAGGGCCACTGGTTTCTCAGCAGTGCCTTAGGTCATGGTCCTTATGAGTCCTGCTAGCAGAGATCCACAACTGAAAGCCAACTATATGAACGTCGGACATAGTGCCATCGCATATGCATGCTTTGTCTGATATGGAAACTTCTAAGATCTTGTTCCCTTGCCTGCTTTATTGGGAACATGAATGCATGGTTGTATTCTGTCAATATTCCCCACACAGATACCAATATACCATGCAGCAGAATCCTGTGCATAGTATATGCAGAAATAAGTCCCACTAAGTTTTTTCCTTCCAGTTAAGTGTGCACGATTGCACAGCCATGATGCCGCTGGTCTTCATTTAAAAAACAAAACAAAAACCTTCCTTCCATGGATAGAACTACTTCATTCTGATCTAAGTTATGGAAAATATTCCAAACAGAGATGAATGCCATAGTAAGCTGAAAATGTAAAAATGACCAAGATGTGTGGATAAGCATTTCAGTATTCAAATATCCAGAAACAAATTCTGTTCCATAGTTCTTTGCCAGCTGTATGGTTCTGAAACCAACTTTTGCCACTTGGTTCAGTCACTCAAAAGCTTATCCTCTCAATCAAACTGGGTGTAAGTCAAAATGCCCTACTTCTGAGTAGATATGCTTTTTAGGTAGCTATGAACTGTAATCTTCAGTTTGCTGACTGCTGTGGCAAGAGATCTTATCTCACAGTAACATAATCCATACTAAGTTATGTGCTGTGTGAATGAGCCTTCAGGTTGCTATTGACTTATGGTGAACCCATGAATTTCACGCAATTATTTTAGGCAAGGAATGCTCAGAGGTGGTTTGCCACTGTCTTCTTCTGAAATATAGGTATCTTATCTGAAAAAGAATATAGCAGTACTTGGTGTAGCATGGTCAGTTTGAAGTAGCACAGTGATTAAGGGTGGCAGCTTCTCCTCCCTCCAAAAAACCCTCTTCCTTCAAATTTCATTTCTGATATGAGCTCAAAGTTTCTGCAGTTGATAAGTGACCACATACACATACACATGTAATTTCTATTGAGTTTAGTGGAGCATAGTCCAAGGTAAGTGCATATGGTAGTGTAAATGAACCTTTTACTATACTCCCTGCTTGGTATATCATCATGAATATTGATATTTTTTACCTAACTGGAGTGAAGATGAGGATAATGAATACACTGAATATGGAAATTCTTTAGTTTTTCTATGAAGGGCATATTAATTAGTTCTGGTTGCCAGGTATTTCACAGAATTCTTTGACTTTGACAGTGTGGGATCCAACTTTAAATTTCCACCCCTTTTTATTTCAGAATCAATAGATTGCCTTTATGCCACTCCCAGAATGATTAATATTTCATTCAGAATGTTCCAACTGTATTCCAAATGTATTTCTATATAAAAGTCTGATGTTATATTTTTGTATTCTTACACTGTGGTTCCAAAAATAGAAAAAAAGTTGGAGCTGCAGATTAATATGAAAATAAGCAAATACAATAAAATGGAGGCTAGCACATTATGGGAAAGATGATGATGATGCTCTTACAATGTACAGAGCTGTCTGCATAAGTAATCAGATTAACTACTTTTTCTGTTGTATTAGCAAAAAACCCCAGGTCCATAGTCTGTCACTACAATGAATGCAAGGTCTTCAGAAAGCTAGGGAAAGGATGACACTAACCTGAATTCAGGTTTATTCATGCTCTGGAAATCAGTGGAAAAATTAGTCATGATTAACTTAAATTCCACTTATTTCAATCAATCTAACTTAAGTTCCATTGATTTCAGTGAATCTACAGTGAACATTTATAAACAGAATGCAACACAGTTGCTTTCTTTTCTTTCTTGTAATTTCTTTTTCTTTCTTCCTCTTTCTTTAAAAAAAAAATTGGCAGGTTAATTTTTCCGAAGGAGGCCCAGGTTCCAATTCCACCGGAAGTGAGGTAGCATCCATGTCCTCTCAGCTCCCGGATACACCTAACAGCATGGTAGCCAGTCCTATTGAGGCATGAGGAACATTCCTTGCAATATTGTGGTCCTTGTTGAAACTTTTCGCCCCCTGCTGGAGAGAGTGGGAAAGCTATCACGTTTTGGGACTCCAGAGGGGGAAAAAAATAGAAGGAAAAAAAAAAAGAAAAAGAAGAAAAAAGTATTTAACACAGCCCTGTCCATGAACCTAAAGGAAAGAAACCTCCATGAACTGTCTGGGGATTCTTTGTTCTTTTTTTGGTTATTTTGTTTTGCAATGATAAGGTAGCAACACTGTGAAGACAATCATGGGATCTTACTAGAATAATATTCATAAAGAGCAAATGAAAATGCTTTTTAATAATAATAATATTAATATTATTAATAATAATAATATACCCCCACTAAAGGATCGTAGGAGGAAGACAAAAAAACAAAACCAAACCCACAGACGTTTGAGAAACGTAGAAGAATTGGGAACCCGGAGTCTCCGGTCCTCTTCTCCAAATGGCATCTTTTGAGTGACTGCACATCCTCGAGAGAAAAACAAAGAAAAACGCCCAGTGACCATCTTCACGCCAATGGTGCTCTTTCTATACTGGCCTTTCCCTTGCCAAAAAACAAAACAAAACAAAACAAAAATCAGTTAATTAAAAATATATCTATAAATAAAAATAAAAGGTTGAAAATAAATATATATATATATATATATATATAAGAAGGAGCTCTGATAGGTTGCATTTTCCAAGAACAAGAAAGGACAATCTTTCACTCTAAGCCCTCTCACGACCAGAATGAGCCAGGACCAAGGTGTGGAGCTGCGATCGGTTTGGAAAATCTCCCTCTCTTTCTCTGTCTCTTTCTTTCTATGGTTTCAGTTGTCTTTTTAGAAGGTTCCTCGACGGCTTAGGACCTCCACTAGCATGTACTGTAGCTATTTCTCTCTCCCTTCTCCTGTTTTTTTGGAGTGTAGGGAGCGGGTTTTGTTAACGGATCCACCTTATCTCCCATAGTCCCCAGTGAGATCTCCTTTTTTAAAAAACAAAGAAAAGAAGGGAGGGGCTTTCTTTCCTCTTTTTTTGTTTTGGGGGAAAAAAAGAATAATCCCGTCGAAAAACATTCGCAACAAGGTATACCTCTCTTTTGGCCACAAAAAGGGCGTTTTTCGGGGTTGTGTTTTTGACTGGCGTTGGTTCAGTAACAGTCCCCCTTCCTCTCTCTCTCTTCCCCCCAAAGATGTGTATATTTCTTGTTTTCTTTTTTAATTTCTTTTTTTTAAAGTCTGGGTTTTCTCTCTTTCTTTCTCTTTCTCTCTCTCCTTTGCTGGAAATAAAAAGGGGAGGGGGGAGGGAAAATACCTTTTGTTTTGTTTTGTTTGCTCTCTGATTGCAAAAATTATAAAGTAATTTATTATTTATTATCCGAAGACTTGCCACTTTTTCATGTCCTGATTTGTGTCGTTGCTGTTGTTGTTTGGTTTTGTTGGGATTCTTTTGGGCTTTCTTTTTCTTTCTTTTTTTTTAAAAAAACGAGAGGTCCTATCCACGCCAGACATTTCTCCTAAGCAAGCCCTCATTGTAAATAAATAAAAATGAAAATAAAAAAAAATATGGGAAGGGGCTTGATTTTCTTCTCCAGGAGAGAATGTATGCGTGGATTGAACCCAACGAAAGAATGAAAGATGGGTTTCCACTGTGGTTTTTGAAAGTTTTATGTCAAATTCTATGTGGGGCT
Source organism: Iguana delicatissima (assembly GCA_948472985.1). Lineage (NCBI taxonomy): Eukaryota > Metazoa > Chordata > Lepidosauria > Squamata > Iguanidae > Iguana > Iguana delicatissima. The sequence goes on along the minus strand of CAOKZL010000803.1, from coordinate 466,300 downwards.
TTTATTTTTTATTTTTTTTAATTTGTTGGGTTTCCCCACCCCCAGTTTTTTCTCCTTAAGTATTATGTGAAATAAAAGCGCCGTATGTAGAACGATTATATCTTCAGGACTATTTCACTAAATAAACGTTTGGTATAGAGAAAACAATAAAAAAAATAATCAAGAATGACCAAAGCGCCCCCTCTTTTATATATATAAAATATAATAGAAAGAAAATATTATATATATATAAATACATCGGACACATTTACAAGGGAGCTGAGGAATACATGAAATAAAATATTACATGGCGAGAAGAAATAAGAGTTTGGGCGACGTAGGTGTGATATTTTATTGCACGTATTAACCACCAGCTTATAAATTTCCACATCTTAAGGCGTCAGCGATAATAACCCACTTTTCCCTCCCTTTTAAACAATTCCCCTCCTCCTCGGGAGAACCGGAAACGCTTGCCTAGAAAGAAAAGTGATTTCCGGCGAACTTAACCGTCGTTTAAATATTTTAAAGCGTTTATAGGCCGTTAGCGCCGCTGCAGGGCTGCGATGAGTCCAAGTGGTGGGGTTTGTGTGGTTTACACGACTGTGCCCTTTGGAAATGCCAAGTGTGAACGGGACAAATGCAGTCGGGGTCGAACCCGGGTCCGCGGCCTTCAGGTTGCTCCGCCGCCTGAGGCCAAGGGCAAGATGGCGCCTCTCCTCACTCCCACACAGGAGCCACCAGCCGAGGCCTACAGTTGCGGCGGCCTGGTGGTGCCGCGCAGCCCACTTAGCTTTCGCTCCCGTACCTCAGCGCCCCTCCTGCTCCCCCGGCCTCGGTTACCTCGAAAGCAGCCACTGCTCGTTGCCGCCGGGCCGGGCCTGGCCGGGCCGTTGCCCACGCGGGAAACGTCCCTTTCCCGGGAGCGCTGGGACTAACGCCTCGCAAGCAACGCAGCTTCTGAGGGGCCGTAGAGGTGTGACTATGGCGCAGCGATAACGCGACACGCGGCCCCCAAAGGGGGAAGGGGTTAACCAGCAAAGGCCCCAGAGGCATTCTGAGGAGAAATTTTAACGTCCTGTCCTTTTGGCCAGCGTAGGACTCCTTCGTCCCTTTCCCACTGGACTGTTACAGCGCCGTCACCCCACTTTCAACATCCTGTGGGCTTTGCGGCGCCTCAGGCTATAACAGTCCGGTGCGGAAACCGCCGTGTGCGTTGACGGGAGGAAGAAGAACGGAAAGAGATAGAAAGGTAACTCCCAACGCAGCCAAAAGAATGCAGGGATACTTTTGGCGGCATGCCCAAAGTAAGGGCAACAGATACTTTCCCAGCACTGTAACGAGTAACGGAACCAATTATTTTGTAAAACTGTCTGTGTGTTCCCCCCACCCCGCCAGTCTTAAGGCGGTATGTTTTTCGTCGTGAATGTCTTCTGTCTAAGGCCGTTTCCGCACTAGGCTGTTGTAACGCTATTATTCCGCTTGCAACATCCTATGGAATCCCGGGCTTTGCCGTCAGAGGCTCAAAGGGCCCTCCCTAAACGGCAAACCCCAGGGTTCCATGGGGTGTCGCAAGCGGAGTGATAGCGCTATAACAGCCTAGTGGACAAGTGGCCCAAGTGACACGTCCGTCCGTCCGTCCGTCCCTCCCTCCCTCCGCGCTGTTTACCCTGCTCTCTGTTTTTATGTGGGGAAGGGGAGCGGGCCGGGGGGAGGAAGGCGGGGGCGGGGGCGGGGGCGGCGCTGGGCCGCGCGGGTGAAGGATGGCTGTTATTCGTCACTGTCTGTTGCCGAGGGAGGCTTGGGAGAGCGGGGGCGAGATGCGGGCCGAAGGGGGGACTTTTGGCGATCCGTGTTTGTTGTTTTTCTGGCGACTTCCGTTTTTTCCTTTAGGTTTTGGGGAAGGGCAGGGAGGGGGGATGCTAAGGAGTGGTGAAAGCTGGGAAGGAGAGGGAGAGAAGTGGCGGAGGAGGAGGGGAGAGGAAAGAGTCGTAGCCTCCTCTTGAAACAAAGGCGCAGAGGCCCTCTGCGATCTCGGTGCTGAGAACCGGCTCGGTGTAAGGGACTTGGCCTAGGAAGCCGGGGATCCCTGTTCGGTTATGGAACCCCGTGGGTGATCTTGGGCAAGACACCCTCTCAGCCCAAGAGGGAAAGACAAGGGCGAGCCTCCTCGGATTCAGTCTTGCCGAGGAAAATCCCATGTTAAAGGTTGCCATGAGTTGGAGAGGACATGGCAAAAAGAAGCCTTTAAATTAAATGGCTAAAATGCTGCAGAAGTGCCACACTTCGAAAAACTCTTTTTAAAAAAGGCCAGCATGGTCCTCTAAAAAGCGTGATCGGCTCTGATCTGACTTTTTCCTTTTTAAAAATATTTTTTTTTCTTAAGGACCACAGGGATGGTTGGAATTTTCTTCTTGGCTGGATGGACTCTGAAGCAGGCGTCCCAGCTTCAATCCCAACGACAACCGGGATTTATTTTTCCAGTTATCACCGCCCCGATCAGGCTGAGAGACTGTGACTCTGGCTCCAGCTACAAACTTTACACGGGAGTAAGCCGTGGTTGAATTTAGTGAAGTTGGCAAGGCGTGTAGAGAAATATATTGCCCCCTCCCTTCGAAAGTGATCCTGTTTCCTAGTTCCTTGATCAGAAATACTTGACCCTGGATCCAGGACTCTGTTAAGGCCAAGCACCTAAATTAAAACTTATCCAATCCAGCAATCTTTGGAAGACTGATTTTTCAAAAAGTTATCTCCCTAGTAGTGGGACATTTCCTCTGGGAAAGTGTGGCTGATGAGACACTGAGATCCCGAAGGGAGTTCAGCCTCAGCTCCTCACGTCCTTCTCTTAAATGCCTAGGAAAGGATGGTTTAGAAATTGCCTTTGGATCGCAGGTTTTAAGCAGATCGCAGGGCAAAGTTGAAACACTCGAGCATTGGGTTTTGATACCGTTCTTTAACGCGTTTGAAACGCTGCGTGGATACTGCAATCCTATGTACACTTACTAGAGAGTAAGGTGATTTCAATTCGATTGGGCTTACTTCTGAGGAGACACACAAGGGATTGCTCTGTAAATACTGTGCTGAAACTTTTTTTTAAAGAGGGCGAATATGTTAATAAAGTAGAGGTACGATGTTTTCAGTCCTATCAACTGTGAAAGTTACTAGTGCTTCGCAGAAGTAACTAGTTACCCTTAGTTACTCCGCGGAGCACCACTGACATTTCATAAGGCTCTCTTACGATTGAATGTAAAAAATACCCGCTATATTATACCTGCTCAGCCGGTGGTAATTAAGTGGGATTTACTTTTGTGTAAACCTCCCAGGAACGGAGCTATTACAAAATTAGATCCCTAGCCCCGAAGGTTTGTAACAGTTTAGCAGTCATAAAAGTTTGTTTTAGGTTCAAGATTCCTGCGTAGTAATATCTGCTTTTTTTGGGGGGGAGATAAAATTCATTAAAAAGAAATCGGGAAGATAAATTGAAATTGCTCCAAAAGGACCCCCTCTTTCCTCTCCGCCGGAGTGAGGTGCATCGCGGAGGAGAGAGTCAGGAGCTGTCTTCTTTTCAGAAGCTTGAAAGCGTCCCCTAACGCCCCACTCATTGGAGGGGCTGATGAGTGGGATCTTTCTCAGATCTTGGCAGTAAAGAATTACAAGCAACGTAGTTACTTCTGGTAAGGGGCAGGAGAAAAACGTACACCTTTAAAGTAAAAGTGGGATCCCTTTGTTGGCGTAATGAGCAGTAATTTCTAGTTCCTTTTGAAAAGTTACTTTTAAAGGGCATATAATGAGGCATTTTGGGAGTTTTTTTTGGTTTTTATGCCATTCTTTTATCAGTTCTAAGGTGTAAAAGAAAAACAACAAGAAGTGTGACAAGTAAAGCAGGAAAGAATTTACCTGAGAACTCTAACCAGTAAGGGCAGCAGGCACTCCGCGCAAGGCAGTGCGTAATGGAAACACGTTACTTTTAAAGAGTCACCTTCCAGGATCTAATCTTCCTGACCGCAATGTCTGGTATTTTGATTAGAGAGGACTAGGAACCGGAGAATGACCTCCTAAGATTCCCTGGGTTTTTTTGTTTGTTTATTTCTCTTTAAGGGGCGTTCGAAATCACTGTTTCCAAAGAGCATTTAGCTCTCCAGGAGCCTGTCGGAATGGGAGGGCGCTACAAAATACGCACGGCACACACGCTTATGTGTAGAGGCCCGAGATCATCGTGGCTTGCAGATCACAGAGCAGGGAAAATAAGGCTTAAAAATTAAATTAATATAAAAGTTGGAGCAAAGAAAAGTTAAAGAATCTGCGTTAGTTAGCCTAAGCTTTTTTCCTTATTGTCTCCTCTTTCTTTTCTTCTTGGGAGAAAGCCGCATTTAACTTGACGAGGGTTGCTTCTGAATAACCGTTTGCATGGTTAACAAATGCAGCCTTGTGCATGCTTATTGGCGCATAAATCCTATCGAGTTCAGTGGGATTTAGTTCAAGTGATTATACCTAAGAATTGGAGCCTTAGCCTCATAGGCGCTTAAATCGAAGTGTGTACGGGGGTCCTCGAAATATAAATACTGCTGGCGCCCCTTACGAAAGGACCCGGATGAAAGCTCCCATTGAGCACAATGGGACTTCCCTCCCAGTAAGTTTTCAGTCTGGAAGCAAGGTTAAAGGGATCCCTTGTCGCTTTACATTTGCAGTGTAACTGGCTTTATGTTTAACTCAGAAGACATCCCCATTGACTTCAGTGGGACCTACTGACACTGTTTACAAGATCCCAGTCTTGTTAGCTTCTCCTATGCCAGATGAAAACTTGGATTTATTCAATATGTGCAAATCTATTCTTCACTTCTTAAAATGATCTTTATTTAAATAAATAGGAATATCTTTTTTTAGAAAAAAGTGTCGTGAGCTTCATGCTTATATGCTTGTACTGTCGCTAATTCCCAAGACTGCTGGTGGGGAGGCGATGCGTAGATGGAGTTAACCTGTTCCAGGGATCCTGCTTTTCAAATGTCTCTATAGATACATCCATAGATGTTTATTTCTTTTGCTTCTTAATTTTTTCGCAGAGTATGCATCTGTGAGTGAGGCAAGTGAGGCAAGTTGCCTCTAAAACATTTTTCTCTCTCCTGTGTTTCTCATGAGCAACTTAATCGTGGCACGATCTGGCCAAAACAAACCTATCTGAAGGCTGCAAACAACAGTTCACTTTACTTTACTTCCGAGTAAACATGGCCAGAAGTCCTAGTGCATTTGGTGGGGGAGACTTAAATACCTATTGAAAGCTTTCCCTGATATGGAATACCCTTCTCGTTTACTCTAAAGTAACTAAATTCAGGGGAACTAAACTTAAACTATACATATATACCTATTTTCTCCTCAAAAGGGAACTTTGACCGGATCGGGCCGCAAATTTCAATCATGGCTGCAATTCTGAGCACCTTGTCTTGGAGGTGGCTAAATTCTATAGGGCTGCTTTGGGTCTTTACTTACTGCTAAATAAGGCTTTAGTTAACTGAACTTTGAACGCGATGGTTAGGATGATGTAGTGATATTATATTTAAAATATGTTTTATATTATTATATTTTATAATATAAAATGTATATAATTATCATAATTGCTTCTAAGATCGGAATTCTTATGCTTCTTAAGGATAATGTCTGTCTTAAAGAGGGTGTAGAAGTGACCTAAAGTAACTGCTGGGTGGTGTGCTAGTTGTGTTATACAATTTCCAGTTTGTGAAGAAGACAGTTACCTCTGCTGAATGGCCCGGACCCCATCTACTAGACAGTTTAAAGATTTTGTGGTTGTAGTTTCTGGAAACGCAACTGCAGTAGCTAAAAAGGAAAACGCTGAAAACAGAATACCTGGTCGTATTTGGTCCTTTTTTATTCACGTTGAAATAGCTTGCCTGATGGATTTAAGCCCAGAGGCCGCTCCCGTGTAGTTCTCTTTATTACCTTTTCCCCTGCCTGGCGGTGGACATCAGTCTCCTCTCTGGAGATTCGATTCTGTACACGTCGATCCTCGAACCGTTTAAGCCGGAGTGTGTGGACACACTCTTCCACCACCAGAGACTTCTGGGATTTGGGTCGTAGAGTCTGCGCCTTTTTTTTTAGGGAGGGGGGTGTCCCTGAGGACTCTCCGTGCAACCGTGGGACTTGCTGTCCAAGTGTTTCCCAGGGACGTGAGTTCGGTGTGACACCATCACGTTGAGCACAGAAGGAATTCTGAATACAATTTGCACGGGATTGGGCTGAACAGAACTTGAAAACGTTGTCTTTTGAAGATCACAGGTTCTAGCGGGGGGAAGTGAGTCTTGGAGCTGTGGTCCAAACAGTAAGGTTTCCAAGTTCTACATAAATGTTTGTATAATCCTAAATGCCCTAAAGGCACCAGATACCATGCTATCTTGGAGGCTAAGCATGGTCAGCTCTGGTTAGTAGTTGGATGGGAGACTGCCAACGCATACCAGGTGCTATATTTACAGAAGAAGGAACTGGTAAAACCGTCCCCTGGTATTCCTTGCCTAAGAAAACCCTATGATGTTCATAGGGTCGCCATAAATCGACAGGAGACTTGAAGACGCATACCCGCACAAGCTGTGTGGTACCTACTTGGATGTAAATCTCGTCGATTTCATCAGAAAAGTGTCTATAGTAAGAGCAGTTTTAGGAACTTGGCGTACAGGTTGTTTGGTTTGTGTGTGACCGTAGTGTCTAAAAGGGAATTTGCAAGTTGCTCCGGCACTCTCTGCCCAGTTCCATTGATCGTCAGTTGCTTTGTTTTTCAACTCGTTTCGAAGTACAGTAGCTGGTACTGATAAAAAACCCCTCAAAAACAACTTCTCATAGCGTCCCATCGCAATATTGTTGGAAGGAAATTTGCTTCCCTACCCTCCTGTGTCCGGTTCGGGGTTTTAACCTTTATTGTTTTATTTCATGAACCTTTACTTTTCGAAGGGATTTCATTCCCTAAGGGAGATTAGGTGGTCTGTGGGATGATATGGCTGGGTGCTCCAAATTAAGCAGGGAGCAACATTATTGCCGTTCTCCCACACAACAAGATAATGCAGTCGCTCTCTGGGCCATGGTGGATCTGTTTTAAAGAAGGACAATTTGGCGTGGCTGGGTGGTGGGGGCCTAGGAAGGTTGGCACCTTTCTCTTTCCCTCTGCAAATCCTCGACAAACCGGCTTAGGGTGTTTTCCTCTCGGCGTCCTGGTTGAGGTGGCTGAAGTTTCAGCAAGGGGACATTCAGCCCATATATGTATATATGTGTGTATGTGTCTGTCTACCTACCTACCTACCTATCTGGGCCTCATGATCCTTTGCTGAAACTTCAGCTTAATGAAACTTCTATGTATATTTGAATTTTAAATAGAGATCATTGCAGCTTTAGTGGGAAGACCCGAACATGGTAGTTCTCTGAGGCTATATTGTTGATATTGTACTGTGCCTTCCAGTCGTTTCTGAGCGATGACGACCCCTATGATGTGGTTTTCTCGGCCAGATTGTTCAGAGGGGGTTGCCACTACCGTCCTCTGGTGCTGAGAGAGTGTGACTTGCTCGAGACAACCCATTGGATTTCCTTGGCCCTGGGGGGACTCTAGCCCTGCTCTCCAGAGTACTAGTGGACATACCACCCCACTATACCACTCTGGCTCTCCAAAGGCATGCTTCTTCTTCCTGTTGTTGTTGCGTGCCTTCAGGTGGCGGACTTATCACGGGGTTTTCTGGGGCTGAGGATGTGTGATAAGCCCAAGGTCACCCAGTGGGTTTCCATGGCACAGTTGGAATGGAACTCTGGTTCCTAGGGTCGTTGTCCAACACCTTGTCCAACACTCAAACCACTAGGCCGCGCTGGGTCTCTAAAGGCACACATACGCAACCACCGAATTAGAAAAGAATGGAATAAACCCTCTCCTTAATGCTAACAATAATACACTGGTTGAATCTATGGTGAGGTGGTAAATTAACATTTCTTTAAATTCCGTTGATTCAGTGAGACTGTTCCCTAGGAGTCAGGCCAAAACAGTCTAAAAATGGAAATTATCTTGCAAAACCGAGCCAGACAGCCAGCATGATGTAGTGGCTTGAATCTTAGACTAGGACTCCGGAAACCAGGGTTTGAATCCCCGTTCAGCTACGGAAACCCAGTTGGGAACTCAGGGCAAGTCACACTCTCTCATCCACAAAGGAAGGCAATGGCAAGCCACTTCGGAACAAATCTTGCCAAGAAATCTCATGTGACCGGTTCACCTTAAAGTCTCCATAAGTCAGAAAGGACTTGAGGGCAGACAACAGCAACAAAAGCCAGACGGACTCCGGAAAGCAAACGAAAGAGCTCTTTTTCCAGTCTGTCACTGTGCTTTCTCTTTGGACCCTCATAGCTTTCTGTTTTCTCTTTTCTCAGTTGCTAGATGACAGGTTTGGAGGAAAGAGAATCAAAGGAGGAACATGTTGTGGGATCAGTTGCAGGGCGAGAGGAACTAGGTCCTAAGCCAAGGTGGGCCTACTCACGACTAAGTTGCCACAGGGTGACAGTCTAATTGTATCCTAAACCCACTTATGTGGGATTCAGGCTCATAGAATTCCATGACTGGACTGCTGTTGGTTTGTCTTAACTGGGCTAGACCCCCTGAATCAGTTTTTGAATGCTGAGTCAACATATAGGCAAGTCCAACTAATTTAATAGATATACTCTAGTGTGGACTGACAATAGGATTTATACCGGTGGTGTTTACTTTATGGATATATTTATGGGATTGTGGTGTAAAGTTGTAGTGCTAGACACATGTCCTTGGGAAATACTCTAGTGAATTTAGTAGGACTTACAAAGTCATCTAAGACACTTCAATGGGCCTTAGGTGGGGTAAGAGTTGTGTGCCTTCAAGTCATATCTGACTTATGGAGACCCTAAGGCAAACCTATCAGGGGCTTTTATTGGCAGAATTTGTACAAGGAAGTTTGCCCCTGCCTTCCTCTGAGACTGAGAGAGTAACTCACCCAAGATCACCCAGTGGGTTTCTGTGACTGAGCCGGGATTCAAACCCTGGTTCCCCAGTGTCCTAGTCCGACATTCAAACCAATACAGGACCCTTGCTCTCCCATAGGGCTGCATCCTAACTTCTTAAAACACATGCATAGGATTGCACTCTCAGTCCTTATTTCACTGTCTCCTTTGTATAGGAAACAAGGAAGTCACTGACAGTGAAAAGATTTTGTCACTGTATACATTTATTTCATTATGAGCCTGGCTTACAGACACAGACACACACACAGCCATGAAACAGAAAATACATTGAAATAGGTTGAAATTTAAATATCTATAAAAGCAGCATGAAAGACTTCCAGTAAAACAGATGAACCAACGCTAAAAGGGCTTAGTGATCCTCTTCTGGTACTGTGAAAGACATCAGAGTGGGTGTCACCTGGGAAAAATATTCCAGCCTTGGAGCTTCCACTGAAAAGTCTCTCTCTTTAGTATTTGTGTCCCAGTTAATTGTTGTAATTGTTTCGGATTTGAGGAAATTGGGTTAGCTTGTATACACCACCACTTGTTTTTCCCCAAGCTGCATTGTGTTTATTGCTCCACCCTCTAATTCCATTACCAATTATTCAAGGTCTTTGTTAAATAAAAATATGGTTTATATATGGTCTGACCTAGCCTGCATTCCTATACAGGTCTGACCAGAGGTAAGTCCTACAGAGTACAAGGGGACTTACTCCTAGGAAAACGGGATTGCAACCTTAATTTCATAAAGGCAAATTTGGCAAAGACGAGTTTAAATTATGTTAATCTCACTTTATGCACCTTTAAAATCGGAAGTAAGCTCCAGTTGCACCATGATCCAGGAAAGCGTCCCTATATATACAACTGTTCGTGGAAATAATTCCACGTGAAACTATGGAGATCTCCTTCTAAGTTAAGTTTCTTCGAGATCGGGACCTTAGATCTCGGAAACTCAGCAACCACTATATTGTGGTAAAGTAAAATCCATTAAAACCCCAACCTCACCTCCCCAATTATTGGGGACAGGGACTGGTGCGCGTGGCAAAGTTAACCATATTCCTGTTGAGATAACATTCGGTCTTTCAGCCTTACAAGTGTGGAGGGGATTTCCTGAGAACGTCCCTTCCCTGCCCGCGGTGAGGAGAGAAGATTAGAATTTGGGACGCTTGTCTGCAGATGAGGGGAAACGGTGGTGTCTGTGTTTGCAATCCAAGACTTCCCCTTCTGCGCGCTTAAGGGCTCTGGTTCAGTGAAATCTCTGGTTTCTTCAGATAAAGGATCTCAGGCGCAGGGTTGGGAAAGATTTATACTTTTAGTGATTTAGGAGAACGGCTGCCTGCCAGCGAGGAAACTGCGACTTTGAGTTAGGTGGACCAGTAGTCTGGTAGTTGCAAGGCAACTTCCAATACAGATCGGTTGATATCCGAGTAGAAGTCAAGGTTTGAAAGGATCTGTCATCCGTTTAAAACTCCCTGTTGGAACTAGACTCGAAAAAACTTTGGTTTATCTCTTTGGTTCCTGTGTGACTTTAGTAGACCTTTTTTTTTTTTTAACCCTGGCTTCTTGAACTGTTCCCCCCCCGCTTAGAATCGAGGTGAAATCTATTTAAAAAAATCAGATGTTGCACAGGTCGGGCTGAGTATCTGGCTTAACGGGTCACGGGATCCTATGGAGAAAGAGATCCAGTTTTCGGCCACGTTTACACCTAGCCCTTTTTCTAGTAATAAAGCGTATTTTAATGATTTCTTCGAACTTCCGGCGCGCGTTTGGACTCCCCATCCCATCTCTGTTGTTATTGTTTCCGAGGAACTAAAGGAAATAATTTAGCAAAATGTGGGGTTTTCACATGTTAGGTTGCATAACGTGTTCACTCTGTGTGCAGAGGTGCTCAGATGTTTGTGAGAACCTGGGTGTTCATCATTGATTTTTATGAGGCAATAAAACAGTCTGGTTGATTATTTTAAATACCCGTCCCTAAAGTGCAAATCCTAGGATTCCTTAGGGTGGAACCATGGCAGTTAAAGTGGAATCATAACGCTGTAGTTCTGTATTGTAAAAGAGCCCCCTTACAAGAAATCTCTTACGATCTAGGGTACAGATCTAAAAGGTGTTCATAGGTTGCATACATGAGTTCACCTTGTAGAAATAATTGTTTAGATGTTTGTGAAGGTGAGCAGCTCCTCACCACAAAACACCTGGATTTCTTGCTAATAGTGGATTGTTGTTCTGTTAAAAAGGAAGATCCTTCCAAAGTTCTGAGCTTACAACCCCCAAGTGGACAATGTCCTATTACAACAACACAGAGAGCAGACCATTTCCACACTAGATTGTTATAGCGCTATTATTCCACTTTCAACATCCTATGGAATCCTGGGCTTTGCAGTTTAGGGAGGGGCCTTTGAGCCTTTGAAGCCCCTCCCTAAACTGCAAACCCCAGGATTCCATAGGATGTTGAAAGTGGAATAATAGCGCTATAACAGTCTAGTGCGGAAATGGCCCAAGTTAAGTCCTATTGGTTTCAATGGAGGAAGGATGCGTCCTGTAGTTGCTTAAATCGCATCCGCAGAATTCAAAGGAACTATAAAAGAATAATCCAGTGTTATGACCAGTCCACTCCGGGGGTGGCATAAGTTGCCCCCAAACAGGGAATTATCTCCTCTCCCTGTACTCCTCCACAGTTTTGGTTCTTCTACAGCCTCTTGAAGGAAAGACACTAGGGAAACTATATAGGGTTACCTGGGTAGATCATCAGTGGTCAAAGGGCAGTCCATGGACGGAAGGCCTGTTCCACCTCTTTTTGTGAATGGACATTACATTTGGGCGTAGATATAGGTTTCACCTCGCCCACCTAGAAACCTACTTTCCCTCTTCTTTGTACCCCTCCTCATTCTCGCTCCCCGCTGCTGGCTCATTTGTTTCCCAATAAATTTATCAGGAAAAAGATGTTTTTCTTTTTTTCAGTTTGCGATACCGTGAGATAAATAGGACTTAAGGGAAAAATAATTCAGAAACCAAAACTGGAAACGGTTTTAAAAATGCCTCCTTCGAATTTCTCCACACTTCCCAAGTCCCGGAAACCGATTCGTGGGGAATCGTGTGAATGAGCTTTGTAGCGAAATGTGTTTACTCGGAAGGAAGTCCCACGGCGTCCATCGGGACTCCCTTGGGTGGGAACTGCGCCTGGCCGAGCGAAATGAAAGTCTCCACCAGATCCTTGCGGGAAATCACGTAGAGCTTTCTCGGCTCCAGTGTCCCTGTGAAGCCCCTGATCTGTTTTAGCTCGGAGAGGAGGGAGGGGGAGGATTGGGGATGGAAAGGAAGGGGTTGTGGTGGAAGGAGGAGGTCCAGTTTAGTCTTTTTGTGTTTTCTTCCTTGTTGTTTTCTTGATAACAAAGCGAGCCACTGAAGGGGTGTTTGCGTTCAGGCGCCACTAGCCTCGGCCCAGCCCTGAACACTGTCGCGGACGGAGGAGGACATCTCTCTTCACCTCCCGGCCACCGCTGCCAAGGCGCAGACACAGGGCGGTTTCCAGGAAAGGGGGAAGGGGAGAGAGAGAGAGAGGCAAGGAGGACCAGGGAAAAGGGACGGGAGTGGGATAGGTTTTGTTTTGTTTCCTACTGGTCTTCTGAGTTGGAACTGAACCGTCGCCAGCCAGGCGAAATAAAGAATTTGGGCTATGCGGGAATCTTCTCCCTTACAAGCCTTCTCCCAAACGGAGCCCTCCCCAAATTAAGACGTGTCTTCCCTTGCATCCGCTTAGTGAGCCGGGCTGGCTCTGGTGACTCGGGAGGAATGTTATGAAGTGGCCCTCTGCAAGAGTTACAGTCAGGTATATTGTGGGGTTCTTAGCAAAGGCTCCTAAGGTGGCTCAGCTTCGAGGAAAATCATTGAATCAGTTGCTGAAGGGTGAATCAACACTTAGGCAAACCCCATTGATTTCATAACTTGAGGAAGCGGGTTAATCTCTTCGTTTGCTAGCTTTCCACGTAAATTTTGGGTTTAAAAGGAGGTGGAGACTAAGCATCTTGTGGTGATTTGAGTGCTAGATCAGAGTTCGAATCCCACTCGGCCATGGAAACATACTGGGCGAACTAGGACAAGTGATGCTCTTTCAGACTTCTTGTTGTCGTGTGCCTTCAAGTCGTTTCTGACTTAGGCTCGCCTTAGGGTCGCCATATCATGTTTTTTTCTTGGCAAGATTGACTCAGAAGGGGTTTGTTTTTGCGTCCCTCTGAGGCTGAGTGTGACTTGCCCAAGGCCAGCCCAGGAAGTTTCCAGGCCCAGCGGGGATTCGAAGCCTGGTGTCACAAAGTCCTAGTCCAACACTCAAACCACCACACGACCCAGCTCCCTAAGGCAATATTAAACCTCCTCTGCATAAATACTGCTCGGAAAAACCCTATGAGAAGGTGGCCATAAGTTGCAGTCCAAAGGCACGTAACAGCAACAAACTGAGGTCTTTTTACATGATTAGCTTCCTCAACCTCTGTTATTAACCCTGGATAGGAGAGAGCCCAGGATTCCTTTCCACAATGCAAAGAAGCCAGTGAATTTGCCTTAGGTTGTCTGGCTTCACGCTTTCCAATGCGAAATCGGACGAATTCCGAGTAGAAAATCTCCTGAGTTCAATTAGGATTGCACCCCCATCGGCGTGTCTAAGACTACAGCCTTAAAGAGGACAAACCCAGTCCCGTGTGCCTAGGAGGAAGCAGCCCCAACAAATGCAATGGGTCTTCCTTCCGAGCAGACTGGCGAAGGATATTGCGCTTTTGAATCTCCTAAGTAGCGCTATTATTCCACTTTCAACATCCTATGGAATCCTGGGGTTTGCAGTTTCCGGAGGGGCCAGGCAGTCCATCCCGAACTCCAAGATTCCGTAGGATGTTGAAAGTGGAATAATAGCGCTATAACAGTCTAGTGCAGAAATGGTCTCAGCTGCAGTTGGATGCTTTGAAGGGGCAACCTCGCATTCGCCTTACCCGACAAGGCAGGAGAACAAGGCAGTATGATTCGGATTATGAGGAATAAATATGTCTGCACGTCTCAGCCTGTGCTTGTGTGTGCCAGGAAGGATCCCCTCCTCCTCCTTTCCTTTTTTAAAAACCAGCCTTCTCCCAGCAGAACTATTCAACAATATTTGGATGAGCATTTAAGTTTCTTACTCCATCATCAGTGATAACAGTAATGAAGGTGGAGTTAGCCCTCAGCTAATGTTCAACTCCCGTGAGCGCATCGCCACTTCGTCATCTTTTCCTTTTTAAAAATTAACTCTAAACATTTTGGGCGAGAGAAAGAAGGGGAAGATTCTCTCGGGTGACTTGTCTAAGCACCCCCATTTCTTCACTCTCCTTCCTTTCCCCTCCCACACCAAGTCAGATATTGAACTATGTGGGGCTGAAAGGTGGGAAAAATCGATATGGAGGGGGGAGGGAATTATCATTCCATTATTCCCCACAGTGTTTGAGCCAACACCATTATTAGCTACCAGAAAGGGTGGCGAGGAACGCCTTATGTCACCAGTTGAACTGCTCGTTCCTTTCCTATTATCTTTTTAACCGAAAAAAAACAAAACCCTTAGGACTGATAAGAGAATGACATAAAGGTCGAAACATGGAAAAATCCCTGTCAAAATATCCATCAAAGAAAAGTGCTGTGTGTATGAGAGAGAGAAAGAATCTCAGAACCGTTAAGCCGCTGAAGGTCCCGCGCTTTGTTACTCACAATGTTGGGCCTTTCCTCACTGCACTGTTATAGTGCTATTATTCCACTTTCAACATCCTATAGGATGTTGAAAGTGGAATAATAGCACTATAACTGTCTAGTGCGGAAATAGTTGTTTTTGACAGCTTCGTTCCTCCCCTTAAGCAACTAGTTACAGGTAACGGCGTGGTGCTTGTAACGTGTTGTCGTCACGCCCCGCAGTCCTCCGCTTTGCTCTGCCTAACGGGAGGGGTGGGGATCTTTCTCTCGGTAGGAGTCGCCTGCTTAAGGCTAGGCGGAGGGAGTGAGAACGGAGAAGGGCACTCAAGTCTTCTTCCGGCTACTGGGCCACCTTTTCTCCACTTTCATTGCCCCCCTCCCAATCCCCCATTCCCCGGGCCCAGAGCGGCTGCGAGGCATCGGCAGAGGGCAATCGGAGGGCCTCTGGTCCAGGTCGGGCGAGGAAGATGTCGCGGCTAATCCAAATAGCCCCGGTTAGGCTTGTGTGAGGTCCGGAGTCTAGACAGACCCGGGGACTCGGCGGCTCCTTATCTCGCCTTGGGATCGGCGCTTGGAGAGACAACAACCCCCGCCCATCTCCTCCCCAGCGCTCCTCCGCCCCTTCCCAAGGCTCGCTGGAGCTGCAGGAGAAACTCGAGGATCTGCCGGGCCGAGAGCCGCCGCCCCCGCCGCCCCCAGTCACGCCGACCTGAGGCCCACCACCTGGAGGTTGGGGAGGCCCGGCATGGTTGCTTAGAGAGGGGTCGTTTCAAAACAGCCCCCCTTCTTCCGCCTGCCAGCCTTCCTGCTTTCTGTCCTCTTTCCCTTCTATTGGTTTCCCTCTTTCTCCTTGACGAAGGCCATTTCCTCACTAGACTGTTATAGTGTTATTATTCCTCTTTCAACAACCTACGGAACCCTGGGGTTTGCAGTTTAGGGAGGGGCCTTCTCCTCCTTTTGAGGCCCCTCCCTAAACTTCTCCTCCTTCTGACGCTCCTCCCTAAACTCCAAACTCCGGATTCCGTAGGATGTGGAATAACAGCACTATAACAATCTAGTGCGGAAATGACCAGAAGGCGAGCAACCGGAGCGTCCAAGGAGAATCGCGAGCGCCGTTGCACATTCGGGGCAGGAAGATAAGCGACGAGGGGAACTGCAGTCTTACTTGGGCGATCCGGATTGGAGACCGCGGAATAAAAGCAGCAGCCGGGGTGGGGGCAAGTTTGGAGGTGAGCCTTCCGAACCTGCGATCCACAGGCTGCTTGGGCTTAATTTGTGGATTGTCTTTCAATCGGATGGAAAGCGATGGGGATCGTTCGCTTGGGACCTTGAAAAATTAGTGGCACTTTCACACTACACAGTTACAGCACTACGATTCCGTTTTAATTGTCATGGTTCTATCCTGCGGAACCCTGGGATCTGCAGTATAGGGAAGGGCATATAGAATTCAGAGAGATGTAGTGGTTTGAACTTTTATTAGAAGCCAAAACGAACAACCGGAGGGGTCGTAATTTGGACATATCAAGATATGACGTGACTCATCAAAAGATGATAATACTCTTGTAAAGCAGAAGAGAGTACGAAAAGCCTGGATTGCTGGTGACTGAACTCAACCAGAACCTTGGATGTCGGTTAATAAAAAGACATCTTGGAGGCTACCATTGACTGAAATCAACAACAACTGAGAATTTTCAGCCAGGAAAGTCCACTTTGTTTCACCAAACTACCAACCCCAGGATTCCATAGGATGCAGGGATGGCAGTTAAAGTGCCTATCATAGTGTTCCCATTTTGTGAAAGGGCCTGGACACATGTATTTAGAGCTTAAGTTTCTGGTTCCATAGCTACACTTTAATGAATAGCCAGAGACTGAAAAAAAATCTATAATTCCAGGATGAAATAGGCTGTATTTAAGACTGCAGCCTTCCCAGACACGCTTGTCCTTGTTGTTACGTGCCAATTGGCAACCCTTATTACAGGGTGTTCTTGGCAAGATTTTGCTAGAGAAGCTTTGTCATGGCCTCCTTCTGAGGGTGAGAGTGTGTGACTTGCCCATGATCGCCACTCAGCTTTCCACAGCTGAGTGGGGATTTGTACACAGGTCTTCCTGAGTCCTGGTCCAACACTCAAACCACTATACCTATTAGAACTACTTACCAGAGAGTAAATATCATAGGATACAATATGGATGACTTCCAAGCAGACACTTAAAGACCTCCATCATTAGTTACTCGGGGAATCTATCAATGAATGCACGTTCCCTCCTCCCCCGCGGGTTCAAGCCATTTTAAATCAATTTTTTGCGAGGCGATAGTGTTAACTCTGGAGCAAGCAGTGAAGCTCAAGTGGTTGAGGGCCCTATGGCCATGTTTTTTCGTTTTCTTTCCCCTCCCTATTCTTCCCTCCTCAGGCTTGGGGTAGAGAAGCCCTGACTGCCAACGCAGAATCTCCTCTTCCAAATATACCTGTCTCCTTGTCTTTTTCTTGGTTTCCTTCTTTGCTTCAACTTTTGCAGAAGGAAAGCAGAGTCAGCTCCTCTTTTTGCATCATTTAAGTGGCGATCGAAACAATTCAATTAAGAGAGAGAGCGAATGAGAGACAGAGAGATGGAGGACCTCCGGTTAGACAAGAGCTCTCTGGTAACTGGAAATAGCGTTGCTTTAGATGAACGGCTTTATCCTGAGGATGGAGGGAGCTCTTTGAGTGGACTAGAAGCAGATGAGATCGATAGCAATATATTTCTCTTTTCCTCTATCCCGCCTCGCCCCCTCGTTGCAAAAGCAGCCTAGCCCTTCAGCAGATAGAAAAAGGAGAGGGTTTTTGTAGCTGTAGGAGAGCTTGTAAGATGGCCACTGTGTCCTTAGAATATAGCAAGAAATTTTGTTGTCACTTGAGAAGAATGGACTATATTTGGGATAGAAAAATCTTCCACCACCATTACCAGCACCAACACCAAGCATTAGAATTTTCCATTTTGGTCACCAGTATATAGCTTGGATAACTCCTGCAGCTCACTTTAGTTGACAATGGCTGGATTCCTAGCGTGTTTCTCTGAGTTTAGCCTGTTGAGTAAAGTTCTTTTCTAGAGGTATTGTCCCTCAGTGGAAATTCTCTGTCCTCATTGGGTGTGGTGGCCTCAAACGCATCTGCTGTAATTTAGTATTTGGCAATTTGCACATCACACATGCAAAATGCAAGCATTGGCACAAATGCTTCATTTCACTGGAGGGAGTTGATCTGTCACATGTGTCATTTGGATACAAATGGGGAAGGGACAGAGGACAGAAGACCAGTCCCAAAGTAGAAGATTGAATCAAAGCAGAATGTAGTTCTTCAGTCACCTAAATCAGGAGGGCAGCGAATTATTGCCCTCTCCAAGTCCAAAATACTGGGAAGGCCAGAGATTCTCCACTCTGATCTATGAAACTGTGAATCTATCTCTAGCTGCAGAAATTGCACACCAAATAACAAGGAATGAATGGATACCACAGAACACCATACATCAGTGTGCAGTTGCTCTATTATTATTTTTTGATATTATATCCCCATTTCCAAATTTCTGTGCCATCTGCATGAACTGGGTAACTGGCAAAGCTCTTGAGGTTGATCCTACTATTAGGCATAGTGCAGGGATTGTCTCAGACAGCAGCTTTTGGAGAGGAAGTAGGCGCCCTTGGTGAAATGCTGGATAGACTTGCGTGCAGTACCTGACTTGTACCTCTACAAGTTAGCCTGCAACCCTGATGGGCACTAAAGATTCCATCCCAATCTCAATGCCATTGTTAAATCAAGATTCAATTGCCAGTCAGGTTGGCTTCTGTATGCAGAATGATGGGTTACACTGAAGCACCATTAGCAAATCGCAACAGACAGGGGGAAAATGATAATCTATAATCACTTTAGTGTTTCATGGGAAGAGATACATACAAAACATGACCTTGGCATGAACTTCAGAAGGTAGATGGAGATGGCTGATTTTATTAAAAAATTCTGTGTTTGCAGATTAATTAAAAGTAGGATAGCAGCCTTTATTTGTTTCAGTCCTGAGATTAATTGGCTAAATCTTTAGTTAAGGTTAGGGTGCTCTTTAAAACAAAACAAAACTTTGATATTCCAGGTGTTTTTCGCTAGTGCTCCTATCACCTCTAGCTGGCATAGCCAATGGTGATCAACATCTGGAAAGCCACAGTTGTCTACAGTCTTTCTAGCTGATCAACTGTTGGAAACTGAGTTGAATTATCAGGGTTGAGAACTAAGGGCATACTTGATTATTCTAAAGGGATGTTTTGCTGGTGGTATGTTACTGTGCAGGAAATCAAAGGGGAAAATTCTAAGGTTGGTGTTTCTATTGGAATGGCAGCTTTTGTTATCAGCTGCATTTACTTCAATATTTCCAAAAATGTTATGTCCTCTGCAAATGTATCAATTAACAATTAACAATACAGTTGATTAAAGAACTAGAAGGTTAAAGTCAGTTGTTTTCCATAATATAAAACATATATTCAGTCAGAACTGTCTGCACTGTCAGAGGCCAGCTTGACCTGGATTAGCTATCAGTTCTTCACCTGATTCTACATGTTAAGTTCCTTTCAAGATACCAGAAGGCCTTTCTTCTATTATAACTTGTAATGCCTGGTGGTTTATGAAGATGACTAATCTTTCTTAAAGGCAGTTAGACAATATAAAAATTGAAATGATAGCTGAGGCATTGAAAGACAAATTGCACAAAGCAGACAAATCATTTTCTTGGACCTAAATATATCTGGTGAATACTTACATGAGGCTAGAGCAGTGGTTCTCAACCTGTGGGTCCCTAGATGTTCGTGGACTTCAGCTCCCAGAAGCCCCAGCCACTATGGTCAATGCTCAGGGCTTCTGGGAGCTGAAGTCCAAAAACATCTGGGGACCCACAGGCTGAGAACCACTGGGCTAGAGCCTAAATCTATTGTTAGTTCAGACTAGAGTAAACTGATTGAATAGTAACATTTACTTATGTGTTGATTCATCATTCAACAATGGGTCTACTCTAGTTGGAACTAACCAACAGGATGTCCTTGAATTCAAATGTCCTGACTTTTATAAATAACTATGAGTACTTGTGTGGAAAATTGGGGGTAAAATGATTGCAATAAACTGTATTTCTTCACCATTTTTTGTTACCAAACCCTTTGAGAATCTGATAAAAGCTATGGACCCGTCTCCAAAAAAACATAAATAAACATATAGAGTCACAATTTCGCAGAACAGTTTTTCTATTACTTTGAAGACTGATTTCCTTCTCATTCCTTCCTTCTAATTTTAACAGATCAATTAGAGTGAACACATGGCAGGACTACATTTTCACATTAAAATCCACTCAGCTTGGAAGAAAAAAAATCCAAGTAACAGAAGTACATTTAAGAAGGTCCTCCACCCCATTTTACATCCAGTTCATGGCCTCGCTAAACCCCATGGATCCCAAGTTAAGAACCCCTGTGACAAATAAGTGCCATTTCTATAAGACCATTGTTTTTAAGTGCAGTTCAGCTATCTCCTTTGCTTCATCTCTCCCCAACACTATGTGCTGCTGGGCCTTGATTAGAACAGGCTAGCTTTATATATGGTCTCATACTCAGAGGAAGAAAGATGGACAGTTCTTGCATAAAAGAACCATTGAAAAGGAGAGGGACCAGCTTCTCTCCCTGTATTTCATACCTCATGCAAACATCATGGGACATAGTTCACGGTGGCTAAGAAAACTTCCAGGTAGAGTATGTCACTGAATATCACTTGTTGAGGGACAATCATGGAGGAAGGCAAATGCCTTCATGTCTTGCAAATGGATAAGCTTCCTCAAAGCATCTGCTTGGCTTTGTGGGTAAGAAGATGCTGTACGTGATAGGTCTTTAATCTGATCCAGCAGAACTCTTCAAATGTTCTAAAGCAAGATCAAAAACACATGTATTTCTAGCCAACATTTGAAATTAAAAACTGGGTGATCAGAGGGGACCTCCTCTATTCAAAGCTCACATGCACAAACTCAAACTAGTCAAAACCCGGAAACAATATGATTGCCTTTGAAACAAGGAAGAGAAGAAGACTGCCTCCTGTAAGTCCTGTGGTTTTTATACCAGTTCCAGTTTTTTAACCATGACAGGCTTGGTGCATTGGTGGCAAAACTTTGGCCTCTAGGCTTTCAAGACCTCATTTCCTGCAGAGATGATGATCTGAAGGGTAAAAGATTCCCACTCTCTGGGGAATTAGATGGCTGGAATTTTGCATCCTGATGAGTGCCTGCTGTTATCATCAAGGAAATGGGGCTGTAGAATAAATATGCACAACAAGGGCACACCTGTTAAAAAATATCCAGATAGCTGAGGCTGTGGCAGTGCAGGTAACTTCTCATGTCATTTCATGCTAAAGCAGTTATAAGATATCAACCAACAGACCTCTTTTTTTTTTTTTTTAAATGTAATTTTGATATATCATGTTTACTCTCCATTTCTTGTGGTGCACCTTTGTACCCATCAGATAATTTGACCTCTGCCCTTAAGGCTAAGCTGCTGTCCCCATTGTCATACATTTCTGCTTAATAGGAACACGGATAGAAAGCTGGGTTTTAGACAATAGTCTAGCAATAGAAAGTAAAGCTAGTGTGAGTGGGTCAGAGCTAAGTAAGGAAACCCTGTCAAGGGAACAGCTGCATTTGCATCCAGAAATTTATATACTTCTTAAATGGCTTGTAAAACATGCTCTGTCACACAGCAAAATAATTTTTTTAAGCAGAGGTATGGAACAGAATCCTGTTCATGTTTATTTGGAAGTAAATAAAGAAGTTTCCTATGTTCAATTTGGCTTACTTTCAGGCAAGCAGGTTTAGGACTGAAGTCTTAATCTGGTACATGTATCTTTAATACCAAAGCTCCTCCCTTGAAAAGATTACTTTTTTAAGCAAATACAGTTTCTGAGCTGGTGCAAAGTGTCCTTCCTTTCCTGAGTACTTTATGAACCAATGTAGCCCCTACCATTACATCTATGATAAATGGCACAAGATATCTCAAGCAAATCTGGAATATTCTAGGCAGGTGTGGGGCATAGCCTACATGGAAGTTCTCCTGCATGATCCCCATTGAAGTGGAAAGATGTTGCATAAAAGCAAAGCAGTAGACTGTGTTCTTGGATCCACACCACTTGTTACTTCAGAAACTCAGCATGTCTACTCAACTTGGAAAGAGCTATTTTAGGATAATTAATAGGTATACATTTTAATTTTTATTCCTTGATGTTTTGAGAAAACAGTAGAAATATGAAATATGTATTAATCTTTAATAAAGATTTGAGTCAGTGGAGAAGAAGCCAATTTCTTTCTCCTCCTTGACATCAGGATGCGTTGTTTTGCACCTGCAAAAATTCCAGAACACATTCCAGCTAAAATAATGCACTTCAAAAGTCAGGAGTGATTTCAGTGGGAGAATTAATGGCATCCAGGATGCCATTGTGTACTTCAACTGGATCCTGCATTTTCTGCAGAATTAGTGATTGCCTTCTCCCTCCTGCTGCCCCTCCTTCCAAGCAACTGAAAAAACCTTCTGTAGATTGCTGTGGAACCTTTGGGAGCAGGTTTTTAGCATCACTGAGGGCTGCAAAAGACTGCGGGGCTAGATAGGAACTGAATCCTGACTTATTTCATCATTTCCCCCCCTTCTGATGAAATCAAAGACTTTCAAGTCCTTAGTTTGGCTGTATTATGGCCTCATTTTTTCTTATGCTACCTTGTATTTCAAAATATTTAGCTGTATACTACAGTCAGGGTCTTAACTTCAGAAGAGGGACAGCCATCTCTGTTCCTAAGCCTTTATTTCAAGCATGTATGCTTGCTGATATGAAATTATGAATCGTGTATGGCATACTGTATTTTGTAGATTCTTGGTTTCATTTTTCTTCTCAAACATAAAATGTTTTATATCAAACCCAGTTACAGTTCAGAGCTTTCCTGTATAGCTGCTATAAAATAAAGTATTTTTCTTTCTTTCTTTTTTTAAAATCCCCTTCTACAATTTCATCTCTCACTTTTGAAGTTGTAGGGATCTTTAAGGATATGGTTTGAATAGTCTCATTTCTTTTTCATTTTCTTTTTCCCTAAGAAAGTTTGTGGAATAGTACCTCCAGCGCCACTTTTTCTCCCCCTTTCTCATGGGTAAAACTTGCTGTTTATTTTGATTTGTCACAAATACTAGGTGTTGTTTGAAAAGTGTTAAACTTAGCAGGCCTATGCAGATAATGTGAGACGGGTCACTAGGCATGATAAAGGGTAAGATATGGTGGGAATTAACCTGAAACGTTTATGGTGCTCCCCCTGCCCCTCCTTGTCTGCAGCCTATCAGTTAAGGATACTGTAAATATAGGACATAGTTTATAATTAAGAAGACACTTTAAAAATAAACCTGTATTTGGTGGTCAAACATTTATTTGAAGTGTTTCATAGTAGAGCCCAAACAGGACTACCCATTCAGGCAAAGAGTTGATGTTTTTGGACAAATAATTCCATGGCATTTGGTGACCTATTTGTGTCAACTAGAGACTGACCTGACCATATAGGCTGAACAGGCAGCTGTGGGGGGGGAGGAGTCTTTGGGCTGAAAGCCATGCCAGAAGCAACATTCAGCTCTGTTCTCAACTCCATTTTCTTATGTTGTTTCTAGCATGCCTGCCTATTCCTAGGCAACTGAAACCATTTCCCAGAATGCTTTGTAACTCAGAGTGGGCCCAAGTCATTTTGCAGCCTATGGCAAAGAAGAAGATGGTGCCCTCTCTTATTCCATGTAATATACTGGATTTGGATCACAATGAAATGTTTCTTCATAACAGGACAGTGTCCTTCACTGCAGTTGAAGAAAGTTGTCCAGCTCATGTCCTACTCATCCTTCCTTCTAACACCTTGCTGCCATCTCTTAGAACGAGGGCTCTTGGGCCGCATCAGTGTTATGGTTGCCCTCAAATGGCTAGTTGTATCTTTAAGACTATATAAATGTATCTACTCTTTTATCATATTAAATAATTGCATCTGCATTTGATTATTACTAGTTTCAGTAATAACTAGCTCTGAAACTAGAAGTCTAGGAAAAATAATGGCAAGCAGATATTCAAGTGTACAACTATTGTACAATTTATTGAAAAATGAGTTTTGAAAACAAAAAACTGTTTTTTAAATCAGCAGTCAAATATTCCCAAATACTGTTCATTACATTAGCTTTGTTATTTCTACTTCTGACTGCTCTTCTGTCCAACTCTTGTGACCTGCGCAGAGCATTGCCATGGTAGTCCAGGCAATGCTCTGATGGTGAGACTCGGACAGAGAAGCAGTCAGAAGTAGAAGTAGATCATGAGTGCTGGCTGCTGGGCTCCTCTTCAGAATACTGGTAGCCAAGGGCCTGCAATGTGGGAATCAGGCTTGCCAGCAGAGGGAGTGCCACAGCTGCAGGAGAGGTGCAAGGGCCACATGAAATGGCCTCGTGGGTCAGATTTGGGCTGCGGGCCTTGTATTTCACACGTGTGTCTTAGAATCTGCTGCCTCAGGCAGATACTGCTGCTATTTCCTCCAATGGTCCTTTCATGCTTCATGCAACTTAACAAATCCTAGGGTTTGTAGTTTGGTGTGGCAGTAGAGTTCTTTAGCTGAGAATTCTAAATGCCTTGGCCTAAACTGCATATTCCAGGCTTCTATAGGATGTGGCCATGGTAGTTGAAGTAAAATCATATAGTTATAAATGCATAGTGTGAAATGGCTCCTAGGAAACATCATCCAGGGTTGTAGCTATGGGCATATGTGGGGAAAATAAGGCCATTTAGTCGTGACAAAGTAGAATTCTGTCTCTCCATGAAATTTTACTTCAGTCCCAAAATTTCTGGCATTGCAGTGAGTGAGTCTCTGACAATCGTTCATACATACAACTCTTATATTTGCTGTGTTTGGATTCCCTTGTCTGCCCTGTTCATTTTGGTACCTAAACTGGATTTATAAAAACTGAAATTTTATATTACTGTGATGTTAGAAATTTGGATACTGAAGGAAATTTCACTGGAGGAACAGATTTTTTATTGAGGGTCACTGCTCTCATTTTGCCATCCTTGTAGCCACAGACTTGACATAATTCCTATTAATGTGGCCATGTCAACATCCTTTCTACAAAACCCAGAGCTTGCCAGAACACCTTGTGCTAGGATGGGGGTGATGGATGGGTAGCCAGAATAGACAATTGTGAAGGATGCTGGGGGCTGAAGTCCAACAACACCTGGAAAACTGTACAACCCACACTCTATACGTTCTAATGTATCCCTCCCCCCATGGATATCTCCACCATATATTTCTATCTCACCTAATAGCTAAAGCTTTATGGTTGATTCACGAACAACAAGTACAATGAGAAAAGATAAATCAATTAAAAAATGCTACAGAAGAAGCCTTGTGATTCAAGTAGAACAAGCACCTCTAAAGCTATCTGAGAGAAGAGAAATGGTCTTCAGCTAACTCAAAAAAGGCTACAGTATAATCCTCAGGTAAATCTCTCTGGAGAAGTAGATTCCATTTACCTCACCTCACCTCACCAGTGAAAAGTAGCTAGAAAGGGGGTCAAGGGGGAAAGGTGTGTGGATATGTGTGTGGAAAAACTTTAAACAAATTCTGTGACTTCCTCCTTCTCCTGTTGTTGTTAATTTAATTATATTCTGGCTTTTCCCCAGTACCGGGATGCAAGATGGTTTACAAAAGTTAAAACAAATACAATTAAAACAGCTTTAAAAAGAGAAGTACTATTAAAATATAATTAAACAATACCTAAAATTAAAATTCTATGAAACAGATTCATTAAAAAACAAATGATAAAAATCAACAGGACACACCATAAACAGTGCTACAGTTAAAAGTACTCACATTAAATTCCTAGAAAGCCTATCAGAACAGAAATGTTTTCACTAGCTGACAAAATTACACGGAGCAAGCTGGAGTTCCAAAGCTTGGGAGCAACGTTCGCCTGCATTCCCGTCAAAGGAACATGAGGAGGTGGTGGGAGTATGAGACAGGCCTCCCCTCCCCCCGAAAAATGATCTTAGAGCCTGAGCAGTCTCACATAGGGAGACATGCTTCTTCAGATAACCTAGACCTGTGCTGTTGTTGTCCCAAAACATGGGTGACTTGGGGGTCCAATAGCAATGCCATTACCTCCATTCAAAGATAGGGAATTCTTTGTTCAAAATCAGGAGGCCTGTGCGAGGGGGTAACCTAATGAGAACTTTCTACCAATGTTTATGGGATCTCTCAGGGATAAACCAGACAAAGACTCATTGGACATTTTCCCACCAAGCAAAACACAGATCACAGAAGTAAACCACAGTGCAACAATTTATCTGACTCCAAAGCACAGTTCAGTTCCATGCAACAGCTTCCCGGCTTTTAAACACCCTCTTATCTCTGATCACTGATTGAAGATTGCACCAGAAGCTGCCTGCGAAATAGACAAATAACTCAATAAAAACCATGGATTCCCAACCAAAGACACATTATATCTATACACAGTGATGATCTGCATATGCAAGTACATATTTATATCTGAGTAACTGTAGGTGAGACATTCTAACAAAAAATCTTTCAGTTCACCTGAGGAGAAATATCAAGACCTGTTCAAAGGTAATCAGTTAATCTGTGGTGGCTGGTGGCTTTGATGTCAGTGGAGTGGTGCACCCACTATTGGTTTCAGTCTGAACTTTATTGGAGCTCTCCAAGGGCCAGAGCCCTATTCCTAAAATAGGTTCAGGACTTTGGACAGCTCCTTTAAATGTCCAGTTAAAACCTGGGTGAATTCAGCATCCCACTGACATAGAAACCACCAACCTCCACTTAAATAATCCGTATATTTTAGAAGTGTAGAACACTGCAAGTTAAAGATTTATTGATTCAGCAATCACCTCGCAGCTTCTTGAAACAGTAAGTTGTGGCAATGCTGGAAAACTCCCAATGGGGAAAAAAGTCACAGGAAATGCCAGGTTTTATTCTTGCAGAAACCGATCTTATTTTGGAGATCCATATGCATTTCCTGAGAGCTCCTGGCATTACCAAAAACCTTTTATTCCCACTCATCAGGTTAGTTTAAATTAATCCAGTACACTCTGAAATAAAATGCATCTATGTTCATCTCTGTGTTTGTACCCTCTCAAGAACCAGTAAAATTTGCTGCCACCAAGTAAACACAGCTATTGTTTCCAGGACATGGATTTAACAGAGATAAAGTGAAGGAAAGGGAAATGTTGACACTAAAACAAAAGACTTTTAATGCTTAATTAGGATAATATTGCTAAAGTACTTCAGTTATTTGTGATTCTTTTTCTTAAAACAAAGGTTTAGTAGCAATTGGTGCAAATCCGTTTCTGAAATATTTCATCACATTGAATAGGAATGTGATCAGTCAGAGAGAGAGGGAAGAAAGAGAGGAAAACTTTCAATGTGTTTTAGAAGGAAAAATGGACATAAAGCCACCCATTAGTTGCACATAAACATGCAATTAAACATTGCACACAAATATTTTTAGTAAATGGGAAAAGGTACATACAGTATTAACACCATATGACAGAAAATAAATAAAAATCTATATGTTTTTCAAATCTGCAAGAAAATATACACAAATTCCCAGGGAGGGGAAAAATACCCTCAGAAATCTAGTATAGGATTAAAATGGAACATAAATACCACAATGCATATGTAAATACATAAAAGAAAAGCCCAATGAAAAGGAGATTGATGGATTCATCTTTATCAGAGGGCATCAACAAATGTTAACCTAGATAATTCTTTATGAAGAACTCTGTGTGTGTGTGTGTGTGTATCAGGGATGGGCCAACCAAATCCTTGAATCCTCAGGAAGGATTCGAGATTCATGAATCCGAATCCCTATGCAAAAATAGGGAACCAAATCTTTCAAATCCAAAACCCAAAAATAGGTTTCTTTAAGTAAGTTCTGTTCAAAAAAGTTTTAAAAAGTTTTGTTTTTTTTTAAAGTTGTTTTTTAAACCCTTTTTAAAAAGATATTCAAAAGATTCAAGATTCGTGGATTCCCAGAACCTTCCAGGGATTCGGATCCAGACTCGGAAAATGCTGGATTCGTTCTATCCCTAGTATTTATACATATGTCTCTGCCTCTCTCTCTGTGTATGTATGTATGTGTGTATATGTGTGTGTGTGTGAACAAATTCAATTTACCTGTAATCTGTTACCTTGAGTCTAGGGTCTAGATCAGTCTGTCCTGACCCGCAGTGTTATACTACAGCTTCCATAATTTACAGCTACACTGGGCAGTGAATTTAAGAAGTTGTAGTCCAAAAAAATTAGGTATACAAACATTACAAGTGTGTGTGTGCACGCGCACGTGCATGTGTTCATAAGGTGGTTCTTTGAATGATTAACAGAAGGGAAGGCAGACATCACCCTTCTGTATGAGATATATTTATTATCTAAATGTAGATATACAGCTATATGCCTTCAAATTGACTTCAGTTTATGACAACCTAATGTGAACATCATCATGGGGTTTTCTTGGCAAGGTTTATTCGGAGGAGCTTTGCCACTCCCTTCCTCTAAGGTTGAGAGAGTGTGACTTTCCCAAGGTCATCCAGTGGGTGAGCAGGGATTAGAGCCCTGGTCTCTAAGAGTCCTAGCCTGGATCTCAAATCACTACATCATGCTGACTTTCTCTCTCTCTCTGTTTCTCTCTCCACTGGGTGACCATGGACAATTCACATTCTCTCAACCACAGAAGATGGCAATGGGTAAACCCACTCTGAACAAATCTTGCCAAGAAAAACTATGATAAGGATTGTAAATAAGCATAACAACAATTCAGGAACCATAAATCAGCAATCACCACTAAAATGTTGGAATAACCTGTTGTGCAAGATATATTTCTAACAAACATGACCTTTCCAACATGGCCATATTTCCTATAAATAAATACTTGATGCAACCAAGCTTGACAAAAGAGAAAGAGAGAGAATGTCTGGATCTACACACTTAATATCTCTCATCAAATGACATTAATTTAGAGGACAATATCACTTTTGCCTGCAGCAGTATCCTTCAAGTTCCATGTTTAGATTCTGGGAATTCTGTAATTGAATATAATACCGTATCCATCTTACAGTGACCCTGTGAATGAAACCTCTCCAAGGGCGCTAGTCATCAACAACACCCTTCAAGTCTTTTATTTTCAAGATCATATTTTCCTTGATTGATTCAACCACCTGCAATGCAGCCTTCCTTTTTACCTGCTGTTTTCCACTTTGTTGAGCACTACTGTCTTTTCCAGTGTGTTGTGTTATCTCATGCTACGTCCAAAGTATGATAGCCTCTGTTTAATCATTTTGGCTTCTAATGAATGTTTAGGTGCAATTTGCTCTAGGACTCAGTGAGTTGTCTTCTAAGTTTTTCTGTGGTATCTGTAGAGCTTTCCTCCATCACCCACATTTCAAATGATGATTTTTTCCCTTTGAGCTTTCTTCACTGTTTAGCTTTAACAACAACAAAAACAACAACAACAACAACTTTTTCATCATCTTCGACTCAAGCCAGCTTAAAAGGTCAAAAGAAATACAGCTTTAAAACAGATACAGTTTCACAACCATACATAGAAATTGGAAATTGGATGCTGTTTTGGGTACAAGTGCTAAAAGGAATTCACAGGCCTGCCAAACAGAAATCTTTTGCTGGTCTCTTCTTCCCTCAGAAGTTTTTATTTCTGTAGCAGAATTTAGGGGACAGTGAGCGGCATTTTGTTGTTTCCATTGTTAAACTATTGGGCCAGCACAGAAATCTGTCATACTCTATGACTGATCATGCAGAGATCCACCAATACAACCCAAGCTATCTTCTGCTCATCTTTGATTCAAAGCACCATATATACATGCCGAAGGACATGAACTCATTTACCTTTTATTTCAGACCATTGTGAGTCAGCATGAACTTTCAAAACTGGCTGGGTTAGACACTGAAAGAAATAAATGAACATCATAATACAGTCTGGCTTTCATTATGTCCCTACTCCTGCTATTAGAGTTGCAAAACAGACTTTCTGATCCTCTTAGAGAAATTTGTTCTTTTTAATTTGCATAAAAATGTATGTCAAGTTTATATCTTAGGTAGATAAACATTCCATGTCATTCAGTCTTGTCAGCCAATCAGTGCATTACTAAAGAACAATTTGCTTGGGGAAAGTAATTAGAAACATGAGCCAATCTGCCAAAAGATCAAAATGCTGTAGAACAGAACAGCCACTGGCCTTCTGGTTTGTAACTCTCCCAACAGAGGCAATTGTATAAATTGGTACACCACAAGCAAGGTATAAATCAGTGCATTTTATGCAACTTGCCTGCATATTGATTTACAGGGAAGTTGAAAATCATTCTTCAGTTAAATAAACAATGGGGATCTGATCAAACAGCATGGATGCCTGTGCTCTTAATTTAAATTTCAGGGTCAGCCCAGTCCAAAAACATGCACCCACACCAAACAATTCAAGCTGAAGTGCTGGGATTAAAGTCAATTTATGGGCCAGTCTTTGGGGCAGTTTCACAACTGATGCTGCGAACTCCTGCCTCCCACATATACAGTTTGAGCACATTTTTGAAAAATGCATGGAGGTGGTAAAACAAAATAAAAAATGTCTGTTATTACAATGGGTAAGAAGTGTGCAGAATGAGGGCTGGTGTGTGCATGTCCATGTGTACTGTGTGTGTGTTTATGTCTATTTGGTTAGCAAACAATAGTTAGAAGGGAGGGCAGGTTTTGACCTCATTACAACAGCCCCCCCCACAAGAGATGTGCTTTCATTTTTCCAGAATTCGTAAGCAACTAGTTGGAAAGAATTGCTTAACTTGTAATTAATGCCTCCTTTCAGTAACAAAGGTATATGGAAATTATATTACAACTGCAACAGCTTTAAGACAATTTCACTTCTTCAGTTTATAACTTTAAAAGTTGCTTATACAGTCCTTCCTCCTCAATCGCAGGTTTGACCTTTGTGAATTTGATTATTCAAGAGGCACATGTGTGTCTCCCCCAGTTCTCCTCCTCCCATTCTCCTGCCTTTTACACAGGCTTCTATGCTTTCCTTCTCTGTCCTCAGGCAAAAGGCAAGGAAATGGGAAGGTGAGCAACCATGCATAGGGAAAGAAGGTACACAAGTGCCTTCTCTCGCCCTCCTTGCCTTTTCTTTGGGAGCACCTGCCTTCCTTCTCTGCACCTGGACGAAATGCAAAGGAATGGTGGGAGGGGAGGCACACCTGCCTCCCCTCCATTCCTTTGCCCTTTCTCTGGGCATGGAGAATGAACAAAGGAAGTCTCCCCTTATTCTCTTGTTTTTTTGCCCAGGAGCGGAGAAGAAAGACATGAGTGCCAGGCAAAAGGCAAGGAATTAGGAGGCAGAGCCCTGAAGGGAATGGGAGGGAGTTATTCAAAGTTTAACACTTTCATGAGGGTTCTGTGCCCCAAACCATCATGAAAGTGGAGAGTCCACTGTATTAGTTATGGGAGTGCATACCGCTAAATAGTAAAGGACGAATATCATGCTGTTCAAGTGTTTACTTATGCCATGCCTCATACTGAAGTTTCATGTTGTGCTGCAGGTGCTAGAGTGATGCTAAAGTTGATGGGAGAAGAGTGTGTCAGTCCACAAGTCTGTGAATTCTAGCATTCTGATTATTTTTTAAAGAGTAATGGGTTCCAGATTTGAATGCTCTTCAATATTTCATTCTCTGAGATGCTAAAAATGTGGGAAGAAAAATTTTGTTGGAGTGCTGAATTCTTTTTTTCTTTTTGGGTGGCAGAATGCCCTCCTTTGGCCCATTCTCCCATAAAAACAATCATGATCTTTCACTGTTGGTTGCATGTGTTATTGTTGGCTGTTGGGAGCTCTCCTGTCTTAAATCATTCTTCTTGTAAGATACTTTGAGCATCTTTTAGCTGGAAAACCAAAGGAGAAATATCCCAAATAAATATGAGAGATTCTATTGGGAACTGAACAGTATGTTTAGGAAGGGGAAATTTCACCTGGTATATAGGCTTAAACAACAGTTCCTCCCTTGAGAAGAGCAATAAGCTAATTCATGCAGTGTTAAAGTTCTCAGCAGCTGAAAGACATGTTCCATAAATCTGCCCTGTTTAAAGATTTCACATATACAATTGGCCTCCACATTTGCAGGTTTCACTTTCACAGACTTGATTTTTTGTGAGTTTCTCGAACCCCTGCCCCTCACCCCAAGAGCTGCTTTTCTGAGGGAACCTTCCTACATGGTGTCTCCTTCCTACTCAGCAGCTCTGATCAGGCCTTTAAACATCTTCCTCTGGTCATCGTCCTCCTCCACCAGATATTATCTGGCCAGCTAAAGGTGGCTCACAGCCTGATTTCTCAGCACCACAAACCCTCTCCTGATGCCACCTCCACACCCAACGAAGGAGATGGATGAGAGAGAGGAAGTAATAAGGCCACCATGCCAGCCTCCCCTCTTTCCCTCTCCTTTCCCTGACTTGGTTTGTACCCTGGGTTCCCATTCTCACCACCATGCCTCAGCCCCTTTCCCACACACATTTTGATATTTGTGATTTTCCCATTTTTGTGGAGACCCCAAGCTCCAGACCCTAGCAAATGTGAAGGACTGACTGTAATGGCAAAAGAGGTGGCACTGATGTGAAACTAAAGTAAATAAAATAAACTTAGGTCAGTCAACTACCTCTGGGGCCTCATTTTCAACTTTAGTTTCACAGAGCCTGTAAACAAAGTATTTGGCTTATGGTTTTCAGAATTCTCATCCAGAATGGCCAATGACCATACTGTGTAGGGGGTTCTGAGAGTTATAATACAAAGGCCATTTCTGCACTATGTTCTGCCCAAACTGAAGACCTTCCCAAGAGGGATTAAATTACACCACAAATTGATTACATTTCTGAGGGTTTTTTTTCTTTACAAAATGTAGATCATTAAAATCATTTGGAGATATTAGTGGTGAGATATTAGCCATTTGAAATCTCTGAAGATGCAGGCAGGTCATGCAAGGTCTTAGGATCAGCAGCTTTTAGCCTTCTAAAAGAGGGTTATGCCATTTTGAAATGGACAAGTTTGCTGTTTTCAGCTCATTCGACACATTTGCTCAACCACATTTACAGAACATATGACAAGAAATGACACCTCAGTGATGTTGCTGCTGTTTTTATTACTCTGATCTTTCTTGGGTAACTGTCAAACATTAATAAATGTTAATTTTGTTTCAGACACAAAGCACTGTAGAAACACTGCTGTCCCTTCAATGACATAAAAACTGAATCTGCACTAAATTGGGGAAAAGATGGATTTCAGTCTGAAAGATTTACTTTTTTCTTCTGCTGGAATCTTGAGGTTCACTAACCCAATGCAGGTGCAAAATAGTGGCTTTTTCCCCACAACTTCTTTTTCCCCCAACAGTGGTTTAGACCATATGCTCAGACAAGTGGAATAAAAGTACAAAATACTAAGTCTTGGTAGGAGGAAGACATATTTATTGATGATATTTGCTGTCAAGTTAGTTTCAGCTTATGGTGACCCTATTAAAAAGAGACTTCCATGATCCATGGTCATCAACAGCCCCAGTTGGGTCTTGTAATCAAAGGGTTGTGGCTTTCTTTATTGAATCAATCCATCTGTAATGTGGATATTTACCATTCTAGAATGGTAAATATTGCCCACTCCCTGAATTCCAGTATCAATCTTTCCTCCCTTTTCCTTTGGTTAGCCTTGTGTGAGTGTGTGACTGTTTGACTCCTGTGTGTGTGAGAGAGACTGAATTTCCCTCAATAAAACATATTTTTGTTTGCTTTTAAATCTCTGACTGGTTCTTTCCTGTGAAGACCCTGTAAGCATAGGTGGAAAGATCTCATTAGGTTACCCCCTTCTCACAGGCCTCCTAAGCTGAGCTAATGAATTCCCTGTTGTCACGTGGAGGTACTGGCATTGCCAGTGGACCCCTGAATCACCCACATTTTTGGGTAACAAAGCAGCCTAGTACAAAGAGGAGCAGATAGCCTGGTGGGATTCTGGCAGCATTGTGGTAACCATGAATACCATATTGGAAATCTCATCTGAACAGGATGGGGCAAGCACAGACACAAACTTAGACCCAAATGAAACCACTTGGGTTAACACTCACATCCTAAAACAAAGAAAAAGTGCTGATGTCTCTACTGACCTGATTCCCCATGAGCCATTAAATCCAGCATATTGTGATGGGGAGCCCTTGAGTGTCTTGAGCTGTTCATGCACAGCAAGTCACATTGCCCAGTAGATTTACCAGCTGAAAAAGCAGGAGACATGGGGCTCCTGTATCTTTAATATAGTTCTGTAGACGATGGAATTTGGGCAAGTGGAGCTGATGTGACAAGCAACACCTACTGAAATCTGCTTTTCTGCGCAACTATTAAAGGTACCAGAGCATTGTCCTATTTTTCTCCTAGCAGCCAAACTTTCCAGTCAGGTTGTAAAACATTATGCATATTATGTGTACAGAAATTCCCTTTCACATGAACTCTCAACACATGGCCAGCATGGGTATTAGACAGAGAGCACAATTCTGCTCCCCCACTATGTACATAGTATGATGCTTTAATTAGGCCAGCCTAACAGTATAAAATACATTATACTGCCTTTGAAAGCTCACTGGCTTCTTCATCAGGCAGAGATGTTAAAATGATACATGAGAAGAGAGTAGGGAACTGTTTTGTTTAGGGATGGGCCAACTGAATCCTCGAATCCTTCGCAAGGATTCGTGAATCTGAATCCCTGTGCTAAAATAGGCAAATCGAATCTTTCACATCCACCAACCAAATAGTTTGTTGGAGATCGGAAGGCCTGAAACCTGGGAGACCGGGTTGCCCGAAGACCTGGGCGATTAGATAGACAAGGGGAGATAGCAAGTAGATGAATTTTTCCCTTGGAGTAATAACGCCTTTACTAATAATTTCAGAAATTACGTCTAGGGTTGTATTCTAACATATTTAAATTGAACATTTAGTATTTAAGTTCAGCACTATTTTCTGTGCTGAAAGTCAATGGCATGTATCAATGCTGGGGTCAGTGGGCCTGACACCTATCAGAAGTAGTGGGGCAGAGGGCAAGGTCACACAATCTCATCCAGTGGTTGCCACATGTAGGCCAGTGTACCTCCTTCCACAGGATCAGTGCCTGGTTGTAAACCTATAGCTAGAATAGGATGAGAAGTGAAATGTCTGTCATGGTTTCTCATGAGCCACATGACAAACCACATGTAGCAGAAAGGTAAATTTGTTTTTAAAAATTGGTGCCTCCGGGGCCCACCAAAGGCCTGATTGGCTGGAAGGTACAGTCTTCTTGAGATTTCAAGGACAACTGAAAGATTCCTTTGCATAGCTCCCTTGCAAAGCTCTTTCATATACAATTCTGGGGTTTGTAGTTTTACAAGCTGTCACAGCCTTCTTTGCCAAAGTGTGCTGGTGCATCATCAAGCTGCAAAGCCCTGGATGCCATAAGGAGCTATGTAAACAAAATCCAGTTTTGACCAGGATTATCTCTGTACTGTAGTATGTGGATTAATCCACATTTTCCTGCCTGCGTAGAAATGGCCATCATGTCATTTTCAGTTTGGGGAGATCCTGAGGCAAAACTATGACAATTGTCCTGGCCAACTTTCTCCAGAGGGAGGTTTGCCTTTGCCTAGGCTTTTGCTAAAGCTGAGAGAGAGTGTCTTGACCAAGATTACCCTTCTTTTCCTTGCTTTTTAAACCTTTTTTTAAAAAAAGGTTTTGAAAGATTTGAGATTCATGAGATTCGTGGATTCCCAGAACTTTCCAGGGATTTGGATCCGGATTTGGAAAATTCTGGATTCGTCCCATCCCTAGTTTGTCGTTCCTTTACTTGTAAAGTGCCACATTCAGTGACAATGCTATAGAAATATTCCTCCTCTTCTTCTCCCCCGCCTCCTGTTTAGGATGTTTTCCTAAGATGGGGGCTAATGCAGTATTGAGGGACGGTTGATGAAGAAAGAAAGCAGAGGTGTATCTAGGGTATGGTAACTAGGTGTGTGCCCTGGGCCCCAATGCCTGGGGAGTACCCTCTTCCCCCAAACCACCCCCTGCACCCACCACTGCCCCTTGTGCCTCCCCCATGCCTGCTCCCGCTCCCGCCTATGCCCACCACTGCAGCCTCCTCACTGACTGCTGCTGCTGCACTTGGCCCAGTGCAGAGGTGGCAGTGGCAGCATCTAGGAGCACAACTTCCACGCTTGTCCCTGTGCTTCTGAGCCTAGATATGCCACTGGAAGATGGGAAAGGTTATAGCAAAAGCACTACTTTGTTACATTCAGCGTGGTATATTGGTTTGAGCACCAGATTATAATCCTGGAGACCAGGGTTCAATTCCCCACTTGCCATGGAAACTCACTGGGTGACCTTGGGTGCCTTCCACATTCTCAGCCCAAGGAAATCCTAGGATAGGTTCTCCTTAGGGTTGCCATAAATCAGAGATGACTTGAAGGCACACAATACCACAACAACATTTATGTCCTCTTCCTCCAGCAACAATACTGCACAATAGAAATCAGGATCTTGTATATATATGATTGATAAACATTGTTTTAAAGAAAAAAGAACTATACATAGGAATTGTCTCATTCTCAGTTGGAATAATCTGTGCTCAGTTCAAAGATACAGAAGTAGAGTTCCACATGCAGTGCCATTGTGCTTTCAGATGTGTATGCTCATGAGGTGCGCAGGAGACATATTTGCACATGATAGGTGCACATAATGCTCATGCTCATGTGTTGTGTATTTTGTTGTGATTTGTTGGCATTCCGGTGGGAATTTAGTAACACAACATTGCTATTCATTGAAAGGGCTGTATAACCCAATCAATAGGTAAAACCACATGCAGTGATGTTGTGCAAACCAGATGGAGGGCTTTGGTTAGAGAGAAATAAGTTCTAAGGCAACATTGGAAAGAAAGGCACATCATGTTTACACGTGCTCAAAACTCCCAACACATTCTTTCTTATGTGAAAACCAAAAGCAACCTAGGAGCAAACTTCAACTCTGACGATACCTTACCATGAAAATCGGGTCACTTATTGGGTAGTGACAATTGTTCATATGCATCGGGTATACTTCACCCACAGGTGTTTTCCATACCTGACTATAATATATACATTTAATATATGTACCCACATGCATACATAATTTTAATAATCAAATGGGAGTTGAGGATTTTATTTTTTCATATCAAAGTGATGGAATTTTCATTTTCATTTCAGCCTATTGTAAGTATACGATTGTTATACATTTTTAACTTTAAAACAAAACAAAAATCCTTTTAAAAATCTAACAAAAACCAAACAAACAAATCCCAACAGTTCCTCCTTCAAGCACTTGGACAATGTGAAAGATAGCTCTAACCACCTTACAGCTGCACACCCCTTCAACGGACTGTTTAGAAGCTAATGTCCCATATTCCAAGGGAGAGTACTGAGGAATAACAACTACCAAAAGATGATGGAATGTGCTGCCACAGAGTGTGGTGGAGTCTCCTTCTTTGGAGGTTTTTAAGCGGAGGCTGGATGGCCACTTGTCGGGAGTGCTTTGAGGGTTTTCCTGCATGGCAGGGGGTTGGACTGGATGGCCCTTGTGGTCTCTTCCAACTCTACATTTCTATGATTCTATGATTCTATGATTCTATGGATGGTAATATATTTTTTAATGTTATTGAATACAAAATAGGAAATGATGCCAATAAACAGAGGTGCAATTGGAAGAGACAGGTTGAGCTGTATAGCTAACTGTATGCTATGGCTAGGTTCCTTCTGTTTTTGCCCAGCAGTATCCAAATACAGCACTGAGATTCTCCTTTAACTGCCATTGCTAAATCTTGTGGATTCCTGGAATTTGTAGCTTGGTGAAGCACTAGAGCTTTCTACCTATGTGCTGGTCCCAGGATTCCACAGGATGTTGCTATGATAGTTAAAATGGAATCATAGAGTTATATTGGTATTGTGTGAAAGGATCCCAGGTTTGTTAAAAAAAAAAGTTCCACTTACTGTGCCACATATAAAAATCCTACAGCAAGTTGAATGCTCAGCTGTAGACCAAGGCTAGGGAACCTTTGTCAAGTTCTATTGGTTCTTGACCCTAGCTAGCCTAGCCGCTATGGAGTAATCATGAGAATAGCAGCTCATTAGCTGCTGAAAGACCAGAGGTACCCTGCCTCTGCTGTAGACCAATCCACTGCCCCAGTTCTCATCTCTATTTGCATACTTGAAAATTCTAAACAGAAAACAGCCACGGATTTAAAACCATTACCTAATTAGCAGAGCTATTGCCTGGAGGGATGCTTGACTGACAATCTATATGCTAGGGAACCAAGGTCACATTCCCCAGTCCTGGGGGCAACAGAAACACTAGGCATATTATGTGAAGACCCACTGACTTCTAGCTTACATTGCAATAGACACACCCATTCGTTGGACTCCTGCTAGTTCTTGTATAATGTTGTTTCATTCTGTGAAATGCACTTTCCCTGAAAATCAACCACAAAGGATGCTTGCTTCAGACCACCTTTGTAATTCCAGCTTCTTATCACATTATATTTTGGCTCATCCCTTGAATGAGTTAACTAAAGCGCAATTATCCTTCTTATAGAGCATTGTAAGCCATAATGGTACACAGAAAGAAATTGGTTTAAAAAGATATTTTCCCTCAGTCAGCCTTGTCTGCTTAACACTTCACAGTCCTCACCTGTAATTTATTCAGCATCAGACATGTTTCCACTAATTTGATTATCAAAACCTTGCCACACCAGTCTAAGGTAATTTCCTCACTACACTCTTATAGCGCGATTATTGCACTTTCAACATCCTATGGAATCCTGGGGTTTGCAGTTTCAGGAGGGGCTGGCTGGCCCCTCCCAAAACTGCAAACCCCAGGATTCCATAGGATGTTGAAAGTTGAATAATCACACTATAAGAGTGTAGTGCGGAAATGGCCTAAGAGTGTATATAATGCAGAGTTGGGCAGCTGAGGTGGAGCTGGGGACCACATGAACAGTCATGAAGGTCAAACAAGGGTGGGTGGTGGGTGGGAGGGAAATGAAACTTGCTAGTTTTGAAAAAATGGTCTCTTAAAAAACGTTGAACCGTTTAGAGTGGGGGGGCTGTAATCTTTTAGAAAGCAGAACCTGGACACTTCTTGGAGAGGCAGTTCACGCTTCTTAATGGCCAAAAAAGGGTTGTCTGGGGAGTGTGGATTAGCTGAGGTACAGAAAACCAGAGCTGCATTTTGCCCACTCCTGCTATAGCCTAAGCATTTTGCTTCAAACTGGGGCTGAACAGTTCCCAAAGGCTTCTGGGAAACTGAGATATAGGTTGTAGGGGTTGTAGGGGACAGTCTTTTCCAACAATTGATGTTCAAAGACATACCAGATTTGGACAAAGAGCTCATGAATTGGATTTTTAAGCCAAAGAACTGCAGAATTATAGCTTCTTATTTCCAGAGCGTATTTGCATTGGTATGTCATGGCTATAGGAAATTAAGAAACTTTTTCTAAGATTCTTGTTTTATTAAATTCCACAATTAACTTTTGCAGGGGGCAAAAATTTGCCTCATATACCCATATCACACTTGGTAATGTGCATAATGATTGAGTTATGCCTGTACCAATCTTATGAAGCAAATTAAACTTCAAAACAATCAAGTTGTAGCACTTTCTCTCTACCCAACTTCCTTTGTTCTCTCTACCAGAACATATATCTGCAGCCTACAGCCATGGGACCTGCTACACCTCCATATCAATACTTAAGGGGATCACATCAATAAAGAAGTACTGTATAGGAGCACTGTTGTAATTTCTGTACAGGTATACAAAATTATTGCAATGGTTAAAAGCAGTTCAAGAACAAACAGCAAGAAGAACAAAAATTTCATGAGAAAATAACAAAACCCAGAAGAAAAATACATTGCAGGCAACTGTGTTGCAGCTTTTCAACAAGCCAGTTGTATCAGTTTTCTTCTTCACTGGGAGCAAGTTTTTATAAAGCTAATGGGTCTTGACTGTTCATTCAGGATCAAGGCATGACCAAATACTTTGGATTGCAACAAGGGTATAACATCATACTGTTATTGGGAAAATGTATTCCCACCCCAGCTACTGTGACTAATGCAGCTAAGCTCGGAGAAGACAGAAGTTTGAGGAGGGTGGCAGATGACATTATTGATTTTGATAATAAAAAAAAGCATGGTGCTTTGACCTGCATGTGCCAGCTGAAATGAACTGGGAGGCAGGGAGAGAAAGGAATGGAATCAGCAGAGGAAGTTGTAACAGCTGTAGCAGCAGCAGATGATGATAGCACTAGTGGATGATGATTGCACTAGATGGTGATGGCACTGATGGTGGTGTTGAGAACAAGGATGAGGTCATTAGTGCATGATTATATTTCCTTTCTCATCATAGAGAGTCATGGAATTTCAGTTGTATAATGATTCTAGTCCAAGGTGAACATATTTGTTGAAAGTGTTGAATTCAGGGTTTATAGAATAGTGTCACCGTTGTGTAGGGGTTACAATATTAAATATTTGTATACATATTTGTTTAAATATCTGAAGGGATGTCATATGGAGGATGGAGCAAGCCTGTTTTTTGCTGCTCTGGATCCTGGGACATGAAGCAATGGCTTCAAAATTCAGGAAAAGAGATTCCATCTAAACATTAGGCAAAACTTCCTGATTGTAAGAGCAGTTCAACAGGGGATAATGCTGCCTTGGAGTGTGGTGGAGTCTCCTTCTTTGGAGGATTTCAAACAGAGGCTGGATGACTATTTGTTGGGAGTGCTTTGATGGTATATTCTAGCATGGCAGTGAGTTGGACTCAATGACCCTTGTGGTCTTTTCCAACTCTATGACTCTATGATTCTATGTTGGATTTTCAGAGATCCAGTTTCAAGTCCCTACTGAGCCATGAAAATCACAGCATCATTTTGTGGCAGTTGTTCTTCCTTGGCCTTGATCTTCCTCACAAGATTATTGTGACCATAAAAGAAGGGAAAGGAGGATCATGCATGTTCACTAGAGGAAAGGTACGAGAAAAAATAATTAATAAATAAAAAAGAAATAAACAGATTTATTGAAGCTGCATCATTCAAAGCGAATTCGTTTTTAGTTTCTGTCTCTCTGTATGTGGTTTATAGTCACCAGTCAACTTATTGTGACTCCATGAATTTCATACAATTTACCTAGGCAAAACATACTCAGAAGTGGTTTGACCAGTTCCTTCCTCTGAAACAGGTTATGGTGCCTGGGATTTGCTGGCGATTTCCCACCCAAGTATTAACCAAGGCTTTCCCTGTTTAGCTGCTAAGATCAGACAGGATCTGGTGCCTCTAAGGCATTTGGGCCATCATTTTTTTTTAAAGTTTAACAATATGTTTTCTGTATTACTATAGAATATTCACTGAATTGTTGGAATATCAAAGAGAATGGAATGAAAGAGCTTGCATTCAGTTTTTCTGTAGAGCTCCTTCGATTTTTTTTTTAAAAAAGAACTCCCTTTTAAAAAAAAAGACAGAGAAAAGAGCTCAGACTTTTGATTGCTTTGCTACATAGTATGAAGAGGGTCCTTAAGAATATTCTTTGTCTCCTACCATTCCGTGACTGTAGCAAACAGTAGGTAGCATGTTCCTTCTGATGTGCACTTACTGTAAAAAAATAGACCTTCCAATTAGATATTATTCTCAAAATTTCTTCTCCTACAATTTTAGAAATGGTTAGGCAAATGTTAGTCGAGGGACATCAGGTTTTGTAGTATGTCTGCAATTAGAAACAGAAATGGTTGGAATGGAAAGAATTCTTATTCTTCAGATCACTTCTCTCCTATTATGAGCTACGAAACTGGGACAATCTTCAAAAGCGCTCTATAGTTACCAGGGAAAATAAGAGCTATGCGGAGAACAGAAGTATATTTTATATTTCAGATCACTCTATTTGCTTGATTATCAGTTGTACTAAATGGAATACATCATCGTTTATTAATTTTTTTGATGTTG
The DNA here is from genome assembly GCA_948472985.1 of Iguana delicatissima. Classification (NCBI taxonomy): domain Eukaryota; kingdom Metazoa; phylum Chordata; class Lepidosauria; order Squamata; family Iguanidae; genus Iguana; species Iguana delicatissima. The sequence continues at coordinate 424,517 of CAOKZL010000803.1, read as the reverse complement.
AATCTTTCTTTCTTTCTTTCTTTCTTTCTTTCTTTCTTTCTTTCTTTCTCTCTCTCTCTCTCTCTCTCTCTCTCTCTCTCTCTTTCTCTCTTTCTTTCTTTCTTCTTCTTTCTCCCTCCCTTCTGGAGGGAGAGATAATTTCCATTCCTTTTTATTACAAACATAGTCACTAAAACAGCCTCCCAGAACCTGATGCCCATCAAAAATGCTGGACTCACACAATAGACATGCTGGCTACGGATGATGACCCCTTAGTCAAAAACATCTGAAGGACACCAGGTTGGCAATGGCTGGCTGAGACTTTTGGCATTGTGGTCAAATTGGTGTAGAAGGTAGGTCCCCCAAAATATATGAAGCTATCACTATCATTCTACTACAATCTAAACCAGATTTTGCAGGATCCTCCCCTTCCCCTCAACACAGCTCATTCTATGAAGCAGAGTTCTCTGACTTTCTCATTTAGGCTCTAAGAGACTAGAAGAGGAACCTTTGGTTACTTGCTGTGACAGATTTGCTATGCACTTTAAGGAAAAAAACTACTTGTATTCACTCAAAACTTGATGCCACTGTTATTATGGAGTTCAAATACTACAGAATGTGCTACCAAGTTCAACAGTACAGATACAATTACTGCCCTATCAGTACTGTTCTTTTTTGGGGAAAGGTACATAACCTGTGGTGACTGGACAACTTCAAACGTTCTTGGAGGAAACAATATCTGGATCTTATTCAGTCTGGTTTCAGGTACCAAGAGCCTTATTTACCCTGATTGTTGAATTCTTCTTGTTGTTGTTGCTGTGTGCCTTCAAAGTCAGTTCTGACTTACGACAACCCTAAGGAGAACTTATCACAGGGTTTTCTGGCGGATCAGTGTGTGCCCAAGGTCACCCCGTGAGTTTCCATGGCCAAGCAAGGAATTGAACCTAGTCTCCAAGGTCAAAGTCTTTTGCTCAAACTGTTACATCATACTGGCTTTTGATTGATGAATTCCTCCAGGCAAAAGAGAGGGGACTGCTATCCTGTTGACCTTTCTGAATTTCTCAGTATTTGAGCTGGGTCTGTGGGATGAGAATAGGAGACACTGTCATGGCAGTTCTGACAATGGAGGATCCCAATTCTCGCATTAGCAGATCCTGGATGTAATTCTTCACTAATACTGTTTTTTATGCAGATCGCTCACATGTGAATTTTGTGCAGAATAAGTTCCCAATTACAGAATTTTCTGCACGGGGAAAAAAAAAAAATATTTTAAGCACAGGGAATAACATCTCTGCTTGGAAGTATCATCTTCTCTGCAGAAAATGATGTTTCCTACGCAGAAAATGATGTTTTCTGTGCAAAAGAACCATGTGTGAATTTTGCATAGAATAAGTCCTGAACAACAAAGTCTCTTGTCAGTCCAGGATTGTTCTCATAAGGGTTTCTCAACATTCCAAAAGTATGTTTTTTTAACACACTCCCCCAATATTTTTGAATTATTCCCATCTCTCATTCTGGGGTGCCACAAGATTCCATCCTATTCTTTGTGATTTATTAATATTTTAAGTACAAACCCACTGAGGTCATTAAGGACTTTTGTGTCTGGGCACCAAAAGTATATTAATCACAATTAGCCGTACTTCTTGTCACAGGAGTCAACTGCAACTGTACAGGTGCCGGAGCAATGCCTGAGTTCTATCATGGCCTGCGTGAGGGTCAATAAACTGTAGCTAAAACCCAATAAGACAGAGACACTGTTGACTGCTGATTTCTGCAATTAGCAACTGATTTTATTTTGGTACAAAATGAGAACATGGCTTCTTATTAAAGCTTTTGAGGCTTAATGATTTCATGCAAATCTGTACACATTTAGGGTTTTAAACTATTTTAAGTGTTTTGTTAAATTGTTTAATATGTTTTTAGATTATTCTTATTGATTTAAATTTTAAGTTGATTAAATTGTTTACACTGATATTACTGTAAACTGGCAGGATATGATTCTTTTAATAAATAAACCCAGAAAGGTTTTTGTTTTTGTTTTGTTTTTTCAGGGGGAACTTCTTTTTTTCCTGAACATATAAGGAAGATATGTAGAGGCTTACATATTGTATGATGTATCACTCTGTCTACCAATATGAATTGAGATCAGAGTAAGGCAAAGCTGATTTGGAGCCTATCTTCAAGTGAGTTGAGTGCATTTAGCTCCAAAAAAGTCTCTTAGCCACTTAGGAACTAATATGTAATAAAAGCAGATGCCTCTATATTAAATCATCTCTTGTATATTCACTTTCCCCCTGTATGTTATACAGATGTTGTTTCTATGATCTTCACACCTCTACTGCCTTTATTTATGGTTTAGCTGAGAGATCTGTTGGACTTGAAAATCAAAGTCTATTCGGCTCCAAATGTTTTGTATGTGTCTTGTTATGTCTTAATCTAAATCCATATTTTTAACAGTTATCCTTCCGCAGAGGAAGGACTATATATCCTGATCCTAACATGTTTATGCAGTCCTACCAAATTCAATCAGATCTGTTTGTAGGTGTGCATCTACTATCCCACACCTAATTTTCGTTCATTGTTTAGGGTGCCATTTTGAAGAAAACCATTGACCAATTCCTATAGCTAGATCCAAATTAAATTAGATCCACTGAATAACTGGTAACTTCATAAGCCATGAAAATTCCATTGAGTCAAACCATTTCCTCCATCCCCGTGCAATGTGCAGGGGGCAGAATGCTTTTGCTGGTCTTCTACAAGAGAGACCACAAAAGTACTGTGCGACCTGGTGTCACACAATGGCTGGGCAAGGGCAGAGCTAGCAGGCCCCCTCTTAAAGCCACGCCATCTCATCCTCAGCCTCTTTGAAGTCAGTGTGACCCACCCTCCCACCCTTTGGTTTCAGTGTAAGCTAGCTGGTCACTTCGGGACTGGGTAGGAATTTTCCCCCCCATCAGGGTTTATTTTCGCCTACCCTACATTGTGCCCAGTGAAGCAGACAATTGGCATCTCAAGGTGGTATCTTAAATAGGTTGTTTAACTATGTCACATTGACAGGCTGGGGATGTCTCAAGATTTTGTTGAGTACCTATAGCACCCTTTGGTAGCACCCTTTGGTGTAAGATAAGCCTCTGGAGCCCTCTCATCTTGTTGCCAGACATGGGAGGGGGAATGATGATAGAGTTGTCCTTGGGGCAGGCCCACAGTTGGTCCTCACTTCGGGGGTCATGAGGCAAGGTATGGGGCTCGCCCTCCAGAAAAAGCATTGGCCAAAGGCAGAATCCAGCCTCATGGGTTCACTTCAGAACACGGTATCTCGCCCAAGGGAGGCTCTGGGAGAGGTCGGATGGCGACCTCTTGCCTTAGCAACTCCTGTTTTTGTTGACCCCTCTTTTTCTGTAATAAAAAAGGCTAAACCCCAAGTTCAAGTTAAAGTTCATGTTAATTAAGCAGACATTAATAAATTGCCCTGGATTAACCCAAACCCTGTGTGTGTGGTCTCTTTATTTTGTGGGTTGGACAGCAATGGGTCTACTCTAGTTGGGACTAACAACAGAATTCAAGCCATTATGTTTTGTTTTGTTTTTAAAAAAATCAGTTAGCACTCCAATTTTGGTAATAACTGGATTTAAATATGAAAATGGATTCTGATTTCATCATTCTTTTTGCAACTTAAGGTTCCACTAAATTTTACTTTCCCTTTTATATAGGCAGCCAGTGTAGTATAGTGCTTAAAAAATTGTACAAGAACTAGGAAACTCAGGCTGAAATTTCTGATAATGAACAAGACATGTCATGAAATAAATAAGTAAAACTGATATTTGTTCTAATAAATAAGTAGATAATTTTTTCTTACCACAAATCCACTTTAAAAAGTTAATGGTGTATTAATTATTTTAACATGGATTTGTTGTAATTTTATTCTTTTAATTTGTTTCTCTTTTTCATTGATTGATAATGGGCAGAATCCTGCTGGGGAGTTATGAATGTGTAAGCACTGTAGTTACAGTGGTATGCAATAAATCCTAAGTTATAAGTCATAAATGGGACCCCTTGTCACTTCCATGTTGCAACCTTCCTTGCTGGTGGGAGGGGGCTGGAAAAGGCCTCTTCCTGTAGACTGATCCCCAGCTGAACAATCCTCTGTCACTTGATGTGGCTGCTGGCTGTTAAAATTAACTTTGGAGGGCCAGGCCAGAGTTATTACCTAGGTGTACATTGAAAATTAAGTGGGAAATGTAGGACAATGACACACATTTTTAAACTGTTTTTCAATGTGAACTTTTTAGCTGTATCTATTTTAACCTTTGTAAGCTGTCATGAGTCTCAGGCTGGGAAAATAATAATAGTAGCAGTGGTAATAATAATAATAATAATAATAATAATAATAATAATAATAATAATGATAATAATGATAATAATAATAATTTCTTATTCTTATTTCATGGTATCAAAATGCAATTGCTTCTAATAAATTGCCCACCCCCTAGTTTTAAAAAACCCAAATAAAAAATGATGATGTTTATCAAAACTACGTGAGTCTAATTTGTATTTAATTTAATTTAATTTCCTGCTGGATTGTTGTTGTTGCACCTTCAAGTCATTTCCAACATATGGTAACCCTAAAGCGATACATCATGGTGTTTTCTGGGGCTGAGAGTGTGTGATGTGCCCAGGATCGCCCAGTGGGTTTCCAAGGGTGAGCAGGGAATTGAACCCTGGACTGCATGGTTGTAGGCCAGTTCTCAAACCACTGCACCACTGTTACTTGTCACAACTTGTTGGTTGGCTGTAGCGTGGGTCCCAGATACAGGAGTTCAGTTCCAAGTATTTCAGGTGTTGTTTTGGTTTTGGGAGCTCCTCACCTTTGGGGGGCTCAGGGCTATGGAGCAGAGGCAGTCATGCACAGCACTGGAGGAGTACAATTGTCCCACACTCCCTGGCAGCAGGGGAGGACCCCCAGGGCAACCCCTTGTGGGAGTGCCTCTCCTGCTGTCCCAGCAGCTCCAGTGGTGGGCCAGAAGGTCAGGCTCATTGATCAACAGGGAGGTTGATCGATGCCTGTATATGGAATCCTGGTATTTGTAGTTCAAGGAGGCACTAGAGCCCTCTTCTTGAGAATTCTAAACCTCTCCAAAACAACCCTGACAATACCAGGATTCCACAGGATGTCACCATGGCAGCTAAAGTGAAGTCACAGGACTATAATTCTGCAATCTGAAGGTACCTTTGAAGGTATATATTTTGGAGCCATAATGCCATTTGTCACACCTTCCAAAATATATAGGCTGAATGCATGGAAAGGAAAGCAGAATTATGCCAGCTATCAGCATCCCTCACACTTTCAGTGAAGGTCTGAAGAGACCATTGCACAGCATAAGGATCAGAGCTTAGAAAAGTAACTTTTTGATGATGACATCCAGAATTTCACAGCAAGCATGGGCTTGCCATCTTGCTGGCCAGGGAATTCTGAGAGTTGCAGCCCAAACATAACTTTTCCAAGCTGTGATCAAGATACAAGCCCCTCTCATTCTATACATTTATAGCACTGTGATTCTGTGTTAGCTGCTATGGTTCTGTCCTATGGAATCCTGGGATCTGTAGTGTAGGAAAGGGCATTTAGAATTCTCAGCCTGAAAACTCTAGCACTTCACCGAAGTATAAAGCCCATAGAATTCAATCATGGCCACTTAAGTTGAATCATAGCTCTGTAAGTGTTCAGTGTGAAAAGGTCAAGAATCTTCTGAAAGGTCATTGATAACTCAAAAGAGTTTCAGTGAGGGTTGGGGAAGGTTTGGATCTCCAGTTTGAATCCCAAGTACAAGCTGAAGTTTCCAAACCACTTTTAACACAGACCCATATTCAGGGCTGTCTCTACCATTAGGCAGAGTGGACAATCATCTCAAGATATTCAAGGAGGCGCAGTCTGATAACATTTGGAGAGCCACACATTCTCTAGCTCCTGGTTTAAACCATCAACAAAAGTCATTCAAGTTGCACACATCTGAATGTCTGAGTATGTATGAACAGTAAGGAGATACAAGAACTGGAACGGTAGCTACAATGCAGCTGATAAAGTGCTGCTATCCTTTCTTTTTAATAAAATTTCACTATACTGAAAGAAGTTTCCCAGAGTTTTTGAGCCATGATCTCTAATCACAGCCAACCATCCATCCATAAAATAGACAAAGTAAAAAAAAAAAAGCAACTTGGAGAATACCAATTAAATTAATTTGCAAATCTACAACGGCAAATTAGGTAACACTGAATAATAAATCAGCCAACGTAGTTTAGTAAAATACACAACTCACAAAACAAGAGAAGCCAAGAACCACAAGCAAATTTGCAAATGCAATGCAAATGTTTGTCATTTGCATTTGTGAACTCATGAAATGAACCTAATTAAATTAGCTTTGATTTGTTCATAAATGTTTTGGCACAAGAAACACACTAGCTGAGAATGAAGTAAGACACTCAAATGAAGAGGGCACTTTTGATTCATGGATAATATTTGCAGTTTTCAATTGATTTGTTTTTGATCCTCTTGAGAAGTTCATCTTGATTTAGAGTTCTCTCACAGTTATTTCAAACACACAGAAGCAGTATCAGTCCTGCTGAGTTTCAGCTTGGCTACCTTCTTGATACATACAAGAAAGTTCTTGGGGTTTGTAGAGGATCTCATTCAGAAATAACTGTAATGTGCAATACATAGGAGGGCCTTCTCTAGACATTATGCTACCTGAGACAAAGCATAAGATGGCAGTGCCTTAGATTCCGTGTGCAAAAATAAAGTGCCTGGTAGCTGAATGTTTCTACAACCCAGGTGATGGGATAACATCCTTTGTTTAAGGTATTCAATTAGATATGGGCTGTCAACCAGTGATTATAGTGACTGCAGTACTGGACTGGAACCTGGGAATTCCACATTCAAATCCCATTGAGCTGTAACATTCACTGGGGTAACAGGGACCAATCATTATTCCCAAACTGGCCTATTTTACAGATTTATTGTGAGGACAAGAAATGAAAAGCAGATCTTCTAAGTACATCATCTTGAAAGAGAGATGGGATAAAATTGTTTCTACTACTAAGTGTTTGTCACACAGCTCTGTCCTTCAACAATTTGATCTTATCTCCTAGCATCTGCTGCTTGAGATGATTACCCACTCTTCCTAATGGTAGAGACAGCCCTGAATGTGGGTCTGTGTTAAAAGTGGTTTGAAAACTTCGGCCCTTTTTGCACGGCATTTCCAATGCAAACGGGCCCCTTGAGCATGGCGCAAATGTGAGGAGCGGTCCACATGATGCACTCACATTTGCGCGACGCTCCAGGGCCTGACACGGACCGTGCATGCATTTTTTCATTTTTGGCTTGAAGCCGAAAATGCTGTGTGGGCGTGCATCGCTCCAAGGCCCCGCGCACACTTACCTTGTATGCGGAGCCTTGGGAGCTGGGCCAGTCGTGCTTCCTGTCTCAGTGCAGCCTGGGAAAGTCCCAGGCTGCACTGCAAAGGAAGAGGTGGGGCTCTCGCATGAACAGGAAGCTCGTGTGGAGTCGAAGGACCCCGGACATGAGAGCCTCTCTCTGGGGGCTGCTCGCGCAAGCACCGTACCACAGTGCCGAAAATAGGTGAGTTGCGGAAAAGGTCTTCAGCTTGTACAAAATTCTGAGTGGTTTATCTAGATTGGGGGTGGGCAACTGTGGAAGGCTTGTGGGCCGTATTAGCCCTCAAGTGACCTTAAAGGGCCACATGTCTCCAGTGTACCTCATATATAAATGCTTTCTACAGGGCATGGGGTATTTTCTCCATGTTTTGAGGCATTCTTGGGCCATTTTAGGCCCAGAAGAGGCCTTTTTTTAAAACAGATAGTGAGTAGAAGTAATTTCCTATTCACCTTTTTTTTTAAGTCTCTTGGGGCTAAATTGACCCACAGAGGCTGAAAAATGTGGTAGAAATGTGTCTTGCATCCCCTAGCAGACATTTTGGGGGCAAAAAAGTTTTTTTTAAAAAAAGAAGTTTGCAAAAATTGTTCTGACTCCTGGAGGAGTCAAAACATGGTGAAAAACATGGTGAAAATGCCTTCCACACCCCTAAAGTGCATTTTGGGGCAAAGAAAATATTTTTTCACCCTTGGGGAGCCTTAGGGCCACAAAAACAGCCCAGGGGGGTTCATGAGGCCCATGGGCTGCACTTGACCCACCCTGGCCTAGATCAAGGGGAACTGGGGCCTTCTAAATGTTGGAACTGAGGAGTTTCCATCAGCCCCAGTCAACCGGCCAAAGCTAGAAACAATGGGTATGGTACAGCAAAATCTGTGGAGGGTGAGAGATTCCTGACATATCTAGATGAAGTCATGCCACACCAGTTCTTAAGGAATTATGTTGACAGTTTGGTTGTTTAGTTGAGCAACTAGCTACACAGTAAGATCTTTTAATGGGTGTTTGTGCTGTACTTATGTTGTTATTGTTATTTTTAAAAATCATTTTCCATTGTTTTAAAGTACTGGTGTTTTCATATGGTAGCTTACTTAATTGTCTTTTAAAGATCATTAGGTTTTTTTTTTTTTAAGATAGACCTTGCTTTAATTCATGATGTGAACTACCTTGGGCCCCATGTCATGAGAAAGGTGGAAAATAAATAAACAAGTAAGGCCCTTTCCACACCTTACCATTTTCCATTGTCATCCCATCATGATCCTGGCAGTGTCACTGTTGGGATGGAAGTGTGACCTGAATACTCCCCTCTGCACCTAGCTGTCTGCCTGCCAAAGAGTAGCACGAGGGACATACACCTTCCTTCTTCAGGGCAGCCAGCCACTTCCTATGCTGCACTGGGTAAGGGCGCACCTGGATCACACTTACTACCTTTCTCCATGGCCGCTGGTGATAGGAGCATCACGTGATCAGGGGCAATTACCATATTTTTTCTGATAATGGAATATCCCACGATTGCGATGGCTGGGGATGTGTGGGCAGCAGGACCAGGATAACATCATGCAAAAGCATGACCAGCAGCAACACGTCCCTATCCCAGGACAGTGATGTTGTGTGGAAATGGCCTAGGTCAGTGAGAGCCAGCAGGTGTAGTGGTCTGAGTGTTGGACAACAACCCTGGAGACCAGAGTTAGATTTCTTGCTTGGTCATGGAAACCCATGGGGTGACCCTGGGCACATCACATACTCTCAGCCCCAGAAAACCCTGTGATAGGTTCTTCTTAGGGTAGCCGTAAACTGGAAAAGAGTTGAAGACAAACAACAACAACAAAAATAAGTTGGCTCTATCTTTGCTGCTGAGCTCAATTCAAGGTGCTTGTTATGATGATGAAAATCCTTAATGGTTGTATCTGAAGGAGCACCTCCTCTCATATCAAACTGTCTATACATTAAGATGTGCTAACAGGGCTCTTCTTCATGTCCCCATGACGGGAATAAACACAGTGGAAGAAAATCCACTTTAAAGCAATAATATTCTTGGTGTTTTGAATTTTTTTGGTGGTTTGCCATCAAAATTCAACAGCATGACAGTGGAGGTGTTGGCCTACAGGTTTTTAGAGTGGGGTATAAGATTTGAGTATTGAACAGCACAAATGCATGTTCATCAATTAAAATATGTTCCTTCTCCAATTTCCAGTGTGTTAGTTCTAAAGAAAAATCAGTACAGCATAGTTTTTACTTAGCTACACTTTTCAATGTTATTTAAGCCATCCAGTTTGACAACTCTGCAAAACTGATGAGGGACAGGGCTACTGAAAACATTTATCTCCCAGGACATTATCTACCCTTGTGTGTGATCAACTGAGTATGTGGGTGTGCTGTTCTTTATGGGGCTTTGGATAGTACACATGGTTCCTTGTTCACCATTTTATTCTGACAACAACCCTTTGAGGTAGGTTGGGCTGAGAGATAGATAGCAAGTGGCCCAATATGCAGGAGGTCAGAAGTGCTCTGCAAGTTTGAAAACTATAGCATAAACCTATTTTAGCTTGCATATTTAAGCTGTAAGAAAAAGCAACTTAAAAAAAAACCACAAGTTTTTGCAAAGACGATTGAAATTGGTAGGTTTGCTCTGTAAAATAAAACAAAACACCCTGTTGTAATGTTTTCCTCCACTTTGGGTGCAAGCCAGCATTTTCATAAGGAAGACAAATTGGCAATTAGTATAAACACAACTGGGAGGAGGAAAATGTTGGGTCTTGTCCTGGATTTATATTTTAAATGCTACTTTATTAATCTGTATATAATTGTTAGTGCAACAGCCTTGAAAATACCAATCAGGAAAAGAGCTAATAATTACTGTGCTTGTAACAGAAAGTGAACTAATTGGCTTAACAGTATACTTCATGGGTATGTTGGTATAATTAATTAAAACGTTTTGAAAATGAGTGAGTTGACAATAAAGAAATCTTAACAAAGGGGAAAGAAAAGAACACAGTCTGAGCAAGGCCAAATTTTATGCACATTCCGAGTAATCTTTCTGAACGTCACTTTGCCGTAAAGAACTGAAAGCTTAAGCTGGGTAAAAGGAAATACTAAAACACACACACATATACAGCACTAAAGCAATTTAAAGAGTTAACTGAATGAATTGCCTACAATGTATAACTGGATTCACACAGCTTGAAATCAGTCATGAGAACATGTGATGATGGCCATTTCTGCAATACGTCACTATCCTGCAACAGCAGCAGGTTGTTTCTGGTCCGGGAGTCGTGCTACCACATGAAGTTCTCACTATCTGGCTGCTATCCCATCCCCAAGGGTTACAAGGCTGCCTTATGCTATTTCCAGAAAAAAAAATCTGTAAAGAGCCTCTTGTAGCACTTCAATCCTATCAGCCGGCTCAATCTGCTACTGTAATAGCACTTGATAGCATTTCCTGCCCCCCAGATCCAGGAGTGGGCAGGATGTGGGTGTGCCCAGCTTGTCCCTCCCTCAGCTATTCCCATGGCATAGTAAGTTTGAAATCTATCCCCTCTTCATATTTTTATTTTAAATTTCTCCTTTGAGTTAAAACTTTTTATTTTTTAATACATTTTTTAAGCATTACAGTGCAAAAGTGCAGTAGTGCATAGGCGTATCTAGAGTGGGGCAACTGGAGCATGTGCCCTGGATACCAATGCCCAGGGGCTCCCATTCTGCCCAACGCTGCCCCTCATACCTGCCGCAGCCCCCCGCAACCAGGTAATGTGGCAACCATATCTAGCTTGCTATTCCCTAACTAGAGGTGGAGAATACGTAGTCCTCTAGATATTGCCTGACTGCTGTTCTCATCAGCTCTAGCCTGCTCTAGACATTAGTCAAGAGGTGAACTGCCATGGCTCTTGCTGTCCAGCAACATCTGGATGGCCATACATTCTCTGTCCCTGATCTACAACAAATGGCAGGGTCTTTCCTAGCTCAACTTGGCCCTGCCTGTGATTGGACTCCATTCCCAGATTTTGTGGTTCCAACACTAATCCTGTACCAACAGTCTACACCCTCTTGCTGAAAGCATGGGGACCAGCTGGAACTGCTCCTGCTGTTTCCAACCCTGACCCTTGTTTGTTCCATTCTGGAGTCTCTCACAGTTATCAATATATGTTGATAGGCTCTTTCTGGTGATTGGAAGCTGCAGAAAAACTATTTCACTTCCAATACAGTTCTGTTCACACACAGCTATTCAGAGCAGAGAGTTGCACAGAGATCCATTAAATGTATGGAGTATGTGCATGTTCAGCTCTTCCACTGAATGTGCAGAAGCTGGGGGCAGGGACAATGAGCAAGGCAAAACAATCTTCTCCTGGCAGCACCCCTAGAGATGTGAGAAGGTAGAAGCAAAGACAGGAATTACTGTCTGAATTGTGCAGCAAGATGTTGCCCTGTAAGAGACAATGAGATATCATTCTTCATGTTCTTCAAGCAGCATAATTTCTTATATAAGCATTGACAACAGAACATGATATTAGAATAATAGAAACTAAGCAATGGGAGATGGAACAGACCTTGGAGACCATCAAGTCTAGTCACTGGCTCAGTACAAGATCTTCTGTTGAGAATGCCAGTTAGGCTTCCATTATTTTCAGAGTATTTTCCCACTGAGTTCTGGTTCTCAGCTCTGTAGCAACAAAGACCATCTTCCACCCCATCCTCTACTTTATTTATTTAATTTATATCCCACCTTTCTCCCAAATGGAACTCAAAATGGCCCACAATATAAATTTAAAACAGATCGGGTAAAATATAATGAATTATAAAAGTTTTTAAAAAACACCAACTGAATTAAAACACTGCTTTTGAGAAATTTATTTATAAAAGAATCAAAACCACATGAAATACACATGAAAAACAGCACACTTAATTGTATGTCTCATTCTTCCCTGGGCAGTTAATGCTGAAGGCCTGTTCAAACAGGAAGGTGTTTGCCTGCCAGCAAAAAGATTGCAGAAAGGGTGCAAATACTGAGAAAACTCTCTCCTGTGTCCTCACCAGACAAGTCTGAGGGGTTGGTGGGATGGAGAGAAAGCCTTCCCTTGAAGATCATAAGACTTTGGTGGGCTGCTATGGGGAAGTACAGGCTTACAGATAGTCTAGACTTAAGTCTACTTGACATACCATGATATAGTTTAACGTGGCTACCAGCAATCCCCATAATCTTCTCCTCTTGAGATTAAATATGCCCAGCGTCTTCAGTCTTTCCAGTCCTCTTGCCATCCTGCCAGTCTTGCATTTCAGTCTGCACAGTTCTGAAAAATATGTCTGATGAACATTATCTGTTTTCTTCTGCTGCTTGTTCTTTGCTGAAATCAAACCTGGTTAAGCAATGTGCCATCTCATGGACAACCAGGGCAACATTTTCAAATGTCCCACTAATAATCCAAAAGAGGGAAATAAATTTCATTACCTTTTATTTCAATTATCAGATCTCATTTAATTCAAATGAAAACTTCCAGAGCAATTATTTTAATATTTGTAATCATTCAACCCTTAGTTATAAATATACAGAAGACAGAAAACTTTTAGGTTCTTTGATGTTTTTAACTTGTAATTTGCAGGCTTGGGACCTTTCTGCAATTTACATGGTTACAGAGGCATCCGGTGTGGGTCCCAGCCTTGGCTCTGAGGGGAGGGGAGTGTTACAGGAGTGCTCCTCTCTGCACCAGCTGCCTCTGTGTTCCAGGAAGCCTCTTCCTGCTGCAGAACAGCTGGATCATCTCCCAGGCTGTGGTGGGGCAGAAAGCACAGCCATTGCGCTTCCAGGGCCTCTGCAGACAAGGTAAGTCCGTGATGGTGGTGCGATCACCAGTCACTGACAGGGAAAACCCATCAATGATTTGCAGCACGATTGTGCCGCGTGGGGATGGGAGAAGGACAGGACCACAATGATGTCATTCATAAGTGTCATCACAATCCTCTCCTTCTCCCGTCCCTATAGCAGGTTGGGAGGGTGAAGCGGAAAGGGCCTTGGATTGGGCCGTGAAATGGCTTGTGTTGACATAGCATATTCAGTATGTTGATAGATTACATTAGTAAACCTTCAGGAAATCTGATTCATCACAACTGAACTAAGATAAACTTATCACATCTAGGATGCTGAGTAGCACAAGAGCTGCAGTTGTGCAATCAATCTTTGTAAGGTGCGCTGAGCTCGGAGTTGTCTAACAGAGAAGCCTAATAAAGAGCTAGATTTAGTATTCAGTGTTAAATCACATTACTTAGTTGCAAAATATATGGCGTGCACTGCAATGTGATGTGATTTAAGAAGTCTGAAGATCTGTTGATCAGCAAATAACTCTGTTGGTGCAACAAAGTTGTGGACATACATTCAAGTCTGCTTGTAAAACTCAGTACTGTGTCTCCTCTACATTCTCCCATGCTGGTTTTAAACCGCTTGATCAAGTAAAAACCCACCCAGTGTTTAAGATCAGTTGAGGAAGCTCTGCTTGTACTCTGGAGTAGTGTATCCCATAGGGCTTTCTGAATGATAGCACTCTGGTTATAAAATTCTGTTCAGACAAAGACTCCCGCCTTACTCTTTTTGTCAGGTGCCAATTAAAAAAAATGTTTTCATAATGTTGGGGGGACATAAACAAGTATTTAATTTGATTTTGCTGTATTTACATTGCTTTTATTGTATTTTAGCAGGTATTTGTAATTTATGATTTTAGACATTGGTAGTTCTAGGCTTGTACTTTGTGATTTTAGTATTGTGATTTGAGGTTTTTGTAATTTGCATTTTTAATTGTGTGCTTTTACTCTAAGATTGACAGGTGTCAAATTGAATCAAATGAATGAATGAATCACTGCCACTCCTTTTATTAGAATTTGTCATCCCAATCAACAATCAGGCCATGTCAAAACCCTGAGATGGTCATTCACCTACTATCCATAAAAGAAATCTATAACTATGGCAAGATCCACGTATACGTAACAACTACGGAAAATAATCTTTTGACAGCTCTGAGTCACATCAAAGATTACTTGACTGAATAAACAAGATTCCTAAGGTCTTTTACCTGCCACTTGTATATTTTTTTCTGCCGCTCTTAATAAGAGCCAGTAACTTTTGTTGGAATATTTTGTATTGTTCCATGCTTCCAAAGAACTGCTTTGCATGTGTACTCTCATTCATTGTACTGAGCCTGCTCAAACAAGTTACACTTTGCATCTTAATTTTAAGAGTGACATTAATGGAATTTCTAGTAACTCCTTAATGCCAATTATTTCTATCTGAGTTAACTCAGAAATCTGACTGACAGACGAGAAAAAAAAAGTGGTGGCTTGTTTCATGCTGATAATTATATTGTTCTGCTGGTGATGTTACAATGTCACTTAATTGTTTGGTACTGGTTAGGGCAAGTTTGGCAAATGAAAGCATTAATACTGCTTATTAAACTGACACTAACCAGCTATGGAAAAAAAATACTGAGAATTTAGTCTTGAAGCTGCTAAAGATTTGGTCCCTCACATTTCCACTTCAGAAAGATAAAATACTTGGATTGGAGAATAATGGGACACACTTTAAGACTGCAGACTTACACACACAGATTTTCACCAAATTCAGTAGAGTTTTTCAGTAAGTTTGCAGAAGGCTTCTGGGTTTTTAAAAAGTGAAATAGAAAAGCAGTGGCTTGTAAATGAACTGCATCAAGGTCATGGAGCCAGCTGCCATATTGCTGCTACAGAGTCTGGGGGCAAACCAAATTCAGCCAATTGAAACAAGCATCAGAGGTTAAGCCACTGAAGGGATTTGGAGAGTGAAACACCAGCCCTTGGGAATAATAGAGGAGTAACAAGGATTGGCTAATCTCTTTCATTTGTTATTTATTGAATTTACTAATAGTCTAAAAGCTTGGTCTTCTCATCATCAAAGCATTACCTGTACACTTTCCATTTCTATATTTAATTCTAACAATATCTATGTCTTGGGTCCAGAAGATCTGAAAGACAATAACCAGAGTTCTGTTGGTTTCTTGCACATGTGTAAATTCACCAATGGAAGTGGGTGGGCATTTTTGCCTGCTGCGGAATGTGTGCAGTCAAATTCTAATTTGCAGAGATGAAGTTGCACATCCAGTGAGCACTGTGCATTCTATATATGCATGTGCATATGCATTGTCAATGCACTGCACATTGCACTTGCTGACACACATGCACATTTGATCGCACATGCCATTGTGCAGCACCTTAGGACCCAAATGATGTGGTCTTGTCAAACATCTATGTAGCTGTCAATGTAAAGTTGCATTCCATCTCCTTGAGGTAGGATCACAACAAGTATTTCCCTGTATCAGGGTTGGGCAACTGTGGAAGGCTAAGGGGCCTCATTAGCTTCCAGGAAACTGTGGTGGTCTGTACCTCCCTACTGTATCCACTTCCGCAAAAAGCAACTTTTTTCCTCCAAATGCCATTTAGGAGCCATGGGGACATTCTCGCCATATTTGTGGACCCTCCTGGGCCCTTTTAGGCCCAGAAGAGGGCTTTTTTAACAATAGGAAGTGAGCAGAAATTACTTCCTGTTCACTTCCTGTTTCAGAAAAGCTCTCCTTTCATCAACTGGCAAAGTTTTATTTTTAATGTAGATAGATTTGTACCTATTAAATGATTGTTACAGAAAGGTCTTTTAATACACTTTA
This sequence comes from Iguana delicatissima, assembly GCA_948472985.1. Taxonomy (NCBI): domain Eukaryota; kingdom Metazoa; phylum Chordata; class Lepidosauria; order Squamata; family Iguanidae; genus Iguana; species Iguana delicatissima. The sequence continues at coordinate 408,425 of CAOKZL010000803.1, read as the reverse complement.
TTCTTATTCTTAATGTTTTTAACACTTTCAAATTAGTGATGCATTTAACAAAATAGTTTAATTGTGCTAAACTGTTTTTCTTTCATTTTGATGATTTTTTAAAAGATGGGTTTTGTTTAATCTATGTTGTGACGTGCCTTGAATCCCGTTAGAGAAAGCAATATAAAAGAAGGAAGGAAGGAAGGAAGGAAGGAAGGAAGGAAGGAAGGAAGGAAAGAAAGAAAGAAAGAAAGAAAGAAAGAAAGAAAGAGAAGAAAGAAAGAAAGAAAGGAAGGTATTCTTTCTTCCAGGCCATAGAGTCCCCATGGTGGCTAACAACAGTAACTTGGAAATATGACAAAGCAACAGTAGAAGAATAGACACTGTCTATCGGGGTTCTGGCCTGAGGAAACCGTTTCCAGGTTTGATTACTACCATTTTTCACTTGGGTCAAGGTTATGTGAAAGACTGTATTCTTCCTACAAGCCATACCACCGGTGAACTAGTATGCCTTACCTCAATGAATCCTCCTTCTCAGAAGAGGAGAGCCAGGTTGATTGGCTCCAGCAGGAGGAACTGTATGAGCTGGAGACACCAGCAGGCGGCACTTCTCAGGGGCCTTAGGATGCTGAGGCTGAGCTTGAAAAATGAAGACATAGATACTGAGGCAGAAAGGGCTCCACACCCTCAAGAGGTATGACATTATGAGGGGCAGTGTGAAAGAAACCAGTTGTGATGTAGTGTTAGCATTCAGCAGAGCCTAACATGGCCAAAGCCAGCATCAGCTACGCTTCCCTGGGCAGCTGGAGATAAAAGATACATACCTAAGATGCTGAGTGATAGATTCAACATCTGCTTTGGGCCTGTGTTTCGAGCATTCCTGATTCTTGGACCTCATTGCCTGAGTCTTGGCACACTTCCTTTACAAACTGGCAAGACATCACTCAGCGGCCGTCACCTTGGACTGCTTCCTGGCAAGGAAGAGAGTCACTATAAGCATTAAAATATATACCTTTAAGAACTGAAATCTGCCTGCATCTTCGAACTCCAATGTGAACTACATCAAATTTGCCTTTTGCTCTTCTTCTTGCCCCGTTCTGATTTTTTTTTGCTCCGTGAACTCTCTGAACTTGTTGGGCACATTTATGGCTGTGGAACAGAACAGAACTGCCCCTTGTTCTCAGGCCTTCCAGTGTGCTGCAGCTGATGATGGTGATATTGATGATGATGGGGATGATGTGATTTCCCACCTTCTTCCTAGTTTGGGACTGAAAGCAGGTTAGATCAGGTTAAAAAATACATTGTTAAGAAGTCACAAAAGGCAAAAGTTAAAAAGCAATTACACACACACACACACACGCGCACACACACACACACACACACACAGAGAGAGTTAAAACACAAACCATTAAACACATACAGAGAGACACACACTCCAGTACAACAAATAAAAAATCCAACATGTTGTTTAGACAGGATGGGCCTTGTACAGTTAGACATCAAAACCTATCAAAATTTTAATCTCCCCTACCCGCCCCCATTCTACCACAATCCCAATTCAGGGGTTAAACCACATGGTTTAAAAATCCAGTTCTTTTCCAAAACAGCCAAGTAAACTCAAGAGTTTTAAAACTTTGCCTTAAAGCTCTCAGGCACTGAGAGGAAATGTTTTCTCCTCAGAAGAAGAGGAATATTGCGTGTTCCAACAGGACTGGGATCGAGGTAAGGACACATTATTTAGCAGATTCAGCCAGAGACACAGGCTGATTCCTTGGGGGTAGGACAATCAGGGTCAAAACAGATGGAGAAAAAGTTCCTGTCTGTTATTCTATCTGTTGCTCAAGTCCTTGCTCGCTCTCATTCTCTCTCTCTCTTTACAACAAACAAGCAATATTTTTCTTTTCACAGAACGTCCAGAGTAGTTCTGAGGAACAAATAAAATAAAATAAACAAGAACTATTTAATTCTTACCTAAAGGATCTTTTTGTTCCAGTATAAATTGGAGCAAAAGTTCCATTTTTTTTCAAGTGGTCTGCATAAGTAATTTCAAATCTTCCTCATACTCTGGATGCCAGGGGGAGCACAAGGTTTTTACACTAGAAGAATATGATTTTTGAAAGACCTTTAAAAAAATAAGGTGTGCCCATCCAGGTCACTAGAGCTAATAGTGAGAAAAACACAGAAAAGCTCTATCATTGGCCAATTTTCTATAGTTTTATGAAATCTGAATGTGTATTGGCCAAATTGCCTACTCTAGTTCTTTCATTCTTCCTTCTTCCCCAGCTCAAGGTTGCCATATAGATTGAAATGCCCTACTAGGAAGTCTCAGTGGGTGATAACTGAGATTTTTTTGTAACAAGATACCTTGATTTTTAAAAACAGTTTGGACAGGTCCTCAGTAAATAATGCATGACTGTCCTGGTCAAAAACATAGCTGTACTACTTTCTTCTAACTGAGTAAAAAGTCCCAGGCAGAACTTCCATCTCTTTATCTTACAGTAGTCTAAGGCAACAAAATCAGAAAAAAAATCTTTAACACTTTTATCAGATTCTCCAGGAAAGATGGCAGTAGATCTTTCCAGCCTCCATAAGGGTCCAAATGGCTTTAGCTTTCCACTCAGGTGGCATCATTCTATTATTGTAATGAGTGAGACTTCCAGACAGCAGGGCCAGTAGGAACTGTCCAAGCTCCGTTTTCTTCCGCTTTGACATTGCCCATCATGCCTTCACCTTGTCCTTCAACAGTATAGTATCTATTTATCCTCTCTTTCCCTACTGTGACCTGACTCCACTTTACATGGACTTCACATGCTTTAATCTAACAACCATCAGATGCCACTGGTTTCCTCTGTGAGCCTTAAAGAGCATAGACCTGGATAAGTAATAATCTTCTTTAGTGAAATGTCTTCATGTCCTGGACTGACTCCTCCCAACCAAGCTGTTATTGGATCCTCTGGACTGGAAAGCAGATAAGAATTTTCCTCTTCCATTTGAGTTTTGCTTGAGCAACAAGGTCTTCCAGAACATAGACATTTTACTTTATCCTTGGTTACTCCTAAATCTGATTCCTAGATTACTCTTTAGTTTTGATTTTTTTTTTCTTTGCCTTTTGGTCTTGCTTTATAGCTTATCCTTTGGTTCTGTTCCATAGTCCCTGACTCACCTTCAGCTGCTGCCCATGGCTCACCCTTAACGAAAAGCAAGTGTCTCAAACCCTATAGGCAAATTTCTATCCTATTAGAAAGTTCAGAGAAGGTCCTCTATCATGGTTATCTTTAGAAAAGGCAGAAATAGGGAAAGGTCTAGACAATAAAGGTAGGTCAAATAGTAACGAGCACCTTTTTTACATTCTTGGACTGTACAAACTAAAACTCATCAAGTACATATGAGGGTATAGTAGACAATTTATTCAAAGACATTGATTAAAAAATGCAAAGTATTTGCTTTGCTAATGCAAAAATATTTTATCTGTCAAGTCCATAGCAACAGCATCACAACAAAGCACTGAATGGTTAACCTCCAGCTTTTTCTGGCATGGAGTAGGGCCTTGAACAAGCCTGAGCAACTCTGCAAAATAACTTGAGTGTCTGCAGTGGTAAAGAACTATTAATGCTTTACAACCATCACCATCATGGAGTAGGTTCTGAAATGTCCCCCTGTTTCCAGATAGAAAGATCATGAGTTTTGGTCTAATTGTTCCCACTGCTTCATGGTTTTCAGATCTGTGTTAGAGATGTGGAGGCAGGAGGGTGATTCGCCCTGTGTGGCAATGTTTTGGGGGTGTCCCAGCCTGTAGCCACACCTCATGCACCCTGGCCACACCTCTCTGCACCCTGGCCACGCCTCATGCACCACAGCCATGCCCCCGACACAGTGGCCATGCCCCTCATGCCATAGCCCTGTCCCCTTCCACCCCCCTCCACACACTCCAAACTCTGCCACTGCTGTGTTATAACAGGGAACAGCTCCCACTCTGTTAAGGAAGGAACTCTTACATGCAGTTGTGCTAATTGTTCTATAAACTCTCTATTACACTAAGCCACTATGACAGGAATGGGAAACTGTGACTCACCTGATGTTGATGGATTGTAACACTCACGATCTCTCACCATTGAGTATGTTTGTACCTAGCCACATCTGAAGAGGCATTGATATAGATATCCTGGGGTTTCCAATTTAGGGAAGGGCATTTGGACTTCTCAGCCAGAAAACTCTTGGGCCTCAGTAAACTACAAACCCTAGAATTCCACAGGATGTTGAAAGTGAGTGTTAGCACTATGACAATGGAGTCAGAAGAGAAGGTTAAGAGGGGACATGATAGCCATGTTTAAATATTTGAAGTGATGTCATGCTGAGGAGAGAGCGGGCTTGTTCTCTACCGCTCCAGAGACTAGGACAAGGAGCAATGGATTCAAGCTGCAGGAAAGGAGATTCCATTTGAACATCAGGAAGAACTTCCTGACTGTCAGAGCTGTCCGGCAGTGGAATATGCTGCCTCAGAGTGTGGTTGAGTTTCCTTCTTTGGAGGTTTTTAAGCAGAGGCTGGATGGCCATCTGTTGGGAATGCTTTGATGAATGTTCCTGCATAGCAGGGGATTGGACTTGATGGCCCCTGTGGTCTCTTCCAACTTTATAATTCTATGAGTGTGGAAATGACCTCAATCAATGACACTGAGTTTGCAAGACTTTAGCAGGGTTGTCGGTGGCCAGGTCTCTTGGAGATCTTTCACCCATGTGATCACTGTAAGTGGAAGCTGACTAGATGACAAACAACAACAACAACAAATCCACTCCTACATAACTACTATACCACACTGTTTCTACTATGAATTAAAAAGGCTATTCCTATCTATGTTTGCAGTCTGTAGAGCGATAAACCTGAACTAAAGTGGCACTGTACCTGCTACGGGCAGAGCAAGAAATAACAGCAGCTTGATAAGATTAGATGTCATTCTGAATGTGACCTGGACAAAGAATTCTTCCTGCCTGCTAGCCCCACACCTAGCTCTATAGTTCAATTCCACCACAGTAAGCTGCTGAAAAATTACTGACGAGAGCCAGACTGCTGAGTAAGCGTCACCTAGCAGACATAGAAACCTGATCTGCATCATTTTTTAGCCTTGGCAGACATTTTGTACTCTCTCTGACTTAAAAAAAAAAATCAAAATAAGCACAGTATTTCAAGTCAGGCAGTTGCACGCAGTTGTGAGGTAGTCCTGACTTTGCAGGTAGAAATGGAAGTTGAACATCCACTTCCTGTGGGAAAATCCAGTGGGAACTACTAGTAACTGCAAAAGCAGGATTTATTTATTTGAAAATCTATCAATTCTACTTTAAAGTATTTTATATGCATCAATGCTATTTATCTTTATATTAAAAAGTCAGAGAGGATGGTCAGACAGAATCTATGGTCAGAAAGATGAGCAAGAGAGTCACTATAAGCATTAAAATATATACCTTTAAAAACTGAAATCTACTGTGGTCGAGTGGTTTGAGTTTTGGACTGGGACTCTGCAAAGAGAGGGTTCAAATCCCTACACTCAGACATGGAATCTCGCTGGGTGACCTTGAGCAAATGACACTCTTTGAACCTAAGAGGAAGACAATGAAAAACCTGCTATGAATAAATCTTGTCTAGAAAACCCTAGGATAGGATCTCCATAAGTTTAAGTCAACTTCAAGGCCCATAACAATATCAACAGCAGAATTTACATGTTAAAGAGATATAACTTAGCTCCAGAATGCAGAACTGTGGGAGGGGAAAGCTGGCTGACTGGGAGGTAGGTAAGCTTTCCACGATTCCAATCTGGACAGGAAAAAGCAGGATGCTGTTACCCTCTTTCATACATATGTGTGTGTACACCTGTGTTCGTAGTGAAGGTATGGTTCACTCCCTTGTTGTCACTGTTTTGTGGAACAGAAAGACAAGAAACTCAGGACATTGCCCAGTGCCATTTTCTGCATTGGCACACTAAGACTGAAAAATATGGCACTCTGCTAGTATATTATTAGTTATTGGTCTGAAGTATTTCCCCCCTCCCTTGTTAACCTCCTCCCAAAGAATACACTCCTGGAACATATTTCAAAGACTGATAATAAGACATCTAAAAGATGTAACACAGAAGTAAAAGTGCTTGGGGGAGAAGAGGAAAAAAGAAGCAAACTCAAAGACTCGTTCTTGGTTACGAAGTTCTTATGACAACATTGAAATGGAAAATAGTCCAATGAGAGGAGTAGATGGGGGAGCTGATCTCTTGGCTGAGCTGCTGGAAGAGCTCTTTTTCCTTCCTCACCTGTATCCTGATGGAACAAATGCTGCTAGGTTAGGCCAAGTTAACACATTAAGATGAATACAGGCCACTAGTCATTTCTTGTAGTCTACCAGGTGTTTGGCATACACCAACAGTGGGAAGTTGAGCTGGCTCCTTGTGGTGTATCATACAGAGCATGTGGGTCATGATATGGCTCAAAAGCACGGCTGTGGTAAATTAAAGGATCTGAGACTTTTTGTAATAGTCACTAAAGCTGCGTCTTTTTATGTTACAGGAAAGTTTCTAAAAACTTTCATCTGGCTGTTTAAAAATAGTCTTTGGAATAGGTTTGAGACTTATAAATGTCTTTTCATTTTTTTTTTTAAATTATGCATGCATATTTTATTTAGAAGCATTTCTCTCCTGCTTGTTCATAACAGATCAGGGTTGCTAAGAGTAGTAACCTTGGTAACTAATAGTAAGGAGCAAGATATATTGTATGCACACACACATACAGACATGTATTAAAAGGACACAAGAGTAAACCTGTCAGATTGAAACAAAGGTCTGCAAGGTATTTCCAACCAGTTATCTCTGGTAAACACACAAAAAGACATGAGGACAGCAGTCCTGTTTCATTGTTGTTTTTCAGTAAGTAGTATTAAGAGGTATGCCTTTCCTGGAGGTAGCATTTTTTCATCATAACTAGTAGCCCTGGATAGCCTTGCTCTCAATGAATTTGTCTAATTACCTAAGATACTGGCCATGGCCACATATTATGGAAGCAGATTACTGTTCTGGTCTCCAAGAAAAGTGGTATTTAGTGGTTCAGAAATGCTAGGTATGGATCAATCGTTGCTCTTCTAGTTTGGACCAACTGCTTCTCAGCCCTTCTGATGGCTGGTTCAGACTTCCCATTGTTTTGTGTACGGGCTTGTGAAGATACCTAAAGATTGAGTCCCCACTAGTTCTTGAATACTTTGTATTCTTCAGCTACAAATGGTAGTCCATTATCCAAGCATACCATATCCATGCTCCACAGTGGAAATAATAGCAATTTAGCTTCTTTATGACTGACTGGGAAATAGTATCTGACAGTGGATATTCTTCTGTTGCCCTGTAAACAATTGTACTTCAATTTTTCCTCCAAGGTTCAGCTTGAATCCTCATGTGAATATAACATCTTTTGCTTTCTATCTTCACATGAGTGAAGATCTTCACAGATTTCACATAATTCCATGTATGTAGTCAACTAGCCAGCATCAAGCCAGGCCAATAAACAATTTAGCTTGTTTTCTAGAGGCAGTCCTCAGTTTCCATGTGTGAGGATCCTTTCCATTATGTCTAAGAACAGTGCAGCTGATCGCTCTGTTACTCCTAAGGAGAATCCCATCTTGAACAATGAACTTCAGTCTTCCCTCCGCATTTGCAACTTTCTTCACAAATTTGATTATTCATGAGGAACGTGTGTGCTTTCCCTCCCTGCCTGGGCAAGTGACAAGGAGAGGGAGGGGAGAGTGCAGAGAGTGAAGGCATATACATGTGTTTTTTCCCCATGCTGTGGAAAATGATGAAGGGATGGGAGAGGACAGCACAGGGAGGGAAGGAATGCATGTGTGTTTCCTCCCTGTGCTCAGTGAAATGATGAGGGGTTGAGAGGGGACAGCATGGGGAGGCAAGCCTGATGCACACCTTCCCTTCCTGAGTTTGGGCAAATGACGAGAGGATGGGATGGGATAGCACAGGGAGGGAAGGCACATGGGTTCATACTCTCCCCGTGTTCACTCAGCTTGGGCAGGAGAGGGAGAAGTTATTTATGGTTTTTCCACTTTCACAAGGGTCTTGCACCCCAAACGCTTGTAAAAATGGATGATCCACTGTACACACTTACTGAAAAGTAGGAGGCAACTTCCTCTTTTAGCTTATTTGTCACGTCAGGCCAATCATCAAAGGCAGTATGCCTGAATATCTGTAGGCTCCTGTCCTGAGTTTCATTTTCCTATATTGCCTCTAAGAAGGTGTGGGAAACTGGTGGGCACCACAAATCATCTGATTCTATGTGCTTCACTCCTTAGCATTCTTTATAGGGATTTGTGAAGAAGGTAAATGTCTGACACTATGACAACTTTACCTTGGTGATGTGCACATCAACTCCATAGCCACATCAACATGCAAAGAAATCTCAGCAGTGGCATCTGCATAATTGTTTCCAAAAGATGGTGATTGTGTTGGACATGCACTGCCTAGCAAAACATGAGTATAAGGAAGTTTCCTTTCTGAGCAATATATCAAGCAGGTCTTACTCAATCTGTGTCTATTTTCTTTCAATTTCTTATAGTGCTCTATTGGCAAATCCAGGTGGCTGCTGTTTCTGTAGCAGCACAGCTCCCAGCCCAGTTTCAGACACATCACATTGCAAAACTAGTTGTTTGGTAGGACTAAAATACTTCAGTATAGGGTGCTTGGCCACTGTGTCCTTATTTATTTTTGCATGGATCAGCACTCTGGCCCTTGTATGGAAAACCTCAGGAAAGGTATGCAATGACATTGATCCTAAACCTGATGTTCCTGCTTCACTGGCTCTGCCAGTGTCATAGCCACCCTTGCTTTTTTGGAGGTTGGTAGGGGAGAATCACTGATTCCACATTGCATTTCTATTCTTCTGCTTGAAAACACGCTCTTTCAATATCTTCTCCTTTGTCCAGGCAGTTGGGTGGCTCTGTTTATCAGCCTGCATTGCATACAGTATATTCTGATATTGCACTTAATCTGCTGAGCACAGAGCTTGGAAACATTACTTTGCTGTATGTTTGTTTGGAGTTTTACTCAGGATCCATCAGCTTTTGGATTCTGGGAGTTATACTAAAGAAAGTAACTTTACTAAGTTTTTTTTTACTAACTTTATTAAGTTCTTGCTGCATGACATACATTTCTTTGCTCCCCAGCAATTGGTCTATTGTCTATTATCCAAGTGATGGCATATAATAACATATAATAAGATATATATTATAAAAATGTGGATACATGATTGAATATCTTTTCATCAACCACACCGCAGGTGGAAGTGAAATATCTTTTTGTTCAATGGCATATAGGGCAACAATTTTAAAATCTTGTTTTTAAATTAGTTGTGTTTTAATTGTTTAATTTGTGTTGTGCTTAAAGCAGTGGTTCTCAACCTGTGGGTCCCCAGATGTTTGTGGACTTCAGCTCCCAGAAGCCCCAGCCACTGTGGTCAATGCTCAGGGCTTCTGGGAGCTGAAGTCCACAAACATCTGGGGACCCACAGGTTGAGAACCACTGGTTTAAAGCATATTTTCTGTTTTGTTTAATTGTGTGCCACCCTGAGTTCTATTTTTGGAAAGGAGGTGTGGTACATAAAAATATGTTAAAAAGGGCAGTTGTGGGTGTAATCACTTCATCCACTAAGTAGGCATCATGACTTGGCGATCCCAAACTCATGCAAAGGATATTCTTTTAACATTCAAACTCAATATTGTCTTCTTGTACCCCTCTCACTGCAGTCCCTGAGGTTTCTTTATACCCCTGCATTGGCTTTGCAAGTGGTTTGATTTGCCATGTCCTTTGCACGTGTTCATTTTCATGCTGTTTCTCAAAACATAGGCATCATATCCTGGGTGCCTTTTCCCTAGCCTCTGTATCCTTTTCATAGTGCCGTGTGACTGTTGGATAGCTTGATCCTTGTGTCTCCACTATGCCTGTTGATATTCTTAACCTCTCTCCATGAAGTTTGGCAGGCCTGCCAATTTCCAGGCAACAATTCAGTATCAAATCTGCTTCTCGCAACAGCAATTTACAGAGATGCCGATCACCTATCTCACATACAGGTCTCTGATAAAAGAAGCTGTTAGCAGCTCCAAATTACAGGTTGCTGCTAGACCCCCTAATACATCAGTACAAGCAGCCAGACTCAGTAGTACCTTGGTACTACATAAAGAAATGATAGTGTTTTGCTGTTTCACTTCATTTGGGTATAAAATATTCACCTAGTGCCTTGAATAACTCTTCCAGTACCCAGGCCAAGCAACCTGAATTGTTTTTACCCTCTTTCTTCTATAATGTGATATAATAGCTTTATCTTTTGCTATTCTTCCTCTCTAAGTGGGATCTGGGTAAATTTTCAAACTCTTCTTTACTGTCCCTCCATATTTGGGTACAGGCATTTACTTTTAGTGAATCCAGTGGCGTTGTGGGTCCCAATGTTTGTTCCTTGATTCCAAAGGCCTTGTTGGCTTTTTTTCAGCTGTAGGCTCTTCCTAAGATGTTTTTCTTTTTTAAATGATGTATTCTTCTCTCCTTCCCTCCCTCTCTCTTTTTATTATGGAGTTACAGTGCAAAAGTGCTACTCCAGTGGAGCACTATAGCACTCTGCCCACCCTATGTCCCACCCGGGGCATTATGGGACAGGGCATGGTTGTCTGGATTGGGAAGACTGTTTGGTAGGAGTTTCTGTCTTTTTATGGAGAGAAAAGTGAGTTCCAGAAACAAGTGACCCAGAATACTTTCTATTTCTTTAGAGAACATGATGTGGTTTGGATGTTGGACTAGGACTCTGGAAGACCAATGTTTAAATCTGGCTGTGGAAATCCACTAGGTTAGTGGTTCTCAACCTGTGGGTCCCCAGATGTTTTTGAACTTCAGCTCCCAGAAACCCTGAGCATTGACCATAGTGGCTCGGGCTTCTGGAAGCTGAAGTCCACAAACATCTGGGGACCCACAGGTTGAGAACCACTGCACTAGGTGATCTCAAACAAGTTACTTTCTCTCAGCCTCAGAGGAAAGCAATGAGAAATCATCTTTGAACAAATCTTGCCAAGAAAACACCATGAGAGACTCATGGTCTCTCAACAACAACAACAACAACAACCCCTTGGTTTTTTTTTTGGTTTTTTTTTAAAAGAGAGATGAGAAGAGAATATATCATTCCAGTATGTTTTGGAATTAGAATGAAACCCACTTAAATGTGGGAATAAAATTATTACAGCTACTGCTGGGGAGTGGCAGAAAGTTGCCAGGAACAACATAGATGTTGCATGGATGTTCTTAACAACCTGGAGGAGTAAAGCAACAAATACCATAACCTCTCTATTTGTTTGCCTCATACAGAACCAGAATTCCAATTCTAAAGTAGGAACTAACTATTTACATAATATTACATAGTGTCAGTCCCCCTGTTACCACATCATACTGAGTCTTGATCTAAATTTTCTATGTAGAATGGTTGCTCTGGCTTTCTCCCTTTCAATTAGATTAAAATAAAAGACCATGCATATTTTCAAAATGTCTGGGGACTGAAGAATACATTGGCATGTTGGCTATGTTAGCATAGCTCCCTTGTCTAATCTAGCTCAGACTTCTAGCAAGAGTGACCTATCCTTCTCTCATCAACAACTTGCTGGTGGAGGGCAGAGAAGGAGAAGTGGAAGCATCTGAAAGAAGGCAGAAAATGGTGGAGGAAGGAGAAAAGTGAGGGAAAGGATACTTTTGCCATTGTTGGATTTGGTTTTATCCATCTCTGGTTTAAGCCCTGCGCAGCATATTGCCCCTCAGATTATTCCAGGGGAATGTGGAAATGTGGCCTGTGACAGAAGGCAGATTTCTCTCCTCACTTCAAGTCTCTGCACACAAAAGAATGAATGAAACTAGGAGCATTGATTCTGATTCTTCCTCCCTATCAAGCCCAGATTAAGATAGTTTGGGACCCTGGGACAGTTCCAAAATAGCTACCCCTATGTGCATATATATGCATTCTTCTATAATTTATTTATTTATAAATAATAAATACAATGCAATGTAAAACAGATAACTGCAGAAGAGTCTTCCCAGGTGAATCCAATTTCAGACCTTCAGCTTTAGAGAGAAAACCAACCTGACTTCATGCAATTACTCACATAACACAGAGAATATTGAGGATAACAAACACTTTGGGAGATTTGGGAAGTAAGTGGGGGAAAAGAAGAAAGAAACTACATATTTTCCCTTCCGCACTGTGCATCTTGCAAATGAGGAGCCTGCAGCAGTTGCACCAACTGAATCATCAATAATGCAGCTTTACTCTGTATGGTGTGATTCTGATCCGATATCCATTGAAAACACTTTCCATTTGTCTTAGGGCTGAACCATAACCAGGTGTGTGTGTGTGTGTGTATTTATCTGTATGCGTGTTTGCCTATCTAGCTATCCAAAGTCTAGGAGAGCATTTGGTTGTATACACTGCTTGTATTATATTTGAAAAATATGGTGGGATGGAGGCTTAATGAAATCTGAAATCCTCTTTTTCCTGATTTTAACCAGATATGCCATATCCTTCTAAATATATTAAAGAAGAGACCTGCTATAAAAGTTATGAAGGAGGTATGGTGCTCCAGCTCTCTTGAGGTTCAAAACAATTTGAGGAAATTAAAAAAAAATACCCAGAGACCAAACTGACCACCTCAATCAGGCACAAGGCAACAGAGAGAGATGATAGAGGTACATCGGTGGTGGTAGGTTGGGGAAAGATTGAATAGAGGCAAAAGGGCTAAATCATTTCCTTGTCTGCCCTACTAAGACAATAGCTCAGGAGAGCATCACACACATGTGCACACACAAAAAGCTTGTCCACCCCCCCCCCTTTATTCAAGCACAGACTGCATGGCTGTACTGTATGTCACAATGTGTTGAGTAGAAAATTCTTTTCTCTGTGCAAAGCAATTGCACCTCAGCAAAGAGAATCATTCTCTTCTAGACGCACAAGTTTACTATGTGCAGGAAGGGCTTAGGTTTCTTTTTGCCAGATGGACGAGTATTTGCATTGATTGTGGGATTTATTTATATCCTGTCGTTGCTTCAAAGCTGGGAATCAATCAAAATATATGTACTCCTTATCCAAAATTGGAAGTTATGGGGCCCTTTCACACTGCAAAGTTACAGTGCTATGAGTCCACTTTCGGGTGCCAAGGTGACATCCTACGGAATCCTGGGGTTTGTAGTTTGATGTGGTGCTACTGCTCTCTGGCTAAACTGCAAATCCCAGGATTCCATAGGATATTACAATGGAAGATAGAATAGGATCACTTTGGTATGGCTGGCATCCTGTTCAGCAATTACATCATTATATGCTAGACATATGATATCCTAACTGCTAGGAATTCATGTTTTCAGTCATGAATGACCAGATGTGATTTCAACAACGTATCTTCACAGCATCCTGACTGAAGTATTTCTGGGGTGCTGGATAATGGAACACTGGAGAATGATGTCTGTAGGGCTCTCCTAGCCATGGGATGCCTTGAGACAAGCAGCTGTAGTAGGATCCAGGGGCAGGGGAATGTCTTTTCTCAAGGCACCCTGTGAGTGTAAGCATTCAGCAGATGTCATTTCCCAGCACTCCTATCTCTCTTATTTCAGAAATGTTTTGGTCAGAGTGCTGCCATGCTTTGAACATAGGGTTTTTTTTTGGGGGGGGCACATTGTCAGTTGTAACTACAGTGATAACTCTGTCATCATAGTTATGATGATGATGATGATGTAAGATCTTCACCCATAATTGTATAGTGTGAAAGGGACCATGCATTCCAAAATTTCTACCAGTGCAGCCAACATTTCTATCAGCTTAGCCAAGCTCTTGAGGAACAAAATGATTAAGAAACTTGACCAAATGTGGTTCAGTCAGCTATTCATAGACCTGGGAATATAACCCAGATATCTCTCTTCAGATTAGCATCCTATCACTGTTCCAGGCTGCTTCCTTGGTTGTCAGTTTGCATTAAGATGATATTATCTTGGAACTATTTGTAAAGGAAGCTCTGAAGGTACTGTAATGCTGCTACCATCACATACTTCAGTGGCAGGCTACTGATTCCTTAAGGTAAGTATGCATCAGAAATTATTCAACTCACACTTTAATCAGAAGGGCAACTGCCAGGGATTGTGTAGGCAGATTGGACCTCCCTAGTACTGTGGAGGACTATTCCTGCTAATGGGGACATTTTTGCCATGTTTTTGGCTCCTTCTGGCCATCTTAGGCCCAGGAACTGCCTTTTTTTTTTAGAAACAGGAAGTTGAAGATGACAAATTGGAAATTGGTCAATTTTTCATTTTTTTTGAAATAATATTTTTGGGGCTCTGAGGAGCACTGGAAGGCAAAATCAGCCTTGTGGGATTCAGCACACAGCCCAGAGGCTGTAGTTTTCACATTCCTGAAGTAGTTCTTATGTGCCTTCAAGTTGTTTCTGATTCATGATGAATGACCCTAAGGTTACCCAGTGGTTTTCCACAGCTGAGTGGAGATTTGAACCCTGGTTCCCAGAGTCATAGTCCAATGCTTAAACTACTACAACCTGCTGGCTCTCATTTACTTCAAAATGCACTGCCCCAGATTTTGTAAAGGAGGTCTTCAATTAAAAAATATATATGTGGAAAGTGCACAGAAAAGTCTTCATTAGTGACAGCAACAGTTAAACCACCATATTGGGTATATTTGAAAAATATTCAAGCATTGGCATGAATCAAACTCAATGGTAGAAGAACAAGAAATGGAGAGAAATTAAAACTGGCAGATTCATCCATTCCCACCTTAATGATCATTCTAGGGAAACCCAGAAGGATTACTGCCCCAAATTGAGAAGGAGTGTAAGACTCTCAATTAGCATACACATTAGCAACAAACATTCATGACTGGTTGGCCAATACTGACCTAAATACTGATGTTCTCAGCTAGAACAGATCCAGAGAGCCACTGTGGTGTAGTGATTTCAATGTTAGACTCTGACTCTCAAGACCAAGGTTCGAAGCCCCACTCTTGCCATGGAAACTAACTGAGTGACCCTGGGCAAGTCACATTTTCTCAGCCTGAGAGGAGGGCAAAGATCATCCTCTTCTGAACAGGTCTTGCCAAGAAAACTCTGTGATAGATTCTCCTTAGGGTCATCATAAGCTGAAAATGACCTGAAGGCACACAGCAGCACAGAACAGATCCACACACTCAATAGAAATGACATAAGTATTATCAAGTTCCTGTTTTAATGAATCCAGTCTGGTTTTTGACTTAAGATTAAAGGAAGTCTCAAAGGTACTAAATCATATTCCAAATATTTGGCATTTTTTAAAGTTCAGACTAAAAGCCAGAATGGATTCACTGTTCTATTGATATATAGAATCATAGAATCAAAGAGTTAGAATATACCACAAGGGTCATCGAGTCCAACCTCCTGCCATGCAGAAATACACCATCAAAGCATTCCTGACAGATGTCCATCCAGTCTCTGTTGAAAAACCTCTGAATAAGGAGACTCCATCATACTCCAATGCAGCACATTTCACTGTCAAACTGCTCTTACCATCATGAAGTTCTTCCTAATGTTTAGATGGAATCTCTTTTCCTGAAGTTTGAAGCCATTGCTCCATGTCCTAGTCTCTGGAGCAGCAGAAAACAAACATGCTCCATCCTTCATATCATATCCCTTCAAATATTTAAACATGGCTATCATGTTACCTCTTAATCTTCTCTTCTCCAGGTTAGACATACCCAGCTCCCTAACTCCTCATAGGGCATGGTTTACAAGTAGTCTATCATTTTGGTCACTTTCCTCTGGACATATTCTGATTTGTCAATATGCTTCCTGAACTGTGGTGCCCAGAAGTGTTCTAGGTGGTGTCTGACCAAAACAAAATAGAGTGGCACTACCACTTCCCTTGACCAAGACATATACTCCTGTTGATGCAGCCCAGAATTGCATTGGCTTTCCTAATTGCTGCAACTCATGTTCAGCTTGTGGTCTACTAAGACTCCTAGACTGCAGGAACCACCAGCCACTGCAGAATAGAAGAGCTGCCTAAAAGCACATTCTAAATACAAATAAACGGTTCTTCAATGTTTCGAAGTATAACTGACAAGCCAGCATAGGAAGCACAGCCTAGAAACCTCTACAGGGCCAGAATGGTCTTCCCATTGCTATGATGTTCTTTCAGTGGGGAGGAAGGGAATGCAGTTTTTCTTAAGTCTACTGTCTTAGCTGGTGGATGCAGGAAATTGTGCTTCTCTTTGCTGCTACATTTTTGAGACAACTGATAATTCCATTGCACTACTTGGTTCATGAAACTAGTTGAACATTTTTTTGTAGGTTTTGGGAAAATTATTTCTGGGACTATAGCTCCTTGAATCATGTAGGCAGCATTATCACTGCCTATTGCTATCCAAAAATGGGAGTTGTAATCCAATAAAACAAAACAGGAAAAAAAAAAGCAATTCATAACAACTCCACAACATATGATGCTCTGGTTTTTTGGATCGAGGGCTATGCACCATTTCTCTTGTAGATTTTCATGCTTTTTTGCTTTTAAAAATAAAATATAGGAAGATCTGGACATCTCTGTGTTCTCTACTGAGGCAGAATTCCTTGGGGTTTTAGAAAGTCACATTACACTATATCATCCTCTCCTCTTTTATGAGACATTGGTACTTTGCAATCTAAACTTCAGCACTTCTGAAGAGTTAAAATGGAAAGAGAAGTCAAATGCCCTGATAGCTTTAAAAGTCACACATTTAAGGGATATACTTTGTCCTCTACTATCGGTTTGCCCTTGAGGTTATCAGTGCAGAGTTTCTACATTCAAAAGAATAGTTATTTCCTAGTCAAACTAAAGGGACCACAGCACAGTGTGAAGTGACATGAAGTCATGGGGGTGGGTGAGGGAAGGAGACGGTTTCTTTATCCTTTCTTTTAAAAATGTTCTCAAATGATGTTAGTCCCCTATCACTGGTACCAGTCAGATTCTCTCCGTGCCAAAGCTTCATGGAATCTGTTAATGAAGGGGACACTCCAGATGGCACAATATACTTGTCTACAGACAAAGTGTGAAAAAGAATGTTGAGAGGCTGGTGACTCAATTGCTTCCTTTAGCAGAAGTCATAGAAAGAAGTGTGGGCTCCACTGGATCTGAACCCTGGTGCTGATAGGGTGCACTTCAATCTTTCAGTTTGTATACAAGTCTTCAGTGCAGGGGCATTATCTGGCAATTGGCCTTCTTAGGCCTCATTCTCAGCCCATAAGTAGGGGTTAGATCATTGAAAATATCCACACTGTTGAGTCCTTTGCTTGACATAAAGACCCTACTTAGCACTTCAGCATAAAGCACTGATCTCCAAAGTATTGTTGGGATTCTAAGTCATGAGTGTGTACATTACAGGTCAGCAGCAGACCTTCACTTCTTTTTCTTCTTCTTCCTTTTTTTTAAGTTACAAAACCCTTAATTGTTCTTCTGCTTGGAAACCTTGTTTCCTGTATTCTTTCCTGTTCTTCTTTCAGTTTCCCTTGTATGCTATTGGATGTTTGGGTAAACCATTCAAGATGTCGCTTTAAATTGGTTGCAGGGTTTAATAGGCAATGTAACTGCCATAGAGAAGATATCATGTGATCAGATAATCTAACTTGTCACATTCTACACCAAATGAGGTTTCCAAACCACCTTTAAAGACAACTCTATGTAAATCACTGTATTAGCCTAGCCTGGACATAGCCAATGACAACAAGGTGATATCTACATTCACCAGAGGAGGTTGCAGCTGGTGGAGTAGCCAAAGCTGGCAAAAAACACTCCTATGTACCACTGACACTTGTAACTCCAAACTTCAGGATTAATCCTGAAGTTTGTGATTGTTCCCTTTAAGAACATTTAATCCTATACAAGATATTTTTTCTGCCACCATCCACATAGAATTTCTGATCCACAAAAGTTTGTCTTGTCTGGACTAAACTTAACCTTATTTGTCCTTATCCATTCCCCAAATGCCTCCAGATATATATTCAGGGTTTCCACCACCTCCTTGGGATTAGTTACGGAGCTGTGTGTCATTCACAGATTGATGATATTGTAGGTCAAACCTCTAGGTGACTTTGCCCAGTAGTTTCATGTCAGTATTAAAATAGGACATAATATGAACCCCAGGGCCAAGGTGTGAAACAGATTCTCCAGCACAGCCTTCTGGATCAAGAAAGAATGAATATTAAAAAAAAAATTGAAATCCTGATGACAGGAATCCTGAACTGACAAGAAGGTTCACATTTGGAGACTTTTTCTGCACAAAATTCACACATGACCATTTTGTTTAGAAAACAGCATTCTGTGCAAAAGATATCTCTGTGGAAAACTATAATGTTCTGTGCAGAAAATGCTGTTACCTGTATAGAAAATGCTATTTTCTATGCAAAACAAATTTTGCTCAGAATAAGTCACAAACTGAAAATAGGCGTTGAAAACTGCATGATTTTCAAGGACTTTCTTGCAATGGGAAGAAAATAGATAAAATTACTTGTTGCTTCCCTTGAAGCAATTTCTCACATTGTGAAAAATTACTTCTGTTTCCTGACCCTACTTTCTATATAGGACCAGACCTACTGGAAAACAGCTTCCCCTCCCAAGTCCAAAAGGCTGTCATCAAAAGCTGTCGAGAAGTCTAAGGGAACCATCAGGGCTCATTCCTTTCCTCCAGTCCTCAGCATAAGTGAGGAACCAAGGCTTTACAGATGAGATTTCAGAAGGGACTTGAAAGATGTAAGAGAAATATCTTCACTGATGTATCATGGGAGGTAGTATAAGGGCCAAAAAGGGTGAAGGCACAGAGTCCTTTGTGGAAGCATTCAGTAGATTGCTGAGGATGGTGGAAGAGTGAAGGTCGTGGGCAGGAATGTGAATGTAATAGAATACAAGTTTAGGGATAAATGGGGAGAAGGAGGGTTATGAAAGTAAATCAGAAGAAGCAACGGGTTGCACATATATAACTGAAGTTCTAAGGTTGTACTCCATGTATTTGAGAAAGCTGATTGTGATAGACTAATGCGCATACTGAAATAAATCTGTTATCTTTAAAGATGTTTCAAGACTTTGTTAAAATATTACAGTTCCTTTTCACAGAAAATGTAACCCAGGCAAGTTTCACACTACATAGTTATAGCACTATGACTCTGCTTTAACTGTAGTTGTAATATCCCATGGGATTTGCAGTTTAGGGAATGGCATTTAATATTTAGAATTTTCAGTCAGAAAACTTTAGTTCTCCCTTACCAATCTACAATTCTACAGGAAGCACCTATGGCAATTACACTGCTATAATTGTGTGGTGTCAAAGGACCCCAGATCCTGAACAACCCATTGATACATTAAAACTTCCAAATGCTACTCCCTTTTGCCCATGTCTTTCCATCCAGTTCAAAGAGGATAACAATATGAGGAAGTCATAGTACTCTTGATGGACTTCCATAAACAGTTGATGAGGTATGTCTGGCATAAGATGGGCCACAAGTTGGGCCCAGCTACAGACATTTTGAAAAAAGGATGTTTAGACTTGAAGGAGAAGCAGCAATGAAGAAAAGCAGCAATGACTCCAGAATATCAAAACAAAATTGATAAACTAACAATGTCACTAAGTGATAAGCCGGTACAACAATTTAGAGAAGAATGGAAAGTTTGAACCCCAGTCTGGGAAATTACATGGGCAAATTTATCTATAGCAGGTTTTGAGGATTAAGTTCAGAAACTTATTTGATAATTATGTTATATTCGTTTAGTGATTAAAGATTTTTTTTTTTTTGCTGTAAACAATTTAATAAGCCTACCTGGGTTATTTCAGGAGAAGCTGCTTATAAGGGAGCACTTATCATTGTTCCACTTATTCAATCAATCAATCAATCAATCAATCAATCAATCAATCGTGTTTCTGGCTAATCACTTTTAGGATTGATCAACTTTTTAAATATTTTCTATATTATTAATTTCGATATAGATGCTTATTCTCTTCTTCATTCATATTTTTCTCTTTTCTATTTATAGATGTTGTATGTTGATAATCTGATGTGGATGTAATAGTATTCTATTATGCAATATATTTATTTTATTAAAACAAACAAACAAACAAACAAACTGGATTGGAGTATGGTTTACTTTCCTGTTGAAAATCTCCTGCTCTGGACCCTTTTTCAGCAGGTGGTGACTTTGACAGGAAGTCATTATGGAGCCCCTGTTTGGATCAATAGAATATCCAAAATTGGAGGCTTTTTTTTTAAAAAAAAATCTCCACTTTTTTTGTTTCCATGTGTAGCTTTGACCCTTATACAGGCCTGGTTTATTCATTATTATGTGCTAAGAGAGCTGCATTCATAATATTTTGTAAAATCATAATGAAAAAACTGAATTGAAGCTCTCTTCTTGGAAAACAACCATTATTTCTTTGGGCTGTCACCATTTACCAAAAACTTTGATAGAAGCTGACATCATGCACCATTTATATGTCAAGCTGGTTAGCAAAATCTTTTGATACATAGACTTATTTGTCAGGTAGCAGGGCTCCTTGTACTCCATTTCAGCTTTTTAACTATTGTAGGTCACATTCCTCCAGGAGTTTCTCCTGTACAATGAGTGGGAGCTCTCCATCCTTCCAACAGAACTGGGGATCTTCAGTCAAATTGTGCCCTTAGCTGTATTTGCTCCAAAATATCTGAAAACATTCTTGACACATGGTTTTGGTACTTAGCTACTCTGCTCCTCTTTTGTATTTATTTTTCCCCCTATAAAATGAGTGCAATTTATTTTTAAATACTTGTCATGTTCAACTTGTTACTGCTGCTCTACTTCACCAAGGAAGATGGAAAATCATTAGATGTCAGTAATTCATCAAGTTGCATAGCAACTACACCTGAAATGTTCTTGAAGGACACCATCACAGAGCTTTGAAGTTCTTATTGACAAAATAGCTACTTATTGATAATTCATTCCTTTTTGCAATAATAAGAATATAATTATGTTGCATTGTGAGTATGATTCAAGAAGGAATAAGCTCACTCTTTTTGTGGTATAACTGTAACATTTATATATATATTTACAGTTACAGGAGTGTCATCTTGTTGAATGGTAGAGGAGGAATATGATGTGTTTCAGGAGCAGGCTCATGCTGCTGCCTCATATTCTGTTATGGGCATGATGAGGAAATGGGGTGAATAAGAGGCATGAGTGTTTTTTGTACCACAGGCCAATAGTTTGTAGCAGCCAGGGTTTGTTTCTTCCTTCCTTGTAACTAAGAAGTTAGAATTTGGATTACTTTAGAGAAACAGGAAAGTTGTGTGACCTTTTATTCATTTTTTTTAAAGCTACAATTATAATGGGAACTGTGTATATAGTTTTAATCTCGGAATGATAATGTAACTAATTACTTGATAAAAAGTAATTCCACAAATTCTAAGCCATGACTAGATTATGAATTTGGACAAAGGTTGTGATTACAAAGATGGTTAGTTCACACAATGCATTGAAAGACATTTCAGTTCTGCTCCCAGCAAAAGACCTAACTGGATATAGAACCTAATTTTCTCTGCATTTGAATGTAGAGTTGAGCCTCACATGGGATTTCAACTGGACACATCCAACTTGTGAAAGCTCTTCCGGCCATTCTGCTGTATGAAATGAATGTGAGTGAGAGCACATGTGACACTGTGACTGGAAACTCTACTTGTGACCTATACTTGTTAGGGGTAAGGTGTGAAAATCTCATTTGCCTAGTGAGCCAAGACTCAGTGTTGAAGTCCTTGTTCTTTTTGATTTCCAGAAACAATAGCACAATCTACTGTGCCCAGACTTCCCTGTTCCCTTTGAGTTTAGCTGTAGTTCTCATAGGCCCTTTCCACACCCTACTTCTTCAGGCAGATGTCCAGTGAGGACCCCAGCATTGGCTTACACCGGCTGGCTCCATGGTGAAGGAAGCATCATGGCCATGCCTTTTCCTTCCACAGCATAGCTGGGTATTTTCCCAGGCTGGGCTGGAGCAGGAAGTGCAGCCATTGTACTCTCCAGGCTTCTGCAGAACAGGTATGTCTGCGATAGTAGTGTGATTGCTGGTCTTTGATGGGGAAAAGTCATCAATGATTTAATCCGTGATTGTACTGCCTGGAGAGAAAGATGAAACCATGATGACAGCATGTAGAAATGTTGTTGCGGTCCCGTCCTTCTCTTGTCCCCATGCGGGTTGTGAGGGTGGTGTGAAAAGGGCCATAATAGCTGTCGATGAGGCAGTGGTGGGTTTTCCTACCAACAATATATTGTGAGGCATCACATTTTAGAGTTGGAATTCCAAGGGTCATCTCAGAGGTCCATAATGAAAGTATCCCTTAAAAATGTCCACCCAGCCTCCGTTTAAAAACCTCTAGCGAAGGAGAGTTAATCACTTTCTTAGGTAACCTGTTCCTGCATCAATCAGCAACAACTAATATTTAGTCAGAATCTTCTTTCCAGTAACTGGAATTCATTGGCTTTGGTCTGGAGCAGCCAAAGAAAGCCCGTCTTCCACATAATGGCACTTCAGCTATTTAAAGATGGCTATCATTACCTCTCAGTCTTCCCCCCCACCAGGTTAAACCTGCCTAGCTTCTTCAACTGCTCCTCATAGGACTAGAGTCATCATGTTTATAGCAAAGAACTCTGGAGTGTCTTTCTTTTTTAAAAGACGACAAAGACCTATTAGCCTTACCAAAGTCCTGTTCCTGGTGGAGGTGAAAACTGCTAGAAGTAATTGTTAATAATGACCAACACAAGTGCCTGCATTTTTCAACTTTCGCTGTGAAGTGTGGCAATGAGGAATGCCATGATGATGTCTCTTATACTTAAAAACTTATTATTATGGCACTGGAAATATAAACATACACAATTCAAGCTTTGAATAGTTACCTCTTTTTTGGGATGACAACTCCCAGAATCCCCTAGTCAGCATAGTCAGTCAGCATGATGGCTGTGTGATTTTGAGAGTCCTCAACCCCCAAAGTAACTTTTTCCCCTTAATCTCTGCACATATTGTAATGAATATTACTCATTGTTATTCTGTAAGATTTGTTGAGGGTGGCTTAGGGTGGCTTACAGCATTTAAAAAAATAAGATACAGTTAAAACATTACAGTCAGCCCTCCATATCTGCAGATTCTGTATCCATGTATTCAACCAACTGTGGCTTGAAAAGATTCCAAATAAATAAATAAATAAATAAATAAATAAGTTCCAAAACGCAAACTTTGATTTTGCCATTTTATATAAGGGACACCATTTTACTACACCACTGTACATAATGAGACTTGAGCATCCACAAATTTTGGTGTCCACAGGAGATCCTGGAACCAAACCTGAGCGTACTTCCTTCTACGAGGCCCCTCCCCCCTGCATGCAATGATGGTCATCTTCATGGCCAGTAATATAGCTTCATCTCTGTGGCTACTGGGATTTCAGCCAGTTCATTCTGGCCAGTGAAGGAGGACGAGCAGCTTCTGAGTATTTATTTTGTTCTGACAGTTTTCAAAGAAGTAGCTGCCTTAGTTTCTTGCCTCATAAAAAGGAGGCAGGGAGGGGGAGAAAGGAGAAATGTGGCAGTCCCTTTAAGACTAACTGGTTTTTATTTTAGCATGAGCTTTCATGGATATAAATCTACTTCTTCAGATGTAGTACCACAGTTATCCCCTTACTGTAATTGTTTATGATATATTTCAATCAAGATTTTATTTAAAAAACACATTTTATTATTGCTTCCAACATGCTTTGGTTGCTGGAAAGTGGGGAAACACAGTAAATAAATAAGCAATAAATACATTTCCTGAGGGAGTTGGTGTCATACTTTTGAAAGTTATCTTGAGGAGTCACTCAAGGGCTTGGTTTTTCAGCTTGGTGCGTAAAGGGTTACTGAAATCTCAGACGCTCAAGGAAGATTAGAGTTTCCCAGAGGCATGTATCTCTGGCACTAAGCGTGGAAGCCAACTCGGAAGAAACACGTTTGAAGTGGCAGAACTAATCATGCAGAAGCGGTTTGCGATTTTCTCTCTCTCAGCCGAGATAAAGCCGAGCATTATGACATTGGCAGTGCCGTACAAGGTCAATTTACTGTGAAAAAGGCAGCCACAGACTTTAACTTCAAATAGACTTTTCATCTCGCATAGCTAAAGACAGGATTTACCCTATTGCTTACAGCACAGAATGGGCAGCAACCTGAGTGAACAGTTCAATGACGCTGGCCCCTTGTTCCTTCTTCTTCTTCAGCCGACCTTGATTGCAGTTTGCAAAAAGACAGGATATTACTAGATGTCGAGTTATTTTCAGCTTGGCTAGGAGAAATGGTGGTCATGTTTTTCCTGCCCATACTAGCTAAATGAAGTGTGGTTTAAAGCTGTGGTTTATAATACCACCTTCACTTGGGAAAACAGCAAATTGAATTATTCTGGTTACCTGAAGGACTGGATCCTTGCCTGGATCCTAAGATCATCTTCAGAGATCTTGCTCTGAGTGTTCCACAAAATTTAGTGAGGCTTATGGACAATGAGAAGAAACATTTTTAAATGATGGTACCCAGTTATGGAATGGCTTTTTCAGAAAGCCATGTCTGGTGCCTGTGAAGGTGGTTCTTCTATTTTACTTTTGACACTTCTTGATTTATAGTGGCCTAAATACTCTAAAGGCACCAGATCCCATTTGATCTTGGAAGTAAGAAAACTGTGTGAAAACATAAGATGAAGCCACACACACACACATATTTATTGATTGATTATTAGATCTTATTCTACCTTTTGTCCATAAAATGCACCCAAGTAACATTGGACGAAATGTGCAATTTAAACCCAGATCATAGATTAAAACATAAAGCATATGCATTTATTTATTAGACTGATATCCTGACTTCCTCTGAAAAATTAGACTTGAGGCATCTTACAGCAATGTTGAATAAAATGTACAATTAAAGTAGATCTACTTTACAGATAGACAAACTCAAACCCTGAAATCTAATAAGATAGGCAAACCCCACCCTACTGTGTTCAGCTATTCTTTAATTGCATCATTTATTCACTTCCTTTACATTTTTCAAAAGAAAAGTTTCAAACAAATAATAATCATAAAACATATATAACATAAAACTAAAGCAAACAGATTATATTGTAACTTCTCTACAGTCTAGTCTTTGAACGAAATCATGTAAGGTTTCTGTTAGGACAAAAAAAACAAAGATCAGAGATTGTATATTCATGAAGAAGTGCTTATCCATAGCTGTTCATGTCCATAATCATTAAAATATGCATAAACCCTCTCTCCAAGGGTTGCGTGAAAAGGACCATACCAGAATTTTATGGCTTTGAAATCTGAAATCCATGCTACTTGAGGAGAGAAGAGCCCTTAAATGATGGCCTTTAATTACTCTGTTGGGAGTTCACCAAGACAATAGAGATAACATCAAAACATACCATAAAAAAGGGATGGCGGAAGTCTGACAGAAAAGCTTCCCCTTGATGCATAAGCTACTGGGGTTTTTTTCCCCCCTTAAAAAATAGGACATCATAGACACACACAGGCTTAAGATGGATTTAGCAAGGAGAATAGTTGGGGTCTCAGCCTCTCTTTCAGTCATTTCCAAGTATTTTATTAAGCACAAAATAGATAAATGATGATATCACGCTTTTTCAAAAGGAATTCCATAATTTTGCTCAGGGCTTAAAAAGTTGCTTTTAAAAAGAAATTTGTCCCCATTACTGGTTACAGTGTCTCAAAAGTATTCCATTGATATTACTTATTGCATTGTTTAAAAAGTAACTTTCTCTTTGATGTACTTAGTTACTTTTCTGTTGCTAAAAAAGCCTAGGGCTGATAACTAAGTGGCACAAAACTCAAAAAATTCCTATCAAAATGTCTTTAAAGAAGCCCTTTAGAAGTAATTGTAAAATGGTACTAGAAACCATTATACTGATTACACCAATGAAGTCACTTCATTCCCACTCTTGTGTTTTACTTTTGAAATATGGTGTTATCCTACTACTGTTTCCAAGAAAAGTACCTTGATACTTGATGTGTTCCTTTTAACTTCTGAATAACAGATTAAGTTGGGCTGTGAGACACTTTTTGCTGTCTTTTCCTTTCTTCCAGGAAATAATTGGCATCCTAATGTTTCTAGGGGCCCTTTCACACAACACAATAATAGCCCTTTGATTCCCCTTTAATTTCTAGGGCCATTTCTGCACTAGACTGTTATAACGCTATTATTTCACTTGCAACATCCTATGGAATCCACTGGCCCCTCCCAAAACTGCAAACCCCAGGATTCCATAGGATGTTGCAAGTGGAATAATAGCGTTATAACAGTCTAGTGCGGAAATGGCCTATGGTTCCTTATTATGGAATTCTGGGATTTTCAGTACAGGGTGGGGTATTTAGGATTCTGAGTGTCACCATAGGGAATGGTTTGTGTGTTGGAACGTGACCCTGGACACCAGAGTTCAAGTCCCTGCCCAACCATGGAAAGCCAGGTCCTTGGGCACATCACACACTTTCAGCAACAGAAAACCCCATCATAGGTTCACCTTAGGGTTGCCATCAATCTGAAACAACTTGAGAGCACAGAACAAGAACAAGAACAAGAACAAGAACAACAACAACAACAACAACAACAACAACAACAACAACAACAACAACAGTTTAGGATTCTTAGGGCCTTTCCGCACTACACTGTCATAATGCTATTATTCCACTTTCAACATCCTGTGGAATTTTGGGGTTTGTTTACTGAGGCTGAAGAGTTCTCTGGCTGAGAATTCTAAATGCCCCTCCCTAAACTGCAAACCCCAGGATTCCACAGGATGCTGAAAGTGGAATAATAGCACTATAACTGTCGTGCAGAAAGGCCCTTATTTAGAGAAACACCTGTAGTGCGGCACTAGTTACAAGCTACAAGGTGGAATCATAGCAATTAAAGTGGAATCATAGCACTATAACTGTGTAGTGCAAAATGGCCCCTGGGACAGAAAATTGTAATCTAGCCTAGTTGTAGAATTTCCCTTAGCTGAAAACATTTAGAAACCTTATTTATCAAACTAGATCAGCAGAAATGAGTATCTTTGTTTTGCATAAATGCTGCTACCACTGATATTGAACTTCAGCTCAACTACTTATTTCCAGCTGAACATGTTTGTGGCTCTAGGTAGCTTAAGTTTGGAAATTAATGGCTTGCTAGGAAAACAACACTTTCTTCTTAAGGCAACTGAATTAAGGCCCTGACTGTTGGCTCCTAGCCCATTCCCTAACCATGAAGTATGGCATTGTTCCTGTTCTGGAGCTGCAATAAGATCTTGTTTACATTTTCTTTTGAAATAGTTAATTTGTGACAGCTCTCATATACATCCAAGCTGTGAAGAACAACTTGTTTGTTCCAGAAACGCTTCAATTTTATGGAACCCAGATTAAATTACCGGTTTAAGGTAGGTTTGGTTGATTCCCACTGAGTAAAAGGATTTTTGAAAGAGAGTGGGGGAAGTACCATGGGATAAATAGAGTTGTAGTCATGTGCTTTGACTGTGAGTCTCGTCAAGCTGTTGTATATGAAGACATGATTCCTTAAAAAAAGAAAAATTTTATAAATACACTGAACTAAGCTGTGAGTGTGATCCACACAAATGAATAGAGACTCAAGTCCCATTGATTTCACTGAGAAAGTAAACACATCCTTAGTTCAGCTCTACGGAAATTAATGGAACTTAAAAGTTAGGCCCTTTCCACTCAATGCACCCAACCTGCCATGGGGATGGGAGAAGCATGGAGCCAGGATGATGCTTATGCATGATGTCATCCCAGGCCATTTCCACACTAGCCTGTTATAGTGCTCTGACTCCACTTTCAACATCCTATGGAATCCTGGGGTTTGCAGTTTTGAGAGGGGCCGGATGGATGTTGAAAGTGGAATCAGAGCACTATAATGGCCCCAGTTCCATCTTTCTCCTGTCCCCAGGTGATGTGATCACACCACAAATCATTGATGGGTTTTCTTCATCATGCCCAGCGATTGCGCTGCTCTCCTGCACGTGCCTTCACTTACCTTGCTTGTGGAGGTCCTGGAAGTGCAATGGCTGCACTTCCTGCCTCACTGCAGCCTGGGATAATACCCGGCCATTCTGTGGCAGGAAGAGGCTTGGCCATCATGCTTGCTGGATCGTGGAGGCAGCCGGTGCACAGGGGAGTGCTCCATCATGCTCCCCTCTTGGGCAAGCTGCTGCCACCATTGCCAACGGATGCCACTGGGACAAAAGTAGACTGCAGAAAAGGCCTAAGTGGTCTTGATCCAGAGGAAGTGAGTTAGGTTCTATGGCAAAAGTAGATGAGTGTGATCTGTGACAGGATCTTCCATGTTAATTTAGAAAGTGTGCATGTGTGTGTATGTGAAAGAGATGAAGATGAAGAAGATCAAGAGACAATATGACAGACATCTTCAAATATCTGGAGGGCTATCATATGGAAGATGGAGCAAGAATGTTTTTTGTGGCTCCAGAGGATACATCCCAAACAGATGGATTCAAATTAGAAGACAGGAAATTTCAACTAACTATAAGGAAGAACTTCCTGGAAGTAAGAGCAGTTTGACAGTGGACCGGATTACTGTGGAGGATGATTGAGGGTCCTTGGGAGATTTTAAAACAGAGAATGGGCGGCCATCTGTCAGGAGTGCTGTCAGGTGTGGCTTTCTCCAGTGGTCATGACCTATTGTGGTAGATAGGTCCTAGATCATTGACAGTTGTGAATCCATTCTGGCCTTTAGTATTTATTTTAAAGGAGCTGTCTGAGGTATGGAATTTATCTGAGGAACATTAAGCATCTTGGATAGTATTTTTTAAGTCTGGATTATAATCTATATGAATTTACACTGACATGGAACCCATCAGCGTCACTGGTCATGGACTTATGTTAAGACTCTTTTGGATGAATTATGATAAGAAACAGAGATGAATTTAGGTTCTGTGTACAGAAATTGGGCAGAGTGGGAAAGCTCCATGCTGACCTAGAAGTAGAAGGTTTATCAACTTGTCTGTTTCTAAAAAATCAGGCAGAGTTTATGCACCTGAAGCTATTGTGCAACTGAAGATATGTTGCTTGTTACATGCACCCAACTGGCAACCAACAACATCCACCTTGGATTCTTTTTTATTCTTTCATTCTATGCAGATAACATTGATTGATTATTGCCTGCTTGTCACATTGAATGGAAGGCTCAAGTTGCTTGATAGCACAGACTCTATGTGTTATTTCCAGTGAACAGACAAACCCAGCATTTAGGTGTATCACTATCAATGAAAGCCAGTTCTAAAGCAGTGATGAAACTTGAACTAACAATCTATATATTTAACATATCTTTGGGAGGCAGTGCAGTGGAGTGGCTTGAATACTGGATTAAGATTCTAAGAGATGATTGCTTGAATCCACTGAGTAACCTTGGGCAAGTCACATACTTTCAAGCTAAAAGGAAGGCAATGGCAAACTTTTCTGAATAAAGCTTGCCAGCAAAACTCTATGATAGGTTTGGCATAATTCACAATCAACTTGAAGGCACAATAATTAGCATAACTATGTTGCTTCAATAATACATTTAATACAATTTCTCAATATTTTTGACACTGAATGAATACGAGAAGTCCTTAATACAACATTTAAAACTGAAAAGCTTTATGTAGATGTGAGTTAACTAAATTTGGATTCAAGAGAATTGTTACAATGATCACACCACAGGAGACTAAAAAGAAAGATCACGTATTTCATGGCACTACCACCACCTCATACACAAAGTATTTGAATCTCGTATTTCTCCTTGTGGTCTTTTCTCCTAGGAAAGGTTCATTTTTTTTAAAAAAAAATGTGGTTTATCATCCAGTCGTCCACTTTTGCAGCATCTATCAGACATTTGATGTGTCATGAGAGCAGGATTTATTCTAGCCTCCTCACATGCCTAACCCCACGCAGCTGATTAAATGTGTTTGTTGTAACATTTGTAGGCCAAGTTCCTGTTTGAAGAGGGCAGACTACTTCCATGGAAGCCTGAATGCCAGAAAGGGAGGATGAAGTTGGCCAGACTAGTAGCAGTCTAGGAGCTTCCACAATGTACCCTGTGGCCGATAGGCTATGAGGGTAGTAACCAACATTGCACAGATGAAAGAAGGGAACACAAGTGGCCAAACAACATCAGAGTGTGGTCAAAAGGGTACAGCTAGGCAATTAAAGACAAAAGTTATTAATGAGGAAGAGCACACAGCTAGGAGAGGATGTAGCAGCTTGCTTTTATCTGAGCCCACAGGGAAGGGCCAGATTCTAACCCTTCTTCTTCTCTCCCCATGCTATGTTAATTGAGCTAAAACACGTTTGCACTTTGAACTCAATCTGAAGCAACTGAAGTTAAGCCAAAAGGGGAAAATTGGTGGAGGAGGGAGAAACTGCAATATTTTGAAAGAAGCTGAGAAAGGGAGACATCAGAGGATTAATGGGGACTGTCCCTGCCAAATCGGGACAGTTGGAATGTATGGTATCATGATGTGATTTAGGAGATCCTGGTCCCTCTGTGACTTTGGGCCAGTCACTCTCTGGTGTATTGAACTACCTCACAGAGTTACCTTGAGCTCACTGGAGGAAAAGAAGGATATCAACAGACAATCAAAGAAGGAAGGCAGGCAGGCAGGCAGGCAGGCAGGCAATAACTACATGGTAGACAGAGATAAGCATGGTAGACAGAGGAAGGTACACTGCACATAATATTGTTTGGAGCATGTAGTTCCACATTTAGAGGTTTCCTCTGTATGAGCAAAAGCATGCTAGGATCTACATTAAGGATGAGTGAAATTAGGTTGTGGAGGCTCATTAACCCCACCCAGGATCTTTTTGTGTGGTTTGACACCTCCAGACTCCCCCAGATCATCCTTTTTATGGCAAAGCAAAACAAAACAAAACAAAAACAAAAACAACCACAAAAGCAAAAACACAAAAACAAAAAACCCACAAAAAATGGAGGAGGGGATTGGAATTGCTTCTGGAAGACTTCAAGAGGAGCAATTGCACCTTTTCAAATATTTGTAACCCTTGGTTTTTCAAAACCAGCAAAAGATTTCTGGCTACTTCTGGTTTTGTTTTCTATCCCCTTTTTGGACGCCTTTATGTCTTTCCTCCTGAGAGTCCCAGGAGCAGAAAATAGGCCCATGAACCCACCCAAGATCTAGATTTTTTTTAAATAAAAAATCTATATTTTGAAATGTTGTCTCTTGTATGTGTGTAACATTCCATTTCAATTTCAGAGTGAACCCCTGTGCGAGCAATTGTGAAGCTAAGTCAGTTTAGATCCAGTGGATGTGGCTTAATGCTCAGGGCTGCCAGAGAATTGGAAATGGAAGTTGTTTTTTTTTTAAAGCCACTATGAATTCCATCCCAAGAGAGCCAGAGAGCACAGTCTGGCATTAGTTGACTTTAGAAATCAAAGCTGTGCGGGCCAAACAAAGGAGAGTTTGTAATTGCTGCCTAATGCTAATCCCATTGGCATGTATTAGTGAAACATGCAGAGCACTGTGGGGAAGTTGTCAGGATCTGGTTGCAGGAGCCAGCCTTTAGGCAAAAGGCTCAGGCAAATCTCAGGCTCCCTGTATTGCCACCCATGAGTCACAGCCCATCTGCCTTCTTGACTGACAGTCCACTCCACTCAGACAGCAATGTCCATGAAAGAGAACATGGAGCTTTTGCCGCTGCTTCATTGTCTCTTGGGTTTAACTTCTTAACCCTCTCCCCCTCCCCACCACCACAGTGTTTCATTCCAGTACAGGGGGAAAATACTTGTAGCAACATTGATTGAATCCCTCCTTGTAAAATGGGATTAGGTAGGAGATGGAACATTTCCATTTTAAGGAATATTACAGAGCAAGGCTAGTTCTTCCATACAAGATCACTCCTAATTATCAAAAGAGAGATTTTGTTTAAAAAATATTTTATAAAAAGAACAACCCTCTAACACTCTGCATTTTTAGATTTTGCAAACAAAGAAGACTGAAGAGTGAGGAGTAGAATTGCTATTTGTTTATATGTAAGCCTTTCCACACTGGTTTTCATCTGAAAGGGCACCCAGAGCTGCTTATATACAATCAGTGAAATGACACTGCCCCTGCCTATAACTTTGCAATCTAAAAGTGTAGCAGAAAAAGAAAACCCGAAGAGAAAGGAAAAGAAAAACAAGCAAGCTCAGGCAGTAGTTCTTTGTATTACACAGGTGTTTTTATAATCAGCAGCTGGAATGGGAACATTTTCACCCACTTCTAGGCAGATGACACATTTCATTCCCCTAGAATCAATTTTTGCTTGTATAAAATTCACATAGAGCTACTCCTACAAGGTGGGCACATTACAACATTGTCTCCTGGAGAGATGTTAACAATGTCCGAGAGGTTTAGCCACCTGTGCTGTATAGGTGTTTTTGTTTTTTGTTACTAGACAAACATGGATGGCAAAAAATTATAACAACAATTTATAGCATTTATGTTGATGCAAACCTTTAGTTAGTTAGTTTGTGTGTTTTGCAAACAAGGAGGGCTAAGAACCACTCAAAGCAAATAGCTGTTTGGGTATTGGGGAACATTTTTGATTCTGAAGACACAAACACTACAGTGGACTTGGAGCATTTTTACAGCACACAATACGCTGGAATTTTCATTGGATGCAGAAAATACCCCAAATTTAGGTACTCAGTGGTAGGTTGTTTTTTTGCTTGGATGAGGAAACCTAACGTTTTAGGAGAGCTGGTGTAATAGCTTCCCGTCTCTCCTTTCTGCAACCTGATGGAATCAGGGTTGTTATCTTTCACAGATGAAAATAGATGGTTCAAGACATGGACTCTGTCATCCAAAAAGTATGATAGCCATGCTTAAATATTTGAAAGGATGTCACATGGAAGATGAGAGTCAATGTAATGTTGTGGTTTGAACATTGGACTATGACTCTGGAGACCAGAGTTCAATTCCCTGCTTGGTCGTGGAAACTGATTCAGTGACCTTTGGTGTGTCACACACTCTCAGCCCCAAAACCTCATGATAAATTCGGTTTAGGGTCACCATAAGTCATAAGCAACTTGAAGGCACACAAGGCACAAAACAAAAACAACATATGGAAGATGGAGCAAGCTTGTTTTCTGTGGCTCTACATATTAGGACACAGAACAAAGGATTCAAACTACAGGAAAAGAGATTCCGCTTAAACATTGTGAAGAACTTCCTGATGGTAAGAGTGGTTTCACAGTGGAATACACTGCTGGGAGTGTGGTGGAGACTCCTTCTTTGGAGATTTTTAAACAGAGGCTGGATGGCCACCTGTTGGGAATGCTTAGACTGTGTATTCCTGCATGGCAGAATAAGGTTGGACTGGATGGCCTTAATGATCTCTACAGTTCTATGATTCTATCTTTCTATGATTCTCCCTTTAAATGTGTTTGGACACTTAAGCTGAGCCAGAATACATGCTGTCTAGCTGTCCTGTTTTGACAAAGACGTTTCAGATAAATCTTTTGCCTTTTTCAACTGCTTTTTAAATTTAAATTTCTCTTTCCTCTTTCCACGTTTCTCCTTAGCCTCACTACTTTTTTTCCCCTTTTAAACAGAACGTTATATAACAGGAACAGACATCCCTAAATACAAGTATTATAGTCTCAGTCCAGTACTTCGACCTTGCTAAATCAATCAATATTTTTCATTGTTATAATGATGAGACCTTTTCTTCAGTGTTTAAAAAATATCCACTATCCTTCTCTTCAGATTCAATCTATAACCAGCAGTCCTCTTTAAAACGTCCAGTCTTAGCCACAAGGTCCTACTTTTCTAGTCCTGAATCTTATAAACTCTATAAGTAGCATCCACGTTTCAATGAGTGTGTCCTCTTCTTGTCTCCTTAATGTCTTATTCCTTCTGGTTAATATTTCTTTTGAAGCCAGATCCCAAACAAATTATGTATGTGTATGTGTGTGTATGTGTGTATGTGTGTGTATATATATACACACATGTTTCTTACCCGCTCTCCTCAAGGATCAAGGCAGGGAACAACAATAGATTAACATATAACAATTAAAAACAGAATATCAGTTAAAACAGTAGTTAAAATGCATATTATCTTGAAAGAAAAAAAATACAAATACCTAAATGTAGATTCATTGTTAAAATTCACAATTTAATATCATCAGGATAGGCTTGCCAACTGGTCTTTAATGCTGTTTTCAATTCAGACAGTGTGTTTAGCTGTTGAATCTCTTCTGGCAGGTCATTCCACAGTCTAGTGGTAGCTAAGAAAAAGTCCTCTGCATGACTGTTGCCGCTCTGTCCTGGCTGATTGAAGTAAATGTCCCCCAGAGCACCTGAGTGTGCATGGTGGATTATATGGGAGGAGGTGATCCTGTAGGTAACCTGGATCCTGACCATGTAGAGCTTTAAAGGTAATAGCCAACACTATGTACTTTGCCTAGAAACTAATTGGCAGCCAGTGGAGTGACTTTAATATTGGTGTAATATGCTCACTCCTAGATACACCAGTAACCAATCTGGCTGCCATGTTGTAAACCAATGAAAGTTTCCAAACCTGGCACAGAGTTAGCCCAAAATATAGTGCATTGCAAAAGTCCAATCTTGAGGTTACCAGCGCATGCACTACCATCTTTAGGTCCTTCAACTCTAGGGCCATTTCCGCACTACATTCTTATAGTGCAATTATTCCACTTTCAACATTCTATGGAACCCTGGGGTTTGCAGTTTAGGGAGGTGCCTTTGAGACCTGTGGAAATAGCCTAGAAAGAGGTGAGAATTTTATGCTAAACATTGTTATTTCTTTTCCATGAGAAGAGACAGTAGCAAATTCTATTCCTATATGTTATTTGTTGCTTAGTAATTTGAAATATATGGTTTAATTCTTGATGCCAGAAGTCTGTTATTTTAGGACATGTACGCCCATAAGTCAATAGGTGACTTGAAAGCACACACACACAGAAGCCATAAATGTTCTCAGCTTATTTCTAAACCGAGTTTAAAGTGCAAATGTAGTTTGCACTCAATTAACTCGGTAGAGGGCGGGGGAAGGAAGGGCGGAATATTGCCCTTCCCAGTAACCATATAAGGCTTTTCTGCACTACACTGTTATGGTGCGATTATTCCACTTTCAACATCCTATGGAATTCTGGGGTTTGAAGTTTGTTGAGGCCAAAGAGCTCTCTGGCTGAGAATTGTAAAAGCCTCTCCGTAAACTACAAACCCTAGGATCCCATAGGATGTTGAAAGTGGAATAAGAGCACTGTAACAGTGTAGTGCAGAAAGGCCCTTATTCAAAACAAACTGCTACAGCAACGTAGCTTGCATGTTCTTCCCAATTAATACCTTTTCCCATCTGGATCATAGGTCCTTTCCGTAACACACCTTTTTGTGGAGGTAGGGTGCAGGGATCGCGTGAGCAGCCTCTAGCGAGAGGGTCTTGCATCCTGGTTCCTTCGACTTTGCAGGTGCTGCCTGCTTACGCGAGAGCCCTGCCTCTTCCTTCCGCAGTGAAACTCCCAGGCTGCACTGGGGCAGGAAGCGTGAGCACCGTGGCTCCGGAGCTCTGCACGCATGGCAAGTGCGCACGGGGACCCGGAGCGATGCGCGATCGCATACCATTTTTGGCTCACAGCTGAAAATGACAAAGTGCACAGTCGGCACCTGCCAGCCCCTGGAGCGTCACGTGATTGTGAGTGCGTCATGTGGACGGCTCCTCACATTTCTGCGATGCTCAAGGGGCCCTTTCTCATGGCAAATGCTATGTGAAAAGGGCCGTACTCTGATGTTATCTCTCCACATTATAATAATTATAATATAATAGAAAATTGGGGAGAGGGAAGAGAAAGAGCATGTGGAAAGAGAAAGAGCATCATGGTGAGGGGTAGGGACTAAGGAAGTTCTAACTCGCATAAAGCTAATAGTTTGGCTCCTAAATAATGATAATAATAAAAGGTCTCCCAGTCTTGAAGTGAGCGTCTGGTTGAGAAGAGATTTTTAAAATTAACCCCCCCCTTTTTCAGCTATTCCTTGGACCTCAGAGAGCCATTCTGTGCCATCCAAGGGAACCTGCCTTCCCCCTTTGGAGCAGAAGAACTGTGCTTCAGAGAGGAATAGAGAAAGCAGTGGCACAGTCATGCCAGTGGGAGCAGCTATTGTGCCATGATCATGCTCTGCTTCCTAATGGGCTACACTTATAAGATAAAGTTATATTTTAATTTATTTCAGTTAAAACTTGCTTGTAATGTTTCACATTAAAGAGAACGCCATATTTCACTTTTTTACGATTCCCATTATTATATTATTCATGTGTACATTAGCTAACCTGGCCAACTTCATAATATTTATAGCAATTTGAAAGTGACTTTTCTTAGTTGTGTGTCTTTTCTTTTTTAAATATTCAAACTCCTTTGTGTATCTTTGTGTATGAAGAAACCAATGAAAGAGAGTTTTTTTTTTCTGATTTGGAAAGCAGCAAGGGAGAGAATTTCAAGCTAGAGCAGTTTCACTTTAACGGTTAAAGTCTGCAGAATGTCAACATCAAGAGTCCGTACTTTTTTTATGGAGACTGAAGCTGTTTCAAATAGTTGACATTTTCTACTTCTACAAGTTAGGTTTTATGCCATTATTGAAAGGAGCTGTAGATTTCTACAATCATAAAATGTTGTATTGAAAACAGGCAGCTTCATCCTATATATATTTACTTAGAACTGCTGCTGATTTTAACAGAGCAGACACCCAAGCAAATGTGTCTAGATTGTGGCAGCAGCAGAGCTGAAAAAAGTTACTTTTTTTGGACTACAGCTCCTAGAAATCTGACATCCTCAGCTAGGCTGTGACATCCTGAGAACTGTAGTCTGAAATAAATTAACTTTTATAAGCACTAGGTGGGACATTGGAAATAAACCTAAAGTCTATTTCCAAGTTCATCTATGCAAATTTGATAGCTTTGGTAGCACACCACAGTGAAATTGGTTATATTTACTTTTAAGCAAACATGAATAATGTTGGGCTACATGGCTACAATTCTGTGTACACTTTGGCTTAAGTCTCAGCAGGGCAGCTGTTTTCTGAATAAACATACTTAGGATGGGAATGTGGCAGAACAATCATAAAAGTATTCACTTGGAAATCTTTCAATGGTTGGAGCAGGTTTTGTTATCTCCTGCCTTACATAGGGATGCAGCATTAATGATGCAAATGAGATAATGAGTGTATTTAATTCTATTTAAATTGGCTTTCACTAAACAAACCACTGCTAGCAATGTTGACAAAAATTTAAAAATCTATCACTGTAAATGAAAGTCTGCTTTACAGACAAAATATTCATAGAAAAAAATTGCATTTTTAATGTGCGCATGTATGTGTTTATCTTCACAATCTTTGGGTTAACACAGTGGTTCTCAACCTGTGGGTCCCCAGATGTTTTTGGACTCCCAGAAGCCCTGAGCATTGACCATAGTGGCTGGGGCTTCTGGGACCTGAAGTCCACAAACATCTGGGGACCCACAGGTTGAGAACCACTGGGTTAACAGAATATATCTATGTGCACACACAAACTCATAACCTGGACAAACTGACCTGCAGCAACAATTGTTCTTTTAATAATTTAATCTTTGTTGATTTCTTACATGTATATCTTGCCTTTCTTCAGGTGATCTCAAGGTGGCATACATAACTGTCTTTCTCATCATTTGATCATTGTAACAACAGTTCTGTGAGGTAGGACAGGCTGAGTAAGAGTAATTAGCCCAAGGTCACCTAGTGTGATTGATGGTTCCCCAAGTACCAGAGCAACACCATGTGCCCAGAAACATTCAGGCTGTCTCAGATTGAAGTAATAGAAAATGTTTCTAGGGCAATCTAGAATGCTGCTTCACACTGAACACAGCAGAGCATCACACTGAAAGTGCTATGCCTTTTTGAGAGCGTGTGTTTCAACCCATAATGTCTGAGTCATTTTTCTGGTATACTGAATGTACTTTTAAGCAGCATTTAGAAGTGATCTGTAAAAACAAGAAATATAACATTTGCTGCTGGTGGTGGTTTCAGGACCAGAAACCAGGCTAGAAGCTTCCAGAAGCTTTCAGCAGGCTTCCCTAGCTGGTATCAGGCTATCAGAGAGGATGAAGCTGTTCTCGACACATTAGAGAAGACTATCATGGAAGGTGAACACATGGAGAATGCCTCTAGGGAGAATGACAATTCCCAAATGCAAGAGGTGGACATTTGGGAGAGAAGACTTTCATGGAAGGTGAACACATGGAGAATGTCTCTAGGGAGGATGACAATTCCCAAATGCAGGAGGCAGACGTTTGGAAGAATGTAACATGCAGAAATAGAACCACCAGAAGTCTTGCTGTCAGTTCAGAAGTACACAACTGATTCCAAGCTCTTCTCTTGATTGATGAGGGTGAAGCAAAGCAGGAGGAAGAACAACTTCATTCCTAAGAGAACATGGAAGTTACACTGCAGGGTGATGCAGATGGAAAGGTTCTACCAGTTCCCAGAGGAATAAGAGACAGGTTGATAGTTGTAGGTGATTCCTTCCTCAAGAGAACAGAAGAAGTAACATGCAGGGCAGACAGGATCTCTTGAGGGGTGTGTTGTCTCCCTGGGGCAAGGATCCAAGATGCAATAGAGAGCCTGACAAAACTCGCAAAGCCTGCTGAACATTACCTTTTGCTTTTGATCCATTTGATCCACTAATGATACTGCAAAATATAGTCTTTGTCTATGAAGCGCTGAGCAGGAAACTGAGGGGCCTTGGGGAACAAGTTATGATTTCATTACTTCTTCCTGCTGAAGGATATGCACAGAAAGGCAAATATGACTTGAT
Organism: Iguana delicatissima; assembly: GCA_948472985.1. Lineage (NCBI taxonomy): Eukaryota > Metazoa > Chordata > Lepidosauria > Squamata > Iguanidae > Iguana > Iguana delicatissima. Next base: position 369,502 of record CAOKZL010000803.1, on the reverse strand, counting down.
AGGCATCACTGAAATGTGCTGGACTGAATCACATGATTGGAATATAGTAACAGAGCAGTATACTTTATTCCAAAGAAAATGTCAAATAGGAAAGGAGGATGAGTTATGTGTCCAGGGATGTACACATCTGTGAGGAGATCCATGATATAAAGGATGAAAACCAGGTTGAGAGTATCTGGGGAAAAATAAAAAGAGAGGGATACAACAGTGACATCATTGTGGACGTCTACTATAAACTTCCAAGCCAGACTGAAGATTTGGATGATGCCTTCCTAGAACAGATGGCCAAATTTTCAAAAAAGGAAAGACATAGTAGAAATGGGAGATTTCAACCTTCCCAATATTTGTTGGAAGTCAAACTCTGTGAAGAACATAAAATTCAACAAATGACTTGCCTTGCAGACAATTTGTTTGTCCGGAAGGTGAAGGAGGCAACACGGAGATCACCTGTTTTGAACTTGATCCTAAACAATAGGGATGAATTGGTCAGAAGGTGGAAATAGTGAGATTCTTGGGTAGGAGTGACCATGTTCTCCTGGTATTTGTCATATGGAGAAACTTGAAAACCAAAGGTAGTGAAATATGCACTCTAGACTTTAGGAGAGCAGACTTCAATCAGCTGAGAGAAGTATTGTGTAAGATCCCATGGTCAGAAATACTTGAACAGAAGTGACTTCCGGACTGATGAGAGTTTCTTAAAAGTAAGATATAGATGACATAATCGCAGACATTCCCAATGAGAAAGGTGCCTGAAGAAATCAAGGTGGGTGTATAAAGAACACAGAAATGGACAGAGGAAGAAATCATCAAAGAGGAATACAAATGTATGGCTGGTACATGTAGAGAGAAAAGGTCAGCATGAGCTCAGGCTTGCTTGAGAGATTAAAAATAATAAAAGGTGTATTTTTAGTTATGTTCGGAGCAAGAGGATGACAATGATCCAGTAGGGCCACTGCATGGGGAATACAGTGAAAGGCTGATAGGGGACAGAGAAAAGGCAGAACTGCTCCACACCTTCTTTGCCTTAGTTTTCTTTTGGGAAAAAAAGTGCTTGACCTGGTGAAAACAGAGCAAATGATGCAGCAAGAGGACTGCAGACAAGTATAGAGAATGAGATAGGAAGGGAATACCAAGCTACTCTAGATGAATCCAAGTCCTGAGGATCAGAGGAACTGCATCCAAGGGTAGTTAAACAGCATGCAGATGTAATCTTAGAACCACTCATGATAGTTTTGAGAATTCTTTGAAAGCAAACTGAAGGAAGATAAATGTTGTCCCCATCTTCAAAAAAGGAGAAAGAGGACCCAAGCAACTATTGCCTAGTCAGCCTGACTTCGATACCAGGAAAGATTCTATAGCAGATGATTAAACAGACAGTCTGTGAACACTTAGGAATGCTGTGGTTACGAAAAGTTTTAAAAATTTTTTTTCCAGACTTTTTTTTTTTTGATAGAGTTACAAGCTTGGTTGATCAAGGGAATGCTGTGGACATAGTACATCTTGATTTCAATAAAGTATTTGACAAGGTCCCCCATGATACTCTTGTGCACAAGCTGCATAAAATGTAATAGTGCTGGGGGATGAAATAGTGCTGCTCTACTCGGCTTTGGTTAGACCTCACCTATGTCTGGTTCTGGGCACAGCAATTTAAAAAGGCTGTTGACAAACTGGAATGTATCCAAAGGGGGACATTAGGAAGACCTTCCTGACAGCAAGACCTGTTTCACAGTGGAATAGACTGCTTCAGATGGTGGTGAATTTTCCTTCTTTGGAGGTCTTTAAACAGAAGTTAGATGACTTTCTCTCTGGAGTGCTTTGATGGTGTGCTCTGCATCACAGGAGTTGGACTAGATGGCCCTTGGTCCCTTCCAGCCTATGATTCTATGATTCCAATGACATTCTAAAGGTATCTTTAGATGATTAGATAGGATGATGCTCCGCACTTCAGAGTATCATCCTACTACTGATCGGTTATGGATGGCTTCAGCATACCATTATATCCCTTCATTTAAAAGTAACTTCCAACCATTTTTTTTTACCCAAATTTTTTCCACTCGCTTCAAAAGAGTATTTTCCTGAATGGAAGAGGTTTCCTTTTATTAGAAGGACATCTTTGATCCAAACCCATAGGGGATACATTTAAATAGAGGACTGCTATCTTCAAGTCTTTCAAATAGAGTGTGGTGGACAACCGTGGAAGGCTTGGGGGGCTGCATTAGCCCCCTAGGAGACCTTGGAGGGTCACACCTGGTCCAATTAAGAAAATTGCACCCAAACACTTCTAAGGTATATGGAAGTATTTTTTATCATGTTACGGAGTTCAAACAAGGCCTCTCCTGGGCCTAAATTTGCCCGGAGGAGCATTAATGTGGTGCAAGTGCACCCCATGCTCCCCAGTGGACATTTTAGAGATTTTGGGAGTATTTATTTATTTAACTTTTTAAAAAATCTCCAGGTTCAAGGCCCTCCCAATGTGGTGGAAAGGCCTCTCACACCACTGGAATGCATCTGGAGACGTAAGGGAGCAAAATTTTTTAAAAACATTTTCTGCAAATAAAATATTTTTGACTGCTGGGTTCCCCTTGGGGTCTTGCGTTTGCTGACCCCTGAAACTGGAGATGATCATCTGTAAAATAGAAAACATTGCCATGCTAGCTCTAAACTGGTGACTTGGAATATTTGAGCCTGAAATTCAGCAGGCACAAAGTAGTACTGATTTGTTGATTAGACAAGAATAATAGGGAAAAAGTAGGCTATCTAGGCAAATATAGATGTTGTATCATTGCTAAAAACAGGTGCCTTAATCTAGGTAAACATGGATGCCAAATCTAACTGTAACAGGACTGGTAGTTAGTGTAGATTTTTGGCATAGATACACAGTAGAATACCCCTCTCAGGAATTTAGCGGCTGCCTAAAGGCAGAATCCAAATCAGCCCTCATGGGAACCACACAGAGTTCATGACTGTATTTAGTCCTGAGGTTAACAATGTGTGAATTACGGCATGTGGTTGAATGATCCTTGTTCAGAAATACAAAGAGTTACTGCATTAGTTGAAGGTGGTAGTAGCATTCTTAGCCGAGAAGTTATTTGGGCATCCAGTGACAACCCTGGATCCGAAAACACCCTGAAACTGCAACCAAATTCTCAAGGAGGCTTCCAACCTCATCTATAGCTGATAATTTCCTTAATTCTTAAATCTGTAAACTATTCACTCACATTGCCTCTGTTTTGTTGGCCTCTACTGGACTTCATCCAGACCACAGCTGCTTTAAAGCATCAATGCACATTGAGCACAGTCTCCTCTGATCCAGATGCAATGGAGAAATAGAACTGAGAGTTATCAGCATGCTGATGGCAAATCATCCCAAATCTCAGAGTTTTTGTATGCTACCTCAACAGTTTTGCTGGCATGAGGTCTAGAAGCCAGTCACATCAATAAATATCCCTGATGGTGATATATAAATTGCTAACAAGACAGCTGAGTATTTGCTTCCCTTTGATTATGCTTTCCTTTGCCTTGGGGTACAGAATGACCATGCTTCTGCACCAAGATGTTAGATTATTAGGGCTTTAAAAATGTTTGTGAACTGCAGAGCATGGTACAGTATACACAGAGACAGTCCTTTCTTAGGGCTTCAATTAGCACCCACCTAGCTGAGATCAGTTTTGGCCAATTAAAGCTAAAGGTTGTTGAAGGGTGACTATTAAACTAGGCCACAAAGGTTTCGCCTCTTCTAAATGTTACAAGAACAAAAGAAAAGCCCAACTGCAGTGCTCATTGTGTATCCTTACCTTGCTTACTCTAACTATAAAGTCAATTGGAGTCATAAGGCATTTGGAATGCCCCAGGGTCAAAAGATAAGACTCCAAAGACCTTTATGACCTTTGGCTGGACTAGCATAGCTTTGTATACCAAAATATGAGGACTGGCCAGTAAAAGCTTCAATTAGTGTAAAATTCAGCAGGCCTCCACCTCTACAACGCCAGCCCCTGAGAGCAAACCGCCTGGGCCCCATGCGTATTCCATTGATAGCAGGTCACATTCAAGGACACAGTGTTAATCTTTAAGACTCTCTATGGAATTGGTGTGAGGTAGCTCAAAGAGGCCCCTCTGTTTGTTGTGATGGCATCCCTCCACAGGTCTGTTCCTTGGAAACTATGAAGCTGTCAAGCTCAAGGGTGAAGCTTGTGAGAACGAGACACAGGGCTTTCTTGCCAACAGGGGCAAGGCTTTGGAACTCATTACTCAGAGAGATAAGAATGACCACAATTTTTGTTGCCTCCAGAACAAAGGGTAGAGCTCCTATGTCCAATAATGCTCTCCTTGTCCCTCTCTCAACTCACCAAAGAGTTGCTGTCATAAGCAGTTAACAGAGGAACTTAAGAAGAAAACAAAATGAAAGGAAGAGGTAAAGCCCAAGAATGAATAAAAGTGAAAAACAGGAAAGAGTTTTGTTCATGTGTGTGATCGGTAAACATAATTTGTAGAAAAAATGATTCAAAATTCATAGTGGCATATTAATGAGAACCCAGAAGGGTAGGAAGAACATTTCTGGTAGAGAGCATGGTGAGGAGAGCTTCTTAGAATGACTCAATCATTTCTCTAACTTTTAACTCACATCAGAGCTACAAACATTAATTTTTCAGGATGAAACTCCCAGACATCCCCATTAGCCTTTCTGGTAGTTTTTTTTTTTTTAAGAATTCTAATCCAAAAGATAATTTTTCTGAGGTCTGGTACATAGGGAGAATATACCAAGGTATACCTAGCAATAAAAATTGTGTGAAGGATATCCACCCAAATGTTCTACTTGGACATCTTTTACTAATATGTAGAATGACAAAGTGCTTTCTAAAAAGTGTCTTGCAGTGAGAGATGGAGTAGCTGTTGCTAGGATGCAATGACTTGCCAATCCTACAGATATTCTGATACTTTTGAGTCTTAGGCCATTTCCACATGGGCATATTGCCCTCGCTAGAGTGACCTCTCCTGGAAGTCTTCTTCACCGGGGTCTGCGCTAGAGCAGTTAAAAAAAGTAAGGTTCTAGACCTCAAACTGCTCTAGCGCAGCCACGGGGGTGGCGCTGTGAGTTTTATAAAAACCACCTTCAAAAGTGGTTTTTATAAAACTTACCCGTGCTGCCCTGTAGCAGCCCCCGGTGAAGAACTGCAGAGACGCGGTAGCGCATCCCTGCAGATCTGCCCGGGGGTGGGCTTCCGGCTGGCGTGCTGTCCTGATTGGCGGAGCGCCGCCGGCCGCCATTTTGGGTGCCGCCGAGCGCCGCCGAGCGCCACCGAAATTCGGCGGCGTTTGGAACGGCGGATCCATGCTCTCTGCAGGGACGGAGCAACCCACTCGCAGGTAAGTTCTGCCCCTGCGTGCGCGGCCCCGTTTCTCCCCCCCCGGTGAGGAAAGGGCCTTAGGTTCCAGTTGCATACTTGGATGCTGGAGTTTTATGACTTATCCTGGACTGAAGGTTCTTCTAGTAATAGGTAAAAAAGCAATACCAAGACTTGTAGAAAGAACTTGAGATTTAAAAAATAAGAATGTGCAGAGAAAGCCAAGGTCAAAAGATTTGTTCAGGCCTAGAGATTTGAATATGTAACTCTCAAAACCTTGCCGCTATATATTTGTGATGAATTAGGATTTTTGGTTGTTAATTGTTTTGTTGAAAAGCATTTCATCTTGAACATCAATATGGCAGGCAGGGAACTGCTGGGAACAGTTTTGACCACTAAACTAGATTGGTACAACTGGGGGAGACTTCTGCTTGTTAGTTGTGAAAAATGAACCAAATTTCACCAGTATTTTCATATTCAGGATGGAACCATATGGGGATTAAAAAGTCTCAACAGGGAGTAAGAAAAACAACATTTCTTCAATATTTCTAATGTTTATGTTTCTGTGGAACTGGAGAAAATCAGCAATGACAGCCACTGCCACCAATGGGATTGGTGCCACTGAAAAAATGGCAAAATCTCTCTTGATTTTACAATCACTTCTCTTGTAGCTGCTTTGAGTTGAATGGGAGCTCTCCTGGTGCTGCACTCTCTCTCTTCAGAGGTTTAGCACTGGGAAAAGTCCTACACAACTCAGAGCAGCTTATGTGGCAGCTCCACTAACTGAACTATTCAGACATTTAATGAAACGATGAATGGGGAGAAAGCCCAGTGTATGCTAGTCCTGTTCCTGATCTGCATGCATTCACGTAAAGATCTACGTATAACCTATAGACACATAACTGTATTGCTCCAGTTTTCCAAGGCTCCTTGCTGACACATATATCCCTAAATGTATCCAGTTTATGCACAGATTTTCTATCCAAGGGACCTTTCACACCGTAGTATTGCATTCCACTTTAATTGCCATTGCAGCATCCGGTGGAATCTTGGGATTCATAGTTTATTTAGAATTCCAAGAAAGAAAGCTCTAATGCCTCACCAAACTACAAACTCCAGGACTCTTTAGGATGCAGCCATGGCAGTTAAGGTAGAATATAGTGTTATAACTGTGTAGTGTGAATGAGCACCAGATCTTTACCTGAACATTAAGAGTGATAATGGCTTGCACATTCCTTCTATGCACCCTGTTCTGAATGTGAAATGTCTCTTTGCCCCTAAGAAGAACAGGGGGAAAAAAGACTTTCTTCAGAGACTCTAACATGATTTCATTGACAACATCTGTGGTTTATTCTGTATTCTACTTCTTTGGAAATGCTTAGTTTTAAAGAAGTTGCTAACATTTCAGGCTACAAGACTGGGGGGGGGTTGTACCCAAAGAAATTAGGCTTACTGCTGCCTCACACATGAACAGTGGATGGAATTTCTAGAATGCATTAAGTTTAAAAAGTAACTAACCATATGTCCCCTTGTTGAACTGATGTTTGTGTATTTTGTGTGCATTATTTCCTATACTACAAAAAAATAATTTGAATATGGACAGAAAGAGGGGATATATTTATATAGATATAAATAATTACAAAAAGGTGAATCCATTGAATTCTGGATGCTATGCTAACAAATAGGGTAGGTAAAGCACCTGGTTTTCAAGTAGAAAATCTAATTATTGCACAAGTGAAAAGTCCATCTTTCCAAGATTTTTGATGACTTGATGACTGCTTTTGAACTATGATGTTCAGACTTCTTCAGACTAGAAAATGGAGATGGACTTGAATGATCAGCAGCCAATCTTGATTATCTTGCATAAATATAAATCCATGGCAAAACAGCAGGCTAATTGCTCTTTTCCAGCAGCAGCAACCCAATCTGTACCAAAGCGTTCAATAACTGCATATGCAAAGTAAGGACCTAATAGTTGTTCTTCTGTACCAGATGTAAACATTTTCTGGAGAAACATCTAGGAAGAAGCCTTAGTTTGAGCAACTAACAACCCAGACTAGTGAAATTTAGAAAGCACTGTCATATACATTCTGACCTCCTAGCCCCTTAGTGACTAGAGATGATTGCAAATGACAGGTGGGGGAAAGTGCAACTCTCAAGTTGAGCGAAGGCCATTTTGAGGCTCTGAGGAGTCTCTCAGTTCCCATTATTTTAAAAAAGTCCCCCCCCTCCTTTAAAGCAAACAAAAAGCACCTCCACTTCCCAAGAAGCACAGGAGGCAATTTTACCATGTTTTTGGTCACTCTGGACTGTTCTAGGCCCATGAGAAGTGTTTATTTAATAAGGAGAAAAACCAGGACTCATAGGCCCTATGACTATAGGGACATATGCTGGGATGCTGAGCTTGGTCCACCAGTGGGAAAGGGGAGTAGACTTATATCAGTAAACTTAAATCTGTAAGAATTGCTTCTCTCATCTTCTGGTGAGATCTTCTGCTACTGCTCAGTCTAGTTTGTGCATGGTAAAAGTCCTTCAGTTCATGAATGCTGAGTTAGGATCCAAACCATAATCTCTCACAAGAAGTGCTTATCTCCATGCCTACCACTTCTAATGCCACACTGTGAAAGTAAAATACTATTATAATGCTTCTACTAATAAGAATACTTAATATTTGTATAGTGCTTTCAAGTGCTGAAAGCACTTCATGTATACATTATCTATTTCTAATCCTTGCAACTGCTCTTATAAAGCATTATCCCTCCCCTGCCACAAACTCAGCCTTGGGATTGATGATGGGTGGGGTGTCAAAGTTGCACAGAATTGCTACGAAGCAGTGAACCGGAACTGAGCATTCAAGTACCTAAATTTCTGGTCTGTAAGTTAGGGCAAAATCCCACATTAGGAATGTGGTGTAGTTGCAGCATTACACTGTTTTCATCCCATGCCACTCTGGCAAAGAAACCATATTGGAAAAGTCAGATCTTGGGGCAAGAATGAAGCGCTAATAAAAAAAATAAAATTAAAAAAAGCTCACAATGGCACTGATCTTCCAGTGGAATCTTGACCTTTAATATATTGCTGTGTTCCTACCCACAGGAAAATTGCCGTGGGTAGAAAATGCATGCATTAAAATAATACAAGCTGACTGTGAGAGAAAATCTTCCTCTGTAGAGGAAGCTACCACAGTTAGAAAGCTATATTAGTACACTGTGGTATCTGTCATGGAGACCAGATTTCCACTACACTATTTTATAGTGGCCAGTCTGGGACGTGGGTTGAACACTGGACTAGGACTCCAGGATACTAGGGTTTGAGTTTCCACTCAGCCATGGAAATGCCCAGGGTGGCCTTAGGCAAGTCAAACTCTTTCAATGTCAGATAAAATGGCAAACCTACTATGAATAAATCTTGCCAAGAAAATCCTACATTGGGGTTATCATAAATTTAAGTCAACATAAAGGCATATAACAAAACAACAGTATATTATTGCTCATGAATCAAATGATTTTTGAATTTGAAATGAACTGATAGACCAGTTTACTATTGTGTAGCTGGAGCACTTTGTTGTCAGTGGCTTCAGTCCTGTTGGTATTTCTGACTACAGTAGACCTGTTGAATCAGTTCTTAGTGGGTTATGCAAATCCCATTGATTCAATAAATGTACTCTAGTAAGCATTCCTGATATGATTTAGGTTACTGTACGTGAAGCAGAGCTTGGGAGAAAAAATCTTTTGGACTACAGTTTCCAGAATCAGCATGACCACTTGCCATGATGGCTGAGGAATTCTGGAAATGGTAGTCCAAAAAAGTAACTGTTCCATACTCTGCTTTCAGACCTTCATTTTTTGTCGATTTCACTGCAGACTCCGTGCTGACTTCCAGCTACAAATCAAGTGCTTGTCATAGCTTACAGACCTCTAAATGACCCGGGCCCACCATGGCTGCTCAGTATTTTGTTCTGTCATGAATCAGTGTGACACAGTGGTTAGAGTGTTAGACTGGAACTTGGTAGAGCCAGTCTTCTAGTCTTCACTGAGACTCGCTGGATGACCTTGGGCCAGATCATTAGAGAAAAACTAGAGGCAGACATGCAACTAGTAAGACAATAAATAAAGCTTACTACAAGCACCATCCTAGACAAGGTAGGACAAGGAGGTCTCAGAGGTGCTAAAATTCTGTGGTAGAATACAGACACTATTGTGGAACACCCTGCCTCTTAAGACTTGTCAAAATCAGCATCTTTCAGATGATGTTTGAAAAGTAAGACAGGCTTTACTTTTAGTCTCCCATTACTTACCAGAATTGATCTTCTGTTGAAGGAAGGAAGGAAGGAAGGAAGGAAGGAAGGAAGGAAGGAAGGAAGGAAGGAACAAAAAAAGAAATTCTTTGCTAATTTTCTTCTTGAATGAAAAACAAATATTTTTAATAATTTTCTTCTTGTTGTGAGAAAGATTTTGACAAGTGCATAGTCTTTGAAGACTATTTGCAGTTCAGGATTTGTTTTGCAGTGTGAGAAGCAGCATGATGTAGTCATTTGAGCATTGGACTATTGTTCTGGTGACCAAGGTTTGAATCCTCACTCAGCTATGCAAACCCGCTGGGTGATCTTGGGCAAATCACACTCTCAGTTTCAGAGGAAAGCGGAGACAAACACCCTCTGAACAAATCTTGCCAAGGAAACCCTGGATAAGATTGCCATAAGTTGGAAATTACATGAAGACGCACAACAACAACAATTTGTTTCACCCCAAATTCACATGTGGTTGTTTTGCACAGAAACAGCATTCTCTGAACAGAAAATAACATTAGAACACAGCAGCAGAAAATGCTGTTTTCTCTGCAAAATAACTGTGGAAATTTGACACAGAGTAAGTCCTGAGCGGCAAGAATTCAACAGAATTTCTTGCGTCTTAAGGAACATATTTTAACTATTTTTCAGAATATTTTTCAGAATTTTTCAGAATATTCAGAATCCCTAAAAGAACAAAAAGAAGCAGGGAAGGGAGTGAGGGAGTGAGGGAGGTAAGGAAGGAAAGTGGAAGCAGGCAGGCAGGCGGGCAGGCAGGCAGGCAGGCAGTTTTACTATCTAGAATAGAAGCAAGAACTATGCCCCTGCAGTCATTTTTGGCCTATACTTCCCACCATCCCTAAACAGCAAAGCCAATGTTAAGAGATTATGTGAACAGTAGTCTGAAAACATCTGGCAGAACACAAGTTACCCACTTTCTGAGCTACAACATGCCTATTTTGTAGATGTTTTCAAGTTAGAAACAAAAAAATGTTATCTATTTATTTTAAAGGATGACAGTACCCAACACAGGCCCTCAGAAAACATTTGGCAGCATTTTAGTGGCAAATCAAAGTTATTAGAATAAACATTTTCCACTTGTTTTAAAGAAGTGGGGGTTGTTTGCTTTTTTGCTGCTGAAGTTTGGATTTCACTAACAGATGAAGGGTCCAAGGCCCATGTGCCACTCATCTTTCAGGTGAAAATTAACCCTTTATAGATTTGGGTGCGTAGGTAAGAACTGGCAGAAAGGTGGCGTCCCAGACAGATTTACCCTTCAAAACAACATACTTAGATTGCTACATCTTGGCTGATTTAGCAGCTGCTAATTTGTTCCACTATTTTAGGTCATGTTTGTTGTCGTTGTGTGCCTTCAAGTCATTTCTGACTTGTGGCAACCCCAAGGTGAACCTATCATGGGGTTTTCTGGGGCTGAGAGTGTGTGATGTGACCAACCAGTGGGTTTCCATGACCAAGCAAGGAATCAAATCCAGGCTCCCGGGTCATAGTTCAATGTTTCAAACCACTACATCATGCTGGTTCTTTAGGTCAGGTTTAGCCACAGTCATAAAAGTGTAGGGGCACCAAATTTTACCTGTATTGAGATAAATCAAGTTAAAGAAGAGAAATAAAGACCCAAGAATCATGTTTATATAGTGGCATCAATGGCTGCTTATGCCTGTTATCTCAGTAGGGAGGTAAATCCAATTCTGGGATTTAGTGTGAACTTTTAGGCACTGTCCATTAGGGTGAGCTCTATCCCTCAAAGAAGTTTCACAATTTGAACAGCACATTAAAAGTCTGCACTAAGAACCAGAGCAGATTGTTATGGGGGCTGCTGGTGCAAGGAGGTAACCTGTATCTCTCTCTCCATGCAGCACGAGTGTTCCCAAGGAACACTAAAGGAAAGACATGGCTTCCAGACATAATTCCCTTTTCCTGGTTCCCCTTGAGCACCCATTGAAGATGTAGCAGTCTCATATTAGGAATGAGAGGTGCCTCATCTTTGTCGGATGTGCAAGAACATCTGGAAGATAACTGGGTGTAGCCCCTGCCTGATCAGTGGCTGTAAGAATAGGCAGAACCTGAAAGCCTCGTGACTCCTCTTGAATATTTAGGAAAACGTGGGAAGAAGGGAGCTTCCTACTGTTCCTCCAATGATGGTGTAAATATAGTGGATTAACAGTGCACTAGTGTCCTTGCTGAACTTAGACCTAAGGCAAAAGAACCAGGGGAAGAGAAACATGCCATTATGAATGAATGTGTTCAAGGAAGTAATTACAGGCATAGGGCTAATACGGAAGAAAGGATGTAAGGGCAGAGATAGTAAGAGAAAGGTGGTAAAAGTGAAAGGTCATTTGAAGAGCAGGAAACTTTGGATCTATTGGTAGTCAAATATAAATGCAGGATTAGTATCTGGTATGTTAAATCTACCAGGCCTATGTTTTAATCATAGGAGTAAAATGTATATGTAAACTGACACTTTAAAAAAAGAGATAAATGAAATTCATGTAAGGAAGCATTTCTGGAAATATCTCCTGATAGAAAGCCTTGCTCTGTCAGTAGGCTGCAATCATTCAGTAGCAGCTAAAAGATACTCTGCACATGCTTAAGGTAACACCTGTATTATCAACTAATACATTTCAGGTCCTGGCCTTAACACACAAAGCAGATGCTAGAGTTGAGATCTGCTGACAACTCTGTCTTAAAGTTAATTTGGAGCATTTGTCATTCAGCAATACAATAGTAACATGATAACAAGATTGATTTGGAATTTACACTGGATGGAATTTGAGTGTGAATTAAGGTGAAAGTGTTACACTATGTTACGTTTGAACCACAGTTATTGCACTGAATAACAAATATTATAGCATATGAATGAAAACATCCTATTGTTTGTTCCATGGGTTGCTGGTATATGGATTCTTCATCTTTTCTACTTCTGGCAATAGAAAAGGATAATAAACAAATTTGATGTGTGCAGCAAAAGGACCTGAAGCATATAAACGAAAATGGTAAAGACCCCAGCAGAATGAAAAATGAGAACTGAATTCCTTTCTCTACTGAACAGGGAAAGAATTGTGATGAAATATAACCATGCTCAGGTTGAAAAGACAGATGTTAAAGGTTCCTTTTGGAAAGATTTTCACTGGCTATGTTGGAAATATATATAGCTTTTCTCTGTGAAGATTTGGTTTATTAGTAAAAGTCTGGCTAAAATTTCAGGATTTAAGAGACTACCAATAAAGTGAAGATTGACATTAACCAGACCAGGCTATAAATACCACACAAAGAGACCAAACAAACCCTCTACTGAGTGAACCGGCCAACACAGTACTTTATCACTGAGCTAATAATAAACCAAATAAGGAAGAAACCTGTTGTCTTTATAGGATCTGTTCAATCAAACACTGTTATTTTGGTATGATATAAAGAGCTTCTGAGAGCTCTTCTTTGTTCTGGATCCGCTGCCCTGCTTAGATTTAGGACATGTTCCCCCAGCTCAAATGTATTGACTCACAAGTGGTGAACAAGATTTCTCACAGGAGCTGTTGTTGTGTAGCAGGGAGACTGAACTGCGACTCAGGGAATTTCTGGTTCACATCTTACCTCTGCCACAAACTCACTAGGTGGGCTTAAGGCAGGACATATGCACACACACAGAGGGAGGGAGGCAGGGAGGGAGGGAGGCAGGGAGGGAGATTCTTACCTGCAACAAGGGGATAATAACATTGACCTCCTAACAGAGTTGCTGCTATTGTAAGGGGATGGATTTCTCAGATAATGCATATGAAATATTAGAGAGCACTGAATAAATACTGCTTTGAATCATAGAGTTGGAAGGAACCTGAAAGGTCATCTCATGTTCAACCTCTTGTCAACACAGGAAATCACATGCTACAGCATCTCTTCTAGGTGGCCTTCTACACTATGGTTAAAAACCACTTACAAAGGACTTTCTCTTTCTCAAGCAGCCTGCTGCACAAATCATATTGCCAGAAAATTCTTCCCGTTGTTAAGTCAAGATCCCTTTCTTGTAATGTGAACCTTTTGATTTGAGTCTTGTCTTTGGAAGCAACAATTCAAATTAAAAAAAAAAAAAAAGGCCCAAACTACATGACACCTTGATTTAGTTGGAAATGTTGCCTGTTAAGCATCCAAGCTAAACATATCCAATACCTTAAAACTTTCTTTGTAGGATCTTATCTCCAGGCTCCTAATCGCATTTGTTGTCTTCTTGTGGATATGTTCTGCTGCTACCATTTCTCCTTTTTCTCAGTTAAGAATGGTGAGGGGTCCCCAGTTTAAATGTTATCTTAGACATATTGACAGATATTGATAAAGAAATGGGAGGAGGGTAGGTTGATGGAAGAACGGTTCAAACAGCATGGCCATGAACTAAAGATATGCCAACTCATTCTATATGCTCAAATGTGATTTTGGTTTGAGGCAACTGCGTAGGGAATTGTTCCTAAAATAGAAAGGACAGAAGATTTATGATTCTCTTGCTTAAAGAATTAAAGAAGTAAGTTTATTTCACCTTAAGTGCCCAACCTCTTCTGTGATCCTTTTGTAATTCCTGACTAGGGAAGTTCTTCTAGATTAATTTTCTTCTAGAAGGAAGCACTGAGTAATTTTAGCAATTTTTGTTCTTCTGTGACAAAATCTTTAAAAAACATACAATTTTTATAAGCCTATTTGCAATTCAGGACTAATTCTGAGTAAAAATCATACATGGTTGTTTTGCACAGCAAGCAACATTTTTGGAACAGGAAAAGCAAAACATCCATGTAAGAAGTTACTCAGAGTAAATCCCTAGTGACAGCAATTCTTGCACAAGAAGTAGCTTTTTCTGCACAAACAGTAATATTTCTGCACAGAAAGTGCTGTTCTCTGTGCAGAAAATGCTGTTTTCTGCTCAAAACATTCATGCATGAATTTTGCTGTGAAGAAGTCCCAAACTGCATCAGTCCAGTGTTCTTGTCACGCTTTCTTGACACTCTGGCCCTTTCCGCAGCATACCTCAATATTGGATAGTTCCATCTTCATCGCAGCATTGCCGTTTCTGGGTTGGAAGTGGTATTAAAACTCTGTTTTCTGCAGGCCTTCAGCATCAGCAGATGATCACCAATATTGAAACTGGTGTATCTTCCACAGCACAGCATCTCTGGCTGTTCCCCATCCCCACTTCTCTCCATCTTGTCCTCGCCCCACAGCTCCTGATTGGTCTTTTTTAAAATACTTTTTTCTCAGAAGCCATGCTACAGTTAGCACTGTGGACCGGGCTACCTAGATCATGTCAGCCAGCTATACTGTGCAGTCATGCTGATGGTAATAAAGGGGTTTTTAAAAAATTTAAATTCAAAGGGGATGTGCAAAATGACCACATGGCAGTGGTGGGTATTGAAATTACTATGCCGTGTGCTTCTTTGTTCTCTTCTCCTTCTGTGTTCAGTGCTGATACAATAGAAGTGGCCAGCCAGCTGCTGGGCAGTGATCGCCCTGGGAGTTGCTGAGGGAGGTGCAGGCTGGGAACACCCACGATGAGGTGAAGCTGCCATAGAGGAACCGCACTCACCCAGGTGGTGCAGTTGTCACACAAAAGTGAACGTCAATGAAAAAAAACTGATTAGGCACACTTGGGCCATTTCCACATGGGGGTAAAACCCCGCGCTGTGACGACCGGACACGGAGGTCGTCTACACCGGAGGGTGCGCAAAAGCGGTGAAAAAGGGGACGTTCTAGACCTCAAACTGCTCTCGCGCGGCCGTGGGGGTGGCGCTCCGTGTTTTATAAAGACCACTTTTCAAGTTGTCTTTTTAAAACTTGTGTGCGCTACTCCGTCGCAGCGCCCCATTTAGAACCACAGGGATGCGCTAGCGCATCCCTGCAGAGCTGCCCAGGGGCGGGCTTCCAGCTGGCGTGCTGCCCCGATTGGCGGAGCGCTGCCGGAAGCTGCTGGCTGCCATTTTGGGCGCCGCCAGCTGCTGCCGAGTGCCGCCGATGTTTAGAGCAGCGAATTCGCACTGGTCCCCACGGGGACGGAGCGCCCCGCTTCAAGGTAAGCTCCATCCCCACGTGCGCCGCCCCATTTCCCCCCTTTCGCCGCCCCCTGTGTGGAAAGGGCCTTGGATAGCAGCTGGCTGGTGACAACATCATGCAGTAAAATGGCTGCTAGATCAGGATCAAGGTGTGGTTGAGGACTCACGTGGAAAGGGCCTCTGAAACATGTATTTCTAAAACTCTTCTGATGTTTTCACATTTTCTTTCCATCCCAACTCCTGGGCCTGGCCTATAATTCATTTTCATAGGATCACTATTTCCCATGACCAACATGGGATGTGGGTTAATAGTCTTTGGTGTTAGAATCTAACAGCCTTTTCACACCTTACCTTTTCATGGAGGTGGGAGGCGCTCGTGCAAGAAGCCTCAGCAGGAATGCTGTCGCTTCCCTGCTGCTTCAGTTCCGCAACAGCTTCCTGGTTGTGCGAGCGCCATGCGAACACCCCGCCCCTTCCTACTACAGTGCAACCTGGGAATTGCAGGGTAGCGCTAAGGGAGGAAGTGCAACTGGCCCGGCTCCCGACGTTCCACACGCCAGGTAAGTGTGCGCAGGCCCCAGGAGCATTGTGCGACTGCGCATGGTTTTCAGCTTTAAGCCGAAAATGAAAAGGTGTGTGTGCGGTCCGCGTCAGGCCCTTGAATGTCACGTAAATGGGAGTGCGTCATGCAGACCACTCCTCCCATTTACGCGATGCTCAAGGGGCCCTCTCGCTTTAGAAACACCATGTGAAAAGGGCTTAACATGGATGGAGTGGAACTTGGTGAATCAGATGTAGGATACAATTATCCTTTCATGAATAGTTCTTATGTTCTATGTCAAAAGGGCATTGTAGGCAAGAAATCAAAACTGTTGGGATGAAAACACCTAGTCACAAAACCATTGTCAATAGGAATACCAGGGGAAAGGTATGAGGGAAGTAGTTACAATAAATAATAGGCAAGTTAAATTACTTCCACATGAAAAAGTACATTTAGCTAATGAAAAAAAATAATTACAAGTGTATAGCTATTTTGTGTGTGTGTTAAAATAAGTGTATTGCCTCCCTCAAGTAAGAATTTTGCCTTCCCAATAAAATTTTCCCTCAGTCCCAAATTTCTGGCATTGCAATAAATTAAAACTACAGCTGAGTATATAAAATACAGTTTAGGCATCCAAAGAAAAGGACAAAGTGACAAAGGGAGTAAGAACTCAACAAATAGAAGAGTTCTAGGAGTGAATGATTTTCAGTGCTTCATACTCTGGAATGCTAGATATTTGGAGCCTAAAGAAAAAAAATTCATTTTGAAATGCAGAATTCTTACTCGGAGGAGAGTGCCCCTATCCCCCATAGTTATACCCCAGCAACAAGGGATGTGAAAATCTGCCAATTTTGTTTTCATCACATTTCTCAGCATCCCACTAGCATTTTTGACTTGTCCAAGATCTATACTGGATTACAATATTTTTCCTCTCTTCCCTTAGAAATGCATGCATGACATTTCATACATGTTTTGGAACATACTTTCACTAATGCATTTTCTTCCATTTTCCTCAATGTACACATTTCAATGTATTTTCCCATTGACTAAAGGATGCTTGTGTTCATTCCTCACAAAACGTATATGCTTTCAGTTACGCACATTTGCTGTCTTATATTTGGGGGAAAAAAAGAAAAGAATCTGATATTCCTGATTTCCCTCTGAAGCTAGGAAACATATGGATGTGCTTTCATCAATAGTCTCACAGACCTTGAATTGAAGAAATTCATACATAAATGGGCTAATCTGAATTTCTTCTCAGAGAAATTTAGAGAAAACATTCCTAGATGATAAATGAACATGCTTTAGTTAGTAAGTCATGAAGGAACATGATTAAGGTCATTTCCGCACTAGCCTGTTATAGCACAATGATTCCACTTTCAACATCCTCTGGAATCCTGGGGTTTGCAGTTTTGGGAGGGGCCAACCAGCCTCTCCCAAAACTGCAAACCCCAGGATTCCAGAGGATGTTGAAAATGGAATCATCGCACTATAACAGGCTAGTGCGGAAATGGCCTAAGACAAGAAGGTACTAATCTTTGCTTTAACTCAGAATGGTTTGTAAGACCTGCTTAGAGATGTGTTGTCAAACTGCCAGGAACAGTGCTCACAAAATAATCAAAGGTATTGTCTCATTTGCTTAAAAGGAAAAGAATTTGCTTAAAAGAAAGTTAAAAGGAGGAATCAGAAGTGTCAAATGCCTCCAGGGATCTCAGTTCATTACTGGCATTGCCAGACTGGCAACTGTCACCCAGAGGACCTTTTCAACAGCTGCCCCTAGACAGTGGAATGACCTGCCGGCAAAGATTTTGTAGCTAAACCTATTGTCTGAATTATAAAAAAAATATTATAGACCTCTTCTGGCAGGCCTTCCTAGTTAATTTTAAACTATCAATTTTAAATTGGTATATTTTTATGACTGTGCTTGAATCTAGGTTTATATGTTAAATGGTCTTATTATTTTTTAGTTATCTATTATATTTGAATCTATGTTGTACCCTGCCTTAGGGACAAGTGGGTAAAAAACAACAACTACTACAACAACAATAACCATCAGCACAACCAGCACCACCACCAAAAACTATTATAAGAGAAGCTTAGCTGAAACCTATTAGGAAAACTCTGAACCAGCCCAAGAGGATACCAGCATGGAGAAATACCAATGTCAGAAAGAACAGGCATCCTACAAAACTTATTACCCAGATGAGTAAAATTAACAAGAGCTCAAACGTTTTGGCAAAACAAATTTAAGCTGATGGTAAGGTGCACACAAAATGATGGAAGTTGGTATAGCCATTTCCTTCTCCAGTGGCTGAGATAAAAATGAACTGGAAATATTTCTTGGAAAAAATGTCAGGAACAGGAAACCAATCAGGACTACAAATGTGCAAAGACAGTAAAGAGATTACAGGAAAGTTAAACAAATTGCATCATTTACCATGTGGAAGATGACAAAGAGAAACCCATATATGAACGTAGCCTTTCAAAGCTAAAGATTGACTGGATAGGAAGTCCCATTGAATACAGTGGGGCTTATATCTGAGTCCATTTCTGCACTAGATTCTTATAGTGCTATTATTCCACTTTCAACCTCCTATGGAATCCTGGGGTTTGCAGTTTGAAAGTGGAATAGTAGCACTATAACAGTCTAGTGCGGAAATGGCCTGAGTAAACACATGTTCAGTTGCATTGCAAGGCTTACACCTATTGCCTTCTGGATGGAGACAATAAATGCAAAGCCTGGGTCAGCTGAAGCTTTTGGAAAGCGTTTGTGTATGTGTGTGTGGAATCAGGCAAGATAGCCATAGTGAGCCCCGTTGACTTGAAAGAGAAGGTTTATGTAAACCAAGAATTAACTCAACTCCCTTTGATCTTCCTGGGTGCACAGTGAAAACTGAGAAGAGTATCCTCTCATGTCCTGCTTAGGCTGAGGCCTGGTCAGACCTTGTTAGAGCTAGCAACCTGTACACATTTATACTCTACTTGCCAGTTTGCAAGTTACTACACTTTCTGCTTGTTTGCTTTTCCAACGCTCCTCTTTTCTGCATCACTCTAACCTGCAGCCATTTTTCTCTTCCCTCTTTCCTCCATAAAACTCTACAGATGATAATGAGGAAATAATCTGCAAGGGAGGCTGCTTTATACGTTCTTCAAAGAAGATTAAGCTTACTTCTTTCTTTGTTGGACCCTGTGGGTGGGTGGATGGGCATAGGACAAGTTGTTGTTTAGGTTTTGGTCTTGCCAATTTCATTATTCTGCTTGTGAGATTCACTACTATCTCTCACCCGGTTGTTGGGTGCCTTCAAATAGTTTCCAACATATGGTGACCGTAAGATGAATTGATCATAGGGTTTTCTGGGGCTGAGTGTGTGTGACATGCCCATGGTCACCCAGTGTGTTTCCATGGCTGAGAAGGGATTTGAACTCTGTCTTCCCACAGCCTTGTCAAACACTCCAAGCACTTCCATGCTGGGTCTCTCTTAGGCTTTGCTCCTTATAAGGGGACAGTAAATGACAAGATTTGGGGTTGGAGATTGAGGCTATGGGGCTGTTAGCTGGTCTTGGGCCTCATTAAATGCCAGATTTTATAGCAGCCTAACTCAAGTTTTTCAGGAGTCCTTGTCAATATTCCTTAAAGAGGAGGAGTAGGGAAACTATTGGGATGGAAAGCTAGTTTCCAGGGGTGACAAATGACTTCTGTGCCAGGGATGCTGAAAATCAGGTCTAGGTTTTATTCTTGACTTTCAAGAACCTAACCAAGGTGCAGAACTTATTTTGCAGTGCTTTGGATAGCTCTCTTAAAGTCTGGAATGGAGCCCAGAATAAATTCACAATGCCCCTGACAGGCAGCTGCATAGCTTGGAGTGTGAGTAGGGGAGAGGGGCCACGTCATGCGGAGGCATGGCTGCATCCCCAAAAAATTGCTGCCTGGGGTGCACTGCCCTCATCACCCCCCCCATCCATATGCCAGTGCTGACAGGGAAGCCATTGGCTGCCACTGAATCCTCCTTCTGGCTTCAACCATGGCTTGGAAGGAAGGAGGGTACAACCCATGCAATAATCTGGAAACTTTGCATCTTTGGTAACAAGGCCGTCATGAAGTTATATTTCAAAAGTAATGGGGCAGGTTGTAAAAAAAATCAAATTATTGCTGTAATGGTTGATGGTTTGTAGTTATTTTCAAATGTTATCTTTAAAAGGTACTGAGATTTTGTAGTTTGATGCCATTATCTGTCCTTAGAAAGCAACAAAAAGGAACAAGCAACATAACAGATAATATTCCAATTTATTTTTCTTCACATTGTAATGAGAAAGAGAAACAAATTACTTTTAAAATACCAAGGAGAACCAGAGATGAATTACAAAACAAATAAACAAGCAAGTAAACCTTTGCAAGTTTCTTCCCTTCATCTCCTGCTGATATAGCTTCACCTGGCTTTTCTCTTCCTTTCTTTTCTCACCAAGGCAAGGAGGAAGAGGACTGAAGGTTTCTTGGCCACCATCACTGGCTGGGGTAACTGACGTTAAAGGTGCCTCAGCAGCTGTGAATGCTAGCTGAGAGCATGGTCAGTTTGGAGAAGGGAAAAGGAGTGAAGCTGGCAGCCCGTGTAAATGGCGTGATTCTCCCACATGGCACTTAGATTCTGAGCAGTGAGGGAAAGTGACACCACTGAAATTCCAGAGCTTGGAAAAGTAACTAGGTGATTGCAGAAGCTATAGTGTAGTCTAAAAAAGTAATTTTTCAAGTTCTGCATTATCTCCAGTTACTGATTGGAGAAAGCAGTTGCAATTCCTTTCCTGGAAGAGTTAGAGGGGTGGGGCTAGTTCAGGTGCCTCTGTGCGACCTCTGGCCTTTGCTATTAGACAAAATACTAGTATTTTTTTTATGCATGATTCTTTAGAATTTAAAATTATTCTTTATAGTGATGATCTTTCATGATTTATCTCTAAACTGCAATCTTCTGTCCTGGTAGTAATGAGAGTGACCAGTGCTTCTGTGGAATCATTCAGCTGTTTCATTAACGGGTCAAAACTAAAGAGTTTTTAAAAAGGGGGCGGGGGAACACGGGGAGAAAAAAAAGAAATGCATCAAAATCTTTAAGACTAACTGGCTTTTATGTGTGTGTGACTCTTCGCAGTGGCGTAGGAACCAGGGGAGGCACTTCGCCCCAGGTGGCAATGTTTTGGGGCATCCTGGCTCTTAGCCATGCTCCCACGTGCCATGGCAATGCACCCACACACTGCAGCCATGCCCCCACATGCCCTGGCCATACTGCCCTCATGCCTCCATGCACCATCGCCCCTCCCAACCCCCTCCACACACTCCAAGCTCCGCCACTGACACTTTGTGGATATTAACCACTTCTTTGGATGCAGTACCAGATGATATTAAGGATCAAGAGTGTTTTTGTTGACTCACAACTGTTGGTGCTCAGATACTATTAATTCTTTAGGAATAGCAATTGTTGAAGATATTTCTCATACAATTGTGCTAAATTTGAATAAATTGATTACTGAGCTATCATGGAATATTGGCAGATTTCTATTTCGACCTGTAGATTTAACTCTTTTGGGAAAATTAACGCCCTCAAGATGAATATCTCCAAAGCATACAAACTGTGTATATACAGTGGTAGTTTCTTTTGGGGAAAATGTTATCAGTAAAATTAATTATGTTTTACAGAAATCTTTGAATTTTATGGACTAATATGTGCTTATATGTGTATTTTTCATGTTTTCTCTCTCCATTTATTTTTTTAAACATTGTTATTGAATAAAAACAAAGAACAACACTACAGCATTACAGAGTAAAACAGAAAAGAAAATACACAACAATACACTATAAATATGAAACTAAAGTACAATTCACTAGCAAGACTACAAGTAATTAAAAATTGGTTCTCACCCTTGTTGCAACAGCTAATATTAGTTAAACAATTACAACTAACTGTTACATCCTTAAATTCATATCAGAATTAGTTAATACATGTTGCCTATCATTCCTTTTCATACTAAATATAAAGCTACAAAATTAATTACTTAGTACAAATCCTTTATAATCAAACATAACCAATTCTCAACTTCTGTATTCTATATTTATAGTCATATAAACTAATTACCCATTACCAAAAAATCATTATAATCATCAAAAAATATTATTAATTCTAAGTAAATTGGTAATAATTATTCTAAGTAAATTGGTAATAATTATTCTTCTAACTTGATTATTAAAAGTCACTTTTAACCACTTATGGATCACATAGAATCGGGCCCTTTCTGCATCCTACCTCTTCTTGGCGCTGGGGTGGGGTGCTCACGTGAGCAGCCTCTTGTGAGAGGCCCTCGCATCCAGGTTTCTTCAGCTCCGCACGAGCTTCCTGCTCGCGCAACAGCCCCACCTTCTTTTCGCAGTGCAGCCTGGGACCTCTCCAGGCTGCACTGAGACAGGAAGCGCAACCAGCCCAGCTCCCGAGGCTCTGCACGCAAGGTAAGTGCACGTGGGGCCTGGGAGCAATGCGTGACTGAGACCATTTTTGGCTTAAAGCTGAAAATGAAAACGTGCGTGAGCAGTGCTGGTTGTCAGGCAGCGTCGTGCAAATGTGAGTGCGTTGTGTGGCCCGCTCCTCACATTTGTGTGACGCTTGAGGGGCCTTTTTCCATGGAAAATGCCGTGTGAAAAGGGCCTCAGTCATCAAAACCACTTATTAATTTAATTTCTCACATACTAACTTCTCCATTTATGTTATTAAGTTTTTGATCTTTTGTAACCATTGGTTATATAAGAAAATGTCTTTTAAAACACATTTAAGACAGTAATTATGCAAGAGTTCTGAAAATGCACATAATATTGACAGGTTGAAGGGGTGCATAATCTACCTTAAATAGAATACTTCAGTGTCACCTGAAGATCATACATTTGCCCCCAAATTATTCCCTGTAGTGCTGGATCCAAGCATTAAAGACAGAATTCAAGGCCTATTCCACCAACTCCTAACCCATAACTACACCCTAATATATCTTTGTTACTTATCAGTCACTGTTATGACTACTAAAAAGGTCACAGAGGACCTATGGCACCATACAGGTTATTTTTGTTATTTTAAGGAGGAAGTTTAGACATCTGATATACTACCAAGATAATACAGACACTTGTCCTAATTTTGACAACCAATCTGACTGTGGCTTGCTCCAGATTTAAACTGAAAGGACCAAAAAAAAAAGGGGTGGGGAGAAAATGCTGTCTTATTTTGTCTAAAGCTATGTGAGATTTTGGATCTTTGCCACCAGTTGTCAGATCAAAGGCCGCCAGCTGAGACTTTACATTGACCCATATAATGATTGCAAAATTCAAATTGAGGATACATGATTTTCAGTGACTTTTTTTTTATCTATCTATCTATCTATCTATCTATCTATCTATCTATCTATCTATCTGTCTGTTCTTGCACTTGCCACTCAATGGTTTGGTTAGGCTTAAAAAAATATGTGCCAGTGTTATTACTACTTGGTTAAAAAAAAAAAAAGCCCTTGATGCTTGCTTCACAGCATGCCCAGTAGTCTTCTTGACAGCAAGCAGGCATATGTGTAGCAATATACTAGAAGATGCAACAATAATAGACCATAGAAATGATCTAGAGGAAATGGTTTCATTTTTGTGACAGAAGCCTGTATAAATGTTTGGGCCTGACCCATCTTGTCAGTGGCCAGAACAATCCTCAACCTAGATTTATTTTTATTTTTTCATTATAATATTTATATTTTACCCTATATCACAGGATCTCAGGGATACATATAGATAAAAACAAGTTATAGCAATTCAGTTTTAAAACAATAAAGAATAGTTTAAATAGTCTAAAAGTATTGCACAATTTAACAATAAAGATAATTAGCTGGATCAGTTACTTGATCCCCCACTCAGTAAGTTGGGGAGTAAGTTGGTTTCTCCCCCTTCCCCAGGATTTTCCTGGTAAAATGGAATAACGTGTAGTTGAGCTTCTGGGAGAAATCTGATGCATGTTGCTGAACACAGTACAAAATTTGTTAGGTATAAATCTGTCATAGATCAACAGGGGATGAAAATCAAGATGGAGGAGAAAAATGCACCTTTTTCCATCACTTATCTCTACAAAATTGCCTATTCTTAAATATCAAAAAGATATTTTAAAAACGGAGGCCCATATTCTACATTGCCTACTTAGTTATGAATGTGAACATCTCCTGACCTGACCCTTTCCCAACCTACTTTATTTGGCAGCAGCCACTCCGAGACATGGAAGTCTATTCAGCTAGTGATTGGGGTTCAGTAGAATGATATTTCCATCCCCCTTCCTGAAAATGAGCAAAGCTGTGACAATCAGAAGCAGGATCCCTAGTGTAATTCCTTGACATAGCCTTGCTTTCTGGAAATATCATCTACCTATGCCCTGATTGCCAACTGAACTGGCAATCTATCTCCTGGTGCATCTCTCCCTCTTTTGGTGCTATTGCTGCTTGATAAAGTACATTGGGGCATTTACAATTGTGGCAATAGTGCCATGATTGTGGCTACCTAGAGTTGGTGAATATGGAGCAGTTAGAGATCTGTAACTCTAGGTTACGAATCCATAATTGCAATACAGAATGCCAGCCATATCAGTGGTGGTTTTCTATGTATGTTTACTCCTAATGAGCAGTTAAGTCTACATCAATAACATTTGGGATCATGCAAGGATAAGATATTGGCTTTTGTGAATATGAGAAATGATATTGATGCTATAAGGAAACTGTTGTGTCTTGCCTCTTCAAGAGATGAATCCAGACAGTTTCCATACTAGCCCACCTTATGGGAAGAACTGATTTTTGGGGAAGAAATTGTAGAGATAGGGATCCCCATAACCTCCTCAGAGGCCAGGGGAACTTTTGTACTATATAATTAGAGCAGTATGATTCCTCTGTAACTGCCATGGCTACATCCTATGGAATCTTGGAATTTATGGCTTGGTGAGGCATGATTGATCTCTGCTTGAGAATTCTAAACACCTTCCTAAAAAAGGAAATCCCAGGATTCCATAAGTGGAATCATACTGCTAAAATTGTGTACTGTGAAGGGCCTCCTGGTCAATCCTAGTTCTATTGGCTAAGTTTTATGTTTCTTTAGAATTAGATGTTAACAAGAGGGTTTTCTAAAACATAATAGTGTTATCTAATGACAACTATATGTACTGTTGTTTCCCATTTTCAAAGGACATTTTCAGAATGCCTGCAAATTGAAGAGAAAATATTGTCACGATCAGTGATCCTCCAGGCATCCCCCTGCAAATACTCACACCTACTAAATAAGTATGCCCCTCTACAGTTAAATCATGGTCACAAAATATTATTTATATACTTGTCTTCCCAGCTAGGCTTGAGGTGTTGTTTGGACAAATCTTATTAGAAGACAAAATAAAAACGTCCATCAAGAAATTATGCAAAACAAGAAATGGACACACCAGCTGGGTAAATCTATCATTCGCTGGCCAAATAAGAAAAAATAGGGCAACAAGCACATTTAATTAGCTGAGTGAATGTCGTTTGCTAAATGCTGAAAGCCCAACCTTCTTGCTCGTATTAAAATGTACCTAATTTTCTGTGGAAAAAAAAAATAGTCCCATCTGAACAGGCCTGACCACAGTCAATCACACTAAAAGCCACTGGTGCTTAATTTGATTTACCAATATAAAATGCAAATGAGGTGATTAAGTGGAGTGGCAGTCTGCGCCAGGCCTCTTTCAAACCATCAAGTTAAATGCGAGCAGACAGCAAACTGCCTGGGCAAAGAAAATTTTAGCATATTCGTTTGATTAGTGCTACAAAAATTTAATTAGATTGGCTAATTACTTGACAAATTGTTCTACACAAGAGAAAAGGCTGAACATTTTTTATCTGTGGGAGAAGGTGAAGGGGAGGCTCCTCTGTGTATTTTAGTCCAAATGCTATTTGCCAATTTGCAAAAGCATTATTAATTGAATGGAAGATGCTACAACAGGCCACCAACAATGGCCATGTGTATACTGCATATAATTAGACTAGGCACACAAAGCTAGATCAGTGTACCCACCATGATCTCTCCCATCTAGAAAAATTAAACACAATGTTTTCTTCGGGGACCGTGTCACAACTGATTATTGTGAGGTCCCTGGATCTTGCTAAGTAGTGTATCCATTAGCAAAAGGTACATACTGTATCAAAGCAAGCCTTTACACCTATATGAACTCTCCTCTGATGAAGCACCATTGCAATTATGCCACACTAAAGAGCAAAGAAAAACCTGCATTGCTCAGCTGAGAATTTATCATTTTCTATCTATTTAGCAAGTCCCATTAATGTTCTTTGCCAAGACAAAGAAATTTCCAACAGCTGAAGGAACAAATTGTTGCAAGCTGATTATGTTTGACCATTTTGGCACTGTCATGGGATAGCCGCTGTTAATAATAGTAATAACGCTATACTGAATACAAACCTGGTGATATTGAGAATAGGCTCATTGAAATCACTGGGACAACAGTCATTGCTAACACGTATTCAATTGATTTTGGTAGGCCTACTTACGCACAGCAGTCTGCATCCCATCCAATACATACAAGGCTAAATTCACTTGTTAATCCTAAATAGAGCAGAGCCATGGAACCAATAGGGCTTATGTAAAATTTCTTTACCAAGTCCCAGTCATTCAATAGATCTACTTTGTTTGGCCCTTAGTGCCATATATTGCAATTATATGCATATCTACTCAGATGCATATCCAATAGGACGTATACCCAGGGTATAGGGCTGCAGTTCAGTCCTATGCTTGAGTTAAAGAGCAAAGTTGGCATGTTTTAACACAGTGGTTCTCAACCTGTGGGTCCCCAGATGTTTGTGGACTTCAGCTCCCAGAAGCCCCAACCACTATGGTCAATGCTCAGGGCTTCTGGGAGCTGACGTCCACAAACATCTGGGGACCCACAGGTTGAGAACCACTGTTTTAACATATCCACAGCATGCCAGGCTCTTGCTTGGAGAACACAAATAAGGTAGAAGCTACCTCTTCCTATGTTCTTCTTTTTTAAAAAATAATGATTTAAAACAACAACAACAACAACAACCCTCCATTTCCAAGGATGGTTTAAGTGCTCCCTGATATCAGGGGTGCTGTGAAAGGTTGTGAGGGCTTTGGATACTGCCTGAATCCACATCCTTGAACCCACTAACACCATTTCCTCAATCTCTCCACTTGATTTTAGACCCCTGATGTTATAGAAGTAAGAACAGTAGATCTTTTTACAGAGGCTAGTTTCGTTACATGGCTTCCAGTTGAAGTTTTGAGAAGCTTATTATAGGGTTTTCTTGATGAGATGCTTTGGTCAGACTCCACACATACTGTGTCCCATTCTGGGCACCATAGTTCAGGAAGGATATTGACAAGCTGGAACGTGTCTAGAAGAAGGAGACCAAAATGGTAGAAAGCCTGGAAACTGTGCCTTATGAGGAGTGGCTTGGGCAGTTGGGTGTGTTTAGTCTGAAAAAGAGAAGGTTAAGAGGTGACATGATAGCTATGTTTAAATATTTGAAGAATATCATATGGAGGATTGAGGAAGCCTATTTTCTGCTGCTCCAGAGACTGGGACACAGAGCAATGGCTTCAAACTTCAGGAAAAGAGATTCCATCTAAATATTAGTAAGAAGTTCCTGAAGGTAAGAGCAGTTTGATAGTGGAATGCACTGCCTTGGAGTGTGGTGGAGTCTCCTTCTTTGGAGGTTTTTAAACAGAGGTTGGATGGTCATCTGTTGGGAATGCTATGATAATGTATTCCTGCAGGGCAGCGAGTTTTGCTCATAGTCCTTGTGGTCTCTTCCAACTCTATGATTCTATGTATTCAGAGGAAATTTGCCTCTGCCTTCCTCTTCAACTGAGTGTGTGACCTGTCCAAGGTCTCCTGGTGGGTTTCATGGCTGAGTGGCAATTGAAATCCTGGTTTCCCAAGAGTCGTAGTCCAATGCTATACCACACTGAGTCTCTTTTCCGTATAAGTAAGGAATAAGGAACTGGTAGAATCACCTCTGGGTATTCCTTGCCTAAGAGAACCCTATTAAATTCATAGGGTCACCATAAGTCTACAGGTGACTTGGAGGCACATTAATGCACACAAAGGAGTAGCAATATAAATCTTTGCTTCTTTCATCTTCCATTGGTAATTGAGGAAAAATTTTCTCAATGAATACTGAAGTGAATCAGCAAGGATCTTTTATATCTTAGAGAAAATACTCACATGTTTGTAGGTGACTTGGTTGTGCATTTCTGTAAAATGCACAATATTTGAAAGTGGGTCAATTCTTGCCTTCTAGTAAAAGTGGTAGCCTTGAGTGGATTGTTTGCAGCTTGGTGTTCAATAAGCCCCTTTCCCTTCGTGATTGCTTTATATGCATATGTTTAGATCCACAAAGGAAAAACATACTAGTTTTGCACAAAGATGGTGTTTTATGCAATGCATGCTTTGTAGAAGCTGGGGTGGGGTGGTGGGGTGGTGGGGAAACCCATTTGTCATCTCAGCCTTTCATAAGAGGCAAGGTCTCTCAAGGGGGTAGAGAATGCTTGAGCTATTGTCTTGTCATACCATAATGGCTAGTTTCAAATAGAACCTCAGTAACAGCAAGATTTCATTACACCTCTAATAGAGACTAGTAGAGCTACAGCTGGAGATCCTCTGAGGCTGGAACTCTATCCCTGGCCTCAGCGAGGGTTGTCCAGTCTTACCGATGTCTCATTAACACTATCTATCATCATACTTACAAGACTCCTGAAAGATGGGTCAAAATTGTCATTACCATGAAGGAAGGACAGGCACCTGTGGGAGGCTACTGGATTACATTAGCCTCTTTCCAGTAGCTCTTAGAAGACCTCAACTCCATAACCCCTCAGAAAATTAATTGCCTTCTAGAAGGTGTGGGAGGCATTTTCACTACATTTTGCCCCCTCCCCATGCTGAGCCTTTTTAGGGCCAGGAGAGGCTGTTTTTACCAACAGGAAGTGACCACAAGTCACTTCATCTTCAGTGTTTGGTTAAGAAAAAATGCCCTCCACACCCTTAGAGAGCATTTTGAGGCAATTTGTTTAGAGATTTATTTTTTACCCCTAGGGGTCACAAAGAGAGCCGTGGGGGTCCAAATGCAGCCCATTGGTCACACTTTGCCCACCTCTACAATAAACCTCTTGCACCAGCTCTTGGTAATTTCTTTATTCAGTTTTCTTGCTGATTTTATTTTAATATTATTTATTGTTATTTTAATACTTCAAATGTGTGTATTCTTTTGGGAAAGCAGGGAAGATATATTCAATGTACACGTACCTTACTCATTTCAGTACAGTCCACACTCGTCCTGGTTGCACTATAGCTTCATGAATCCTGTGGCAATTTTGTGATTACAGTAAATAAGTAATTTATTTGGAAGCAGAAAATCTCAGTATCCTTTCTGTTTGCCTGCTTGCTTAAAGAAAAAGCAGGTTTCTGGTCCTTGCCATGTTGAAGAGAGGCTTGAATACATAGGAATATCTCTGGTGAGATCTCAAAAGGTAGATACAGAGGGAGCACACAGAATGTGTGTGTGTTTGTGTGTGTTTTGTGAGGATAGCTGAGCATCGTGTCCCACAAATAACACAAAATTATGAAATATCTGCTAAATTGGTTTGGCTATTGGCTTTTCTTCTTGCACAATTCAGGTTAGCTTGGCTCAGACTCTGGACTGGAATTTAGATTTCACACATTTGAGCAGCACTCTGACTACAAGCAGCAGTCTCTCCACTTCTTTCCTTTTCTCTTTGTGTTCGGCATGCCGCACCAGCTACCATTTCTTTTCAGGAGGCTGCATCTGCTTCTGCTGGTTTTCAGCGTAACTAATCAACCTCTAGTGACTCAACCATCATGATAATATAAATAGATACCCACTTTATCTGCTCAAGTGGAAAAAAAATAAGGATCATATTGTATAAACATAACACATTGAAGCTAGCAATTAGATACTGCATTTAACTCAGGTTAAAGCAATGGCAGCGGAAGCCATGGGGGGATACATGAAACCTGTGTGAACACGACTCCCCTATATTCATGCAGGCATAAAATATTATTTCTCACAATTAGCCATTCTCAACAGCTGGCTCAGAATGCCAATTTGTTTAAAAATGTATAACCTAAATGAACACAGACACACAAAAAGAAGTTTAATCTGGAGAGCAAAAATAAAATCAAATGTGCTATAAATTCCTCAGCCATGGCATTTTTGCAGAAAGTCACACAGTCATTTCAAGCATCTCTGGACTATGAATGTGTTCCGTCTTAACACGTAGGGTTTTTCCACACTACACTTTTATAGTGCTATTATTCCACTTTCAACATCCTATGGAACCCTGGGGTTTGCAGTTTAGGGAGGGGCCTTTAGACTCCTCAGCCAGAGAGCTCTTTGGCCGCAGTAAACTACAAACCCCAGAATTCCACAGGATGTTGAAAGTGGAATAATAGCACCATAACAGTGTTGTGCAGAAAGGCCCATAGACTAGAAGTGGTATGCTCAGGTGACAAAGGAAGGCAGAGAATATATTCTGGCACCTTCTTTCCTTCATGGCCACTGACCCCAAGACCTTTTTCCTCTTGCCACTACTGCTGGCAGTTTGACCAGTGCAGTGAGTTTGCCATCTGCCACAAGGCAGATGAGTTTGGAATTCTTGCTAGCGTAATAGTCCAATCTTAACACCTGCCTAGTAGTGTAAAAAAGGCTAGTATTTAAATTGATCATTTTGATACTTTTTGCATTAACTTCGGTATCTGACACTGGGAAAAGATACATAGGTTCAGAATGGACCGAGGAGTCAGTTTTCCTATGCTACTAATCTACTGGAACAGTTCTTATGGCTGGTTTTGTGTGTGCATGTGTAAAACATTTGCACACCTTGATTTTCTTTGTTTGCTTCACCATATTGTTACCCCACTAGCATACTCTATTCCAGGGACTATAAATTTGGCATACCCTATTCCAGGGACTATAAATCTGGCCCACCATGCCAGAGAGGTTGACCAAGTGGGTACATAGGCTAAGAGGTCGAATGATCGAAACTAGGTCAGGCCAGGAAAATTCCCAGTCACATAGCCCAAGGAGACCTCAGGCAATACACATTTATACAAAGAAAGGGTCCTCAGCCAAGAATAGCCAACTTGAGGGGATTAGCGTGTGTTTCCCCCAAGTTAAGCAACTGTGATTCTGGAAAAATCCTACAAAGGCGAGGTCCATCTACACAAACCAATACTGCAGTCCTGCACAACCATAACCCTACACACCAGCAACCCAGCATAAACCAGTCATACAAACAACCAAGTTGCCATTGTTTGGCATTCCTTCCTTTGTTGTGGCCATTGTTCTTCCTGGGAGAGGGCTTGCCCTTGAGGTATGTTCTGCCCTATAAGTAGTCCTAGTTTTTGAGGGTCTCTTTGGAGAACTCCCCGCCACGCTAGCAGACCAGCACTCTGTTAGTTGAATGATCCCCTCAGCCATCTCTTTGCTGAGCTCCGTTCTTCTCACCACTTCCCAGACCAAATACTTCAGGATAGATGCAGTATCACCACCTCTATATTCCCTTTGCTATATCCCCTATACATTTTTCACATCTTTTCCTTCTCAATAGGCCTTGTGTGCATGATTAAGTGAATGTGTTGGTGCTATATTCATTTAATAAAATTTATTTATTTGGTACATTTGTCTGGCTTTTTGCTTGGCCTGACCCTGTAAAGTTGAGTAAAAGATCCTGCTGGATTACCCTGCCCCTCATTTGGCTAATGCCAGTGCTCTGCTAATTTCCCCAACATTTATAACTTGAGGCAAATCAAGCTGTCCCCCACGGGACCCCCAGAAGTCAGGGTAACAATATAACCTTTGCAGTCCATCTTCCAACAGTCTTGCCTGTACGGCAGGGATACACACGAGCCCAGAGGCCAGTAATAAGGACCAGATTTGATCATCAGTCAGGGACAATCTGGTAGAATTAGTTGTTTAGAGTCCAATCCTGCCACTGACTGTGAAGGGTCCCTAGACTCATAGATGAAAGGGCTGAAATGCTTCTCTTCTGTACAGCATCTGCTGCCTCATTTACCATCAATAAAACTTATAACAGTAATATGTTCAGTGCCACAAGACTTCTTCAGGTTGGGCCTAAAAGCTAAACCCAGTTTTGACATTGATCATGCAGACTAGTGGATCGTCAGGATTATGGATCCAGACAGCAGTGCAGCATGATGTGATATGGTGGTTATGACTGAGAAAGTTCTCTGGTTTATAGCTCCTTAGGAGTCTTGAACAAGCATCTTGCTGTAGGCAACGAAAATGACTGATGGAACAATTAATGCTTTATATGGTGGAAGTTGAAAGTTCAGGCACTGGCATAACTAAAAACAGAACTTAGATCCAACTCCTATTTCAATGAAAATAGACACAGAATTAAAGGGATTTAACTACATCTTGGTTCATCAGTTAACAGTTGATTCTGTGGGTTTACATGTTGGTTCACCAGTTAAAAATTGATTCTATGGCCATTTTCACACTACATTGTTATAATGCTATTATTCTGCTTTCAATATCCTGTAGAATGTTGGGGTTTGTAGTTTACTGAGGCTAAAGAGCTCTCTGGCTGAGAATTCTAAAGGTCCCTCCCTAAACTGCAAACCCCAGGAGGTTGAAAGTGGAATAACAGCACTATAAAAGGGTAGTGCAGAAATGACCTATTACTCTGTTGTGTCTGGGCTATGAATATCCACTGGCTTCGGGTGCTTCACACATTCTCAGCCCAAGAAAACCCAATGGTAGGTTCATCTTAAGTTGGAAATGACTTGAAGGCATATAACAACAACTCTGTTTCAGATTAACCAACTGGATCCAGGCTGTTATGCTTTTGGACTATACCTCCCGATATTCACCACCCAAGTGATGGAGCTTCTGGGAGCAGTAGTCCAAACAAGCTACTTTTCTAAGCTTTAATTAGAATGATCACGAAGCAGGCATTGTGAAAATCCCATGTCTGGAATTAAGGTTGTGGAAGAATCTTCTTCAGTTCATTTTTTTGATAATATTTACGCAGTTTCACAAATTTCTTTATCTTGGCAATAGAACAGTGGTGGAGCTTGGGGAGGGTGGGATGGGGTGGGGTGGGGCTATGCCATGAGGGGCGTGGCTGCAGTGCATAGGGGCATGGCCAACGCACGTGGGGGAGAAAGCAAAGTAGATAGATTATTGTATCTCTAGTCTCTTCTAAGACAGTTAGTAGAATGAATTTTACATCCAAATTTGATCTGTTGTACCAGCATTGTTCTGTTCAGTCTGCATATGAGTCATGAAGAAGCAAAATTGGTCTGCAATTTCGTATTCTGACCCTGGCTAGAAATACTTTTCTAACCATGACAACGTATCCAAAGCAAAATGAGAAAAGCCGGGGACGCTTCAGAGAAAGGATATGATCTACTTTTGTTCACATGTAAAGGAGAATTCTTTGTTGACACAAAGGTGGGCAAATGGTCACACTGAACATTATCGGTACTCACTCAGGCATCCAAAATATATTCATGACTTGAAATGGTATATCACGAAAAAACTCCAAATGCTTTATACAACTGTGTAACTAATACTTCAGGGAATATGGAGAAAGAAAAGAAGGCAGGTATTTTATCAGGCACCACCGTAAGACAGTTGAGCGTGATTGACAAATGAACTGATGATCATGTTCTATTAGTAACATTGCTCAGGAAGTACTTTGTTGATTCTCATCAGCCTGCTGTCTTTTGTCCTTTACAATTACATGGTCAATCTAATGCAGCTTTTCTTTGTGACATGTACAAAACCTATTAGCACTTCCCAGTAGTAACACAGTATGGGGCATCTTTCACGTAATTTTGTCTTTAGATGTTGCAACTACAAAAGAAATATATTTGAAACAGACAGAAATTAGATAGTGATAAATACAGCATAAGAGATGATAAACTGGTTAGTAGGCCAGCCTGAGAAAATGGAGAACAAGCTACTTGTCTTTCTGCCTTGGATTCTGTGTATATATGGTTAGAGAGCAGGAACTGCAAAAAAAAAAAAACTACAAAAAAAAAGATTCTGAAATAAAAATTATTTTATTGCTGATCAAAGCAGCTGAACTATACATTCAGCAACACCGTGTAATCAGCTTTTATTGCATATATCACAACAGCGTGAATACTTGTGTAGATTATAAAGGCCATTTCTGCCCTACACTGTTATAGTGCTTTTATTCCACTTTCAACATCCTACTGGGATCCTGGGATTTGCAGTTTGCGTTTAGAATTCTCAGCCAGAGAGCTCTTTGGCTTCAGTAAACTACAAACCCCATAATTCCACAGGATGTTGAAAGTGGAATAATAGCACTACAACAGTGTAGTGCGGAAATGGCCATAGTATTGGGATGTGTGGACCACTTGTCCATCTTACTGTAAGCCAGCCTCCAATGTACTTTTTTTTTTAATGCGGGGACTTCATTTTCCTACCATATCAAACAGATCCAACATCCATGAATTTACATATTTATAAAGCTATCTAAATTATTGGCTACCATCATACTTTACATGGGAGAATTCTCTAACCTTGGTATATAAAGATGGAAACAAGTTTGATTGAGCCATGAGTTTCTGTGTCCCTTCATCCTATCTCCTCTAACATCTACATTTGATTAACCGCAGCTTAACCAAAATCCGATCCACACTTGCTTAGTCAAAACTTGACAAAGTGTGGTTAATCTTAACTATAGTTTGAAATGAGCCAACCTTCACCTATTGCTAAGGAAGCTGGTTTAATCCAACAAATCATAGTTAAGATTAATCACCACATAATTTTTCAACAGAATGCCAAAATGTGCATAATAATAATAATAAAAAAGGAAGCTACACCACAGAAATGAAGGGGAGAGCAAACAACACATGCCCAAGATTCACTACTGAGGTATGTAGTGGAATTGGACACAACCCAACATGTATAAAGATAAAACAGTTTCTTCTTAGGCTGGAGTTTATTTTCATACCTATGAAATATTTTATTATCTTCATGCTGAATTCTAGACAGTGGTCACTGGTATCCTTATCACAATTAACTTGTGTTCTGTGGGAGAAACCATTAAAAAAACAACATCAATGGCAGTGCTTTATATTAATATGTGACATTTCTCAGTCCTTACCTCTCATCTGTTTCCAAGAAATGTCTTAGTATCTAAGAAAGCAAAAACAAATACCACACTAATACATGAAATTATTATTTTTCAAATCCATCACTTCCTTATTTTGGCAGGCAACAAAGACACATGCGCATATAGCTTTAATTAATGCACCTCTTTTTCTCTAATAACACATCACGTATCTCTCCCACACTTCACTTTCTTACTCTGATCCCCTGAAGCAAATAATAATTCAACAAACACAAAGAATATTCTATTTTTCTGCTCTATTTTTCTGCTCCTCAAGAGAGAGAGAGATCAGGGTGGGGGACAATGTGCAGACATGGAGTTGGGTCTCTGCAGAGAACCCTTGTTAGTATCATGGGCAGATGTCAACAGACGCCAAAAGTTATTAACAAGGAAGAACAGACAAACTAGGAGAATCTACAACAGTTTATTTTTGCCCAAGTCTACAAGGAAGGGCAAAGTCACCCTGCTCTTTTCCTCTTCCCTCATTGAATCAATTGAGTACAAACTACTTTTTCACATTACACATGCCTGCCTTTTCATCTGTGAAATGACGGGGGGCGGGTATAGAAAAGTGGGAGAGGGGAAAAGCAACTGGAACATTTTAACAGCACCTGGAAAAAGTGGAATGACAGAGGATTAATCAGGATTGTCCCTACCAGTTAGGACAGGTTGATAATATAGTGTTCAGCACCAATGAGAGTCTAAGGGAGACCTTGAACTAAACCCAGTTTCAGAACAGAACACTTAGGGATCAGAACATCTAGGATGCCATTTTTGTGTCTATCAACATCCCTTGAATCCCTGGGCTACCATTTCTTCTCCCCTCACTGGGTAAATTTAAATTGCTCCTCCTACAGGCTTCTGAGAGAGGCAATTCACCTTTTAAACAGGCTTCAAGGCCTCCCTGCACTGTTTAATACGAAAGACACCATTTTCAAAACCAGGAGCATAACACATCAACAGTGTGATATGGTGGCCAAAAAAACAAATGGAATTCTGGGCTCCATCAACAGGCGCACATAGTCAGAGCGAAGGAAGTAGTAATTCCATTTAGTTCTGTTTTGTCAGACTTGACCTGCAATGAAGTGTGCAGTTCTGGAAAGCACAGTTCAAGAAGGATGCTGACAAGCTGGATCATGTCCAGAGAATGGTGACCAAGATGATAAAAGGTGTAGAAACCAAGCCTTATGAGGAATGATTTAAAGGGTTGACTATGTTTAGCTTGGAAAAGAGAAGCCTGAGAGGTGATATAGCTATCTTTAAATATCAAAAGTGATGTCTTGAAGAAGATGGAGTAAACTTGCCTTCTTCTCCAGGGAACAGAAGTAGTGGCTTGACATTGCCAAAAAAAAAGAAAAAGATTCAATCTAAACATTAGGAAGAACTTTACTGTAAGAGCTGTTTGACAGTGGAATTGGGTGGTGAATTCTATGTATTTGGAAGTCTTTAAATGGAAGTCGAATGGACATCTTTCAAGAGTTCTTTAGCTGTGTATTCCTGCATGGCAAGGGATTGGACTGCCTGCGCTGCTGCATTAACCTACCTGAGGTGTATCCAGGCAAATTTTATCTTCATGCAACAAAAGTTTTTCTTTCCCTTGCGATGCTGCAGAAGGAAGGGGAATTCAGAGTTACCAGGCGCCTCCCAGTCCTTGGTTTCTGACCTGCCAATAGAAGCTATTTGACAATGAGACTTTTTCTTGGAGGCCAAATATGTTTAGAACTCCATTCTCAATGAAATATATATGGCTGCTGCCCATCTTTAATAACCTTAAATACATTTTTATTACTATTTGAATTCATTTAATTATAATGTACTATCCTTTGAAATTTTTATTGCTGCTGTTTACAAATGGATGGTTTTGAGGTGATATTATTATTTCTGCAGTTTTCCCCAAAGGGTAAGCACATTTGTTTGTTGCAGCAAGACAACAAAAAACATCTCAAAGATTAACACATTTATTATAGCATGAGCTTTTATGGATGACAAGCAGAACATGATAGATATCTTTCCAGGTTTTTACTGGATTCTAACCTTGCTGAACCTCACTCCATTTGCTCTCTTGCTTCTGTTGTAGGATGTTACCTCAAAATGCGGGTGATTTAGGGGTCCGCCTGTGATGCCAAGACCTCCACATGACAAAGGGGAATTAATTAGCTCAAAATTAGGAGGCCTGCAAGAGAAGGGTAACTTAATGAGATCTTTCCACCAATTTTTACAGGGTTGCATAGGAAAGAACCAGTTGGAGGTTCCAAAATGTAAATTAAAAATGTGTTTTATTGAATGATTCACACACACATGCAAAAGATCCAAACACTCATGCATGTACACAAGAACTAACTAAAGAACAAAAGGAGGAAAGTTGTGGATAGAAGAATTCTGGGGTTCGGATGATAATTACCAAACTGGAGAGAAGTGAAGAAAAAATGACAATGTGGCTTAGGTAGGCATCCAAGGACAGTTCTTATTTGGAAATCTGGGCAAGAGTGTGGTATTCAGCAAGGTGAAAGAACTGAACTGCTCAAAACTGAGGGGTTTTATACCTGAAAACTACCCTGAGGATATGAGTGTGAATGGATCTCCCAGCCGAGTGGACAATGGCAGTTACAACACAACCAATTAGGTGTGGACAGAGTTAATGGTTCCAGTGTTTAGGTGACAGAAGGGGTAATGGCTGTTGTAATAGCTGTTGTGGAGAGGTTTGGGAGACAAAGAAGGAAAACATCCAGGTGTGAAGAATCAGGGTTGAAGCAATCACAGTTTGATGACAACTTTCCTTTTCTGCACAGAGAGATTTCAGCTTCATCTTAAGCCTATTGTCTCTGGAGTTGATTTGTAATCTGCCCGACCATGATTTTGGTTGCCTAGAGGGGTATGTGGGCTGAGCTACCTTGCAATCTCACATTTACAGTCAATAATTTTCCTCTGTCTGGCTTGACCTTCCAGTCACCTCCAGTTCCTTCTTATATCAATGCCAATTAATGTAATGCCAGTTAAATAATATTTGCTAATTAAATCATATTGATCTTGAGAGCATGTGGGGAGCTGTAACAGGTGAGCGAGCAGGGGAGAATCCTGATTATCCCTGCCAGTGACAATACTGGCTAGAGATGATTGTAGCTGTAATCCAACATATCTAGAGAGCATTTCTGGATTCAGAAAGACATCTAGTAATGTGATAGGTTTGGAGACCCAGTGAGGTGGAGTGGTTTGAGGGTTGGACTATTACTCTGGACACTAGGATTTGAATCCTGGCTCAAGCATGGAAACCAACTGGTGGTCTCAGGCAATCTCTCAACCTCAGATGGAGGAAAAGGCAACACCGCCTTCGCCCCCCCCCAACAAATCTTACCAAGAAAATCCCAGGATGGCTTTGCCTTTGGGTTGCCCTAGGGTAGAAATGACTTGAAGGCACAAAACAAGCAACAACAACAACAAAAACAAAAACAAAGCCACTTCATCAGATGCATAAAGAATTATCCAGAATATCAGGCATATACATTGGGAATGGAATTGTTGACAGAAATCAAAGGATAGGTAAATGCAGAAAATATAAACAGTGACAATCACACTATTAACACTGGTCATGCAGAATAACAGACTCTTATCACATGATGTATTAATTGGCCTACTTACTACCAGGATGTTTAGCTTGTCAGCAATTGTTTTCTGAATTGTCATGTAATTTTCACTATCGGTCCTTTCTGTCTTTAAGGTGCTGTTCCTTTGGTACTTTTCAAAAATCTTGGAGGTGGATGGAAGCATAAGAACATAAAGAACTGCCTTAAACCAGGTTAGAAAATTGGTCTATCTAGTATGGTATTGTCTACAATGACCCTTTTCACATGCCAGCCCTGTTGCGAAATGGCCCCGGGCGTGCTGTGGGATTGCAAAGACCATTCCACATGATGTCCTCACAATTGCACAACACTCCTGAGGCCATTCTGCAGCAATCACACAGTATATCGTTTTTGGCTGGTTGCTGAAAATGATGTGCAATCACACGTCCCTCCCATGCCCCACCCGCACTTACCTTGTGTGCGGAGCCTCCGGACGTACGGCCATTGCACTTCCTCCTGCAGTGCAGCCTGGGAAAGTACCTGGCTGCGCTGCGGAAGGAAGGGGCAGAGCCCTCACGCTTTCTTCTGCCCAGCATGGAGCTGGTGCAGAGGGGAAGTGGAGGGTACATGAGTGCCTTTCTCAAGAGGCTTCCTGTGTGATCCCCTCGCGATGACACTGGAATGAGATAAGGTGTGAAAAGGGCCAATGACTGGCAGGCAGAGCTTGGAAAAATTCAAGTTTTTGTATAACAACACCCCAGATCTCTCAGTCAACATGGCCTGTGCCTATGCTGTCTTGAGGATTCTGGGATTTATAGCCCAATAAGATAACATTTCAAACCTCTGCTAAGAGAAGCTCTCCAGATTTTCAGATTGATTCCTAGCCTTTGAGATGTTGGGAAATGAACTTAAAGACTTCTGGATGTGCTCCGTCACTATGCTATGATCAAGCAAGAGAGTCAGTAGATGCAGAGTTAGGGGTAAGGAATTAAGCACTGATGTTCAGATTTCTTTAATCAAGTGATAGTAATGTTTTCTAGGCAGTCAGAAAGGCAGAAATCTGTCAAATGTTCTTGCATAATTCAAAGAATCCAAATGCAGACATTTATTCAACCAGGAAAGTTGGGCTTTCCCCCCTGCAAGCACTGAGAATTATAAATGTACAAGGGAAGGAACTGGAAAAAGTACAGCATTTCATTTGCATCTTAAGAAAAAAAAATCAAATGAAAACATGACTATTGTCTTTCTCTGCACTATTATTGTACGTTACTATCCATTTATAATCTTTGCTTGTAATGATACTTAATAGCTGCCTTCGAGATATTAATGGAAATTGTCGCAGACAAGGGAGATATTACTGCATCTAATGAACGAAAGTAGGACTAAATTGGGAGGGGGAGGAAAAGAAGCAAGATGTAAAGTGTGAGCAAATCAAATAATTTCAAGCATTTCTAAAATAAAAAAAAATTAACCCTACATTGAGCTAAGTGGAATAAAATCAACAATATTAGGGCCTTTATTAAGCCTTTAGGGTTTTTTCTTTTTTTTTAGAGAGGGACAAAGGAGACTATGTTAAATATAAAGACAAGTTGATTATCTGTAACTCTAGTTCTTTGGTAATCTCTGGATTCATACATATGGGTAATGCAGCCACATGCACGATACACAAAGGTGCATATGTATGATACACAATGAAGGACAGATTGTCCACCTTTAATGGTGGTTCTTCAAGTTGTTACATATGCAGTTATACATCATGGGGGGACTTTTCCAAAGCCACAACAAAAGAACCCACAATGTATTTAGTTCCATATTCTCAATGTCAGCTTTTTGTTTAGTGTATGAAGTTGTGCCATTTTACATTATCAAGTATGATTTGATTAAAGCAGAAAATTCAAATGGCTCACTGAAATTTTATAAATAAATACAAGTTCTTCTGGAATGTCCAGAAGGATAACCTGTGCTTCATTTATACAAGGAGGATTCATTTCTACCTAGAATCCTCACAAAGCATTGGCTAACATTCATTGACAATTAACAGGGACATTTTTTTTTCTAGCCCAGTGGTTCTCAACCTGTGGGTCCCCAGATGTTCATGGACTTCAGCTCCCAGAAGCCCTGAGCATTGACCATAGTGGCTGGGGCTTCTGGGAGCTGAAGTCCATGAACATCTGGGGACCCACAGGTTGAGAACCACTGTTCTAGCCATTCAAGCAATGCCCCTCCCTCTTCACTTTCAAGCTGAGTTTGGCAAACAGAACCCAAAAAGAGAACACAGCTCAATATGTTGTGAACCCAATTATGAATTCAAGAGGGCCAGCCCTTGACAGAGTGATGCAGATATTGAGGGTAGTTGTGTCAGCCTTTCACCTGTGATACCTGAGTCACTTGATTAGTTCCCTCACCTGTCGAATAAAGAGGTGT
The DNA here is from genome assembly GCA_948472985.1 of Iguana delicatissima. Lineage (NCBI taxonomy): Eukaryota > Metazoa > Chordata > Lepidosauria > Squamata > Iguanidae > Iguana > Iguana delicatissima. The sequence continues at coordinate 328,075 of CAOKZL010000803.1, read as the reverse complement.
TTACCACATGGCTGGTCCTGCTGTTCTCCGATATGATGGAAGATGTTATCCTGTCATTGCCAATGGTTGAAGCAAGATTCCACTGTCAGTGCAGTCAACTTTTGTGCATGAAATACAGAAGGACACTATTTCATTCTTCACTTAAGACACTTCTGGAATCTAAATTGAATCAGTTTAATTCTTATGTACATCATTTGGGCTCTTTTTCCTCCCATATAACCATTATTCCTGTTATTTATAGCCTTCCTTTTTGTCTCCAGAACTGGGACTTGAGGTGCTGAGAAATTAAATTATAGAATTATGTTAATGCCGAAATCCCAACTTAGGTCAATCACCTTAGTTTAAAAATAAATGTAAGAAGGTTGCCTCTTTGCTTTAGAAAAGTTTCTATCTTTGTCAGGGGCAACATGGTAATGCTGTCCTCCAAAATAAAGCTCCTGATCACAGCCTTCCCCACAGCTTTCTTCATTTTATCAATTAATATAATGTGTGTTTGTGTCTTTCTATTATTGAAATTGTTAAGCAATTGAGAGTCAAAAATCTATAGTGATCTACTAGTATGCATCCAGAGATCTGCTGGATCTTAAAAAATGCAAATCTCTCTCTCTCTCTGGACATGTGTGTATGTATGTGTGTATGTATTAAGAAGATACTGCTGGTTGGGATCTGTCTGGTCCACTGACTTTTTAAGGAAAGCTTTTTATGGTCAGGAGCAGGAATCTGTTTTTGAAAAACACATTTTCTTTAGTCATACATTAAAAACATATAATGAAATTGAGGAGTATGCACACATTCCATGAACATATACATGCCTGCAGACTGAACAGTGCTTTACGTTTTTGTGAATTTCCTTTCAAGCTTTCAATAGATGATTAGAAATATTCCACAAGGAATAACAAGGAAGAGACAAATAATGTTGCACCTCATTGTACAGACTGGATTTTTTTCCCCCAAAAGAAATCTGTGCATTCACACTTTCTGCCTTTGATATAGTTAGGGATATACAGAAATCTCACTGTTAGAATAATAGCTTTATAAAATTGGAAGGGCCATCTAATCCAACATCCAAGAGGTTGCTATGTTGCCAAGATTGTAACTGAGACTGGCTGTCTTAGTACAGTCAGGAAGCACCTCAAGGATTCTCCAACCCCTTGGAAGGATCTATACTCCAGTGCCAGACTAAGATGCCAAATGATGGTGTTGGGGGTCATTTAGATTTTCACGATTCTCAGAAACTGTAACTTCTGTGAAACTGCTTCTATGCAAATCTACTCTTCCCCTCCCCTGCCATAACTTATAGTCTGTCATGACTGTTACTAGTTCATGCAACAAAACATTTTTGTTTCCACACGATGATGTCCTCGCGCATCATCCCATGGCAGTCCCAGCAGGCAAGGGAGTGCAACAGGCATGCTCCCCTCTGCACCTCACCAGCTCCCTGCAGAAGGGAGCACGAGGGCCCCACCTCTTCCTTCCACAGCACAGCCAGGCACTTTCCCGTGCTGCACTATGGAAGGAACCGTCAACATCATGCTTCTCTGCCCTTCCACATGATGGTAAGTGTGGCAGCGCCATACGTTCATAGGAGCAAAATGGATTTTTTTCCATTTTGCAAATACTGCACAAGTGCAACACTTGGGGATGTTGTGCAGAATCACGATCAACTGACTGCTGCCATCCTGTTCCCAAAGTAGCACAGCCCCATCATGCGGAAATGGCCTAAGTCTTTGCATTTTCCAACATTGCACATTTTATCAAAAATGTGGAAAAAATGTGAACATTTTCCCTGAGACCAATAACAACAAAAAGGCCGTTGTCTCACAGCAGCTCATACTAATGAGAGTTTTTTAAAAAGTGTTTTAAGTTGCAAAGATACACTGAGGCCACTTCCACCCTACACTGTTACAGTACTATTTTCCCCTTTTAACATTCATTGGCATCCTGGGATTTGAAGTTTAGGGAAGGGCATTTATAATTCTCAGCCGGAGAGCTGTCTGGCCTCAGTAAACTACAAACCCAAGAATTCCACAGGATGTTGAAAGTGGAATAATAGCACTATAACAGTGTAGGGTGGAAATGGCCCAAGCCAAGATTTCTATTTCTAGCAACAGCGTACCAAAGACACCTCTGCCATAAAGCAAGGAGAAGCCACCAACCTTTGATGGTACATGAATGGGGGTTATAGGTAAAAGAAAGTGTGTGTGTTTGAAATACTTTTTAAATGGTGGGCCCCAATGCAGAGTTATCCTGTTTTTAGGAAGAAATAAAAATCTTTCCTTCCTCTGAGATTGCAATTTGCAGCTCTGAGGTGCAAAGAAACGAATTTTTGTCAAAGACCTCTGTTTGATTCCGTAAATGTCTGAAAATGGGAAATGATTTAATTTATGATGTGGCTTAGCCTGTGACCATATATCTTGCCACATTAATCTTATCATTTTTTGATTCTGTGGCTCGAATCCTGTTGTATAATCCCAACTAGAGTAGACCCATTCAATCAATTGTTGAATTATTGAGTCCATAAAAAAATGCAATTGATTCAATGGCTTTGCTCTGGTAGAGATTAACAATCGGAGATAGGCCTATATTCTAACACCTCAGGGCCTGGGCTCTCTTCTCTGGTCCTCAGGGTGAAGGAGAAGAATCTCATGGCAATATCATTGCCTTGAGAAATGTGTATGTGTATTTTCCTCATTTTTTTAGCCTTTTTTTCTTTAAAAAATGGATGGCATACTCTGTGCAACAGTGGTTGATACTTAATGTATCATGTTCAGTGGCATCGCAAGGGAATTTCCCCATAACCTCACCCTTGTTAACATCACCAGGACCTACCTCCTGTGAAATCACGAGAGGCTATCTCTAGCTCTCAGGTTTTGGCTTTGAAATCCCAGGCCCTGGGAGACTCCTGATCTGGTATCCCAAGTCATGTTTTATTAAAATCTGTATGGTTTCTAGGGTCAGTACAGCTAATAATTTATTGATCCATTTATGAAACTAAGGATTTCAACGTCTGCAGTCCTTTTGGTTTTGTATGGGCGAGAGTTGGTATCTGTGATCAGGAGGCAGGGTATGCAGTACACATCTACACACAGGACAAGTTGTCTTAGTTCCACAAGTTGCCTTCCTTCCCTTTTTCTCCTCATCTTCATCTTGTTTGCCAGCACAGCACCTTCTGTCTCTGGATGATAAATATGGCTTCTAATCTGCATGCTAAGTCTGCAGCACACACACACACACACACACACACATTCTCTATGTAAAGGGACTCAGCAGCCTTGAAAGATGCATTTTATTTACATCTTCTCAATCAATATAGGACAAGAAGAAGGAGGACCACAAAACAAACCAAGGAGGGGAGATAAAAGGAAAACCTCCAGCACTTTCTTCCTATCTTTTTATCTATCTATCTATCCATCCATCCTTCCTCTCACTCCCAGATGGCTTTTCAAGCATTCCCTGCATTTTCAGACAATCGCTTAATACTTAGCCTTTGCTTAAGCATAAACGGTTAGGCTCCTCTTTTTCTTCTTCAATTGTGCATATTACCAATGGAGATTAGTGCCCTTTCTCTGTGGAGCTGTCAGTGTTAACGTGACATAAGCTATTAACATTCTATTTGTAAGTGGTCGGCAGCTTCCCTTGACATTCTTGTAAAAAGGCCACCGAACCCTGCAGTGTGTGCTGTTTTCTCTGAGATAATCCATTCCTGTCCCGTTTGATTGGCTAGTGACATACAGACTGTCAGAATTACTAATGATCCTATGCAGTAATATTTTAAGAGAGAGATTGAGAGAGAGATTGAGAGAGGGAGAGAGAGAGAGAGAGAGAGAGAGAGAGAGAGAGAGAGAGAGATTGGAATGGAAAAAGGAAAAGAAAGGGGAGGAGGAAACAAGACCGGGTTATGTCACATTGATTATGCCATGATGTTATTCTGTAGCACTGACACAAATCTTCTGTGTGACTATGAAGTCCCAATTCAGAGATATCCATTGGAGTTAAAAGACTAAAGTGCACTTTTAAAGGCTTGGGTGTTTCTTCTCCAGATAGGTATGCAACCACTGAACTGTCTCTTTTACCATGTAGTTTTCCATCTGAATATTACATGATTTGTAATGTTCTTGGTATAAAATTTAAGACAGATCGGAAGCTTCCTATTATCTTATGCATGTGTAAGTTCTCCTATGAAAGCAGCTAGATAATATATTTGTCTGATATGGAAAAGCCACCTTCAGTTGTGGGAACAGAGTTGCACATGCAGTGACGTTGTTGATGCAGTTATTCGATTGTGTGTTCTATAGCGCATACAGTTAAGCGTGCAGTTGCACATTCTGCTGTATAACATTGCCATTCAACCTAAGGGTTGGGTAGCACTATTAATGTCCAGCTCTGCATGCAGAGATTTATATTATGCAACCCTAATGTGGGTTCTCAGCCTTTGTTAATCTATAAAATGCTTTGTATTTTTTTAAAAATGTGGTTGCACACACAAAGATATCAGGGCTATTCCCATTTTAAAGACAGGCAGCTGAAGCTGACAAATTATGACTTATTAAAGGCAGGGATGGCCCCAGACATTCTGCTGCCTGAGGCAAAGGACAAGATGTCCTTGCCACCTTGATTTCATATACAAAAGTGAATTGAACCTTGAAATGAATCTTCTTTCAACACTGGTGATAGGACAGTGTTACCCCTCTGTACCTGCCAGAAGGATGCTGCTTTAGGAGTGTGGGACAGGGCATTTGGTACTCAGGGATCTGTTCTCCATCAGTGTGGAATGGCCTGACTCTCAGAAGGAACTTCTGGAGAGACTGCTGCTGTTGCACCACATTGCCTACAATCTGAAGGAGTTGTTTAATTGTGATTAATTGTGGAGTTGGCCCTGTCCAGAGGTCATCCTGACACACTTTGGATGAGCTAGAGCCTGGATGTATATCTCCACTCATCTACTCCATTTGAATCTGATAGAATTTGGGTTCTCACATTCAGTTGCCCAAGTAAGGAAATGCTCCATGATGCAATTTACATTAAATTAATGAAACAACTGAATAAACTTAATAAAAAATTACTTTAAAAACATAGATAAAAGACCAGCAATAATATCATTAGCATGTTTTTTTAAATGTTTATTATTCTGTAACAGTACTTATGGGCCACCATCTGAGAAAATTCTCAAGGAGATTCACAATTAGGTAAAAAATTAAGATTAAAATTGAAAAATCTTCAGGGGCTGCTTAAATCACACAAGAAATAGAACCATATTAAGTTCTTGGAGAGGAAATTATTCCTCAGGTGTGGTGCCAGTACTAAAAAGGTCCTGACTGTGGTACCAGTAAATCATCAACCTCTATGCTGCCTCTGTTACCTTTCTAGCCAAAGTTGCTTTGAAGCCAACTTTAGGGCCTGGGCAGATTTTTAATGGTGTAGTTGGTTCTTCAAATAACCTGGGCTCAAACCATTATGGGCTTGAAAAATTGACATTGACACTTTACATTCTGACTGGAATTGAATGACTGGAAATTAATCAATACAGTGGAAATCAATACAAACTAGTGTAAAATAGATGTGATGTGAACCAGAGGAAATCTTGGGTGGGCAAAGTTGAGTGACAGGACTGCTGTAATTGCAACCCAAATTTCAGACCCTGTATTGACCAAGGAGTTGGATGAAGTGATCTCCAAGCCCCATTTTCAACTCCAGGATTTTGTTAATCCCTAAATTAATTTTTGGAACTTTTGCAGAAGAATGTCTCATGGAAAACATGACCAGACCTTGGAAAATTTACTTTGGGGAAAGACTACCTCTCCCAGAATTCATGCTGGCCGTGTATTTTCCAAGCTGTGAATACAAGTATACTAATTTTGCTTATAAACAAAATGAGATTCACACTCATTCAAATTTGTCAATATCCCCCCTCTCTCCCTCCCTCACATACACACACATACACACACAAACACACAAAGATACTTCTTTCTCCTTGTCTCCTTTTAACCTCTTTACTCCTCTTCTCAGCCCTCTCTCCTTCCCTTCTTTCCTCTCCCTTATCTTATTTTTGAAATGCTTTAATGAGGCTTTTATATGGTGTTGATATTTTTTCGCCACCTCGTATAAAACCTGTTAAAAGAGCTGGAGCAGCCTTTCTCCTCTGTAAGAGGGTTTACACTTGAAGCATGGCTGAAGAAGATTGCCCTTTAAAAGTCTTTTAAAATGCTGTTAAAGAAGTAGTAACTTTATTAACAGCCTTTAGGACGGATCACTTCAGGACTGTCTTCTCTCACAGCTCAAGTAGAAAAAACTCTGTTTGGCTTTTAAAGGCTTTTAAAAGATCCTGTTAAAATTAGTCACAGGATCCCAAGCCTTTGAAATGGCTCACTTCCCTCCCATCTGTAAAGCGTGTGCTGAGGTGCCAACTTCACAGTGATGACGAGATGGCATAAATTAGAACCTGATTTGCCCTGGGAGAAATTTGGGGGTCTAGGTAAGAGATCTTGCTTCTTACCCTACTTCTCTCAAAATTGTGTGACACAACTCTTGGCTCAGAAAACAACAACAATAAATTTATACAGTACCTTTCCCCAAAACTAAAGGAAGCTTACAATTTAAACAACAACAATAACAATTCTTCTTTCTCACCTGCCTTACCCTAAGGATTCAGGAAGGGAACAATAACCAATTAAACAGATAAATCCAGTCAGAAGAGGATTTAAAACCAATACAAGCTAAAACAATCAATACATGTTTTAAAGTGTGTGTGTGTATGTGCGTGTGTGTGTGTGTATAGTATATAAAATCTGGATAGCCTGCTGGAAGAGACCACTTTTTACTCTTTTTTAAACTCAGAGAGTATATCCAACTGAAGAGTCTAGCAGGTCATTCCACAATCCAGGGGTAATTATGAGCCTATTTTTGACTGCCTGAAGTAAATATCCTCCAGGGGACCTGAATGTACAGGGCAAATTACACAGGAGAAGGTGATGCAATACAGCTACAAACATGCAAAAGGTGAACACTAAAATGGAATTTTAGTGGGATAGAATGAATATTTTAAAAATCCCCAAGAATGGCTAAAAAACAAATTTTCTAACTATTGAGAAACCCTAATGAGAAGAATTGTGCACAGTTAATAGTCTTAACAGTTTGGGACTTTGTTCTTTGGACAGAAAATATTGTTTTCTACTCAAATCACCCACATGGAAATTTTGCACAGAATAAGTCCCCAATTACAATATTTTCTGCTCAGAAAAAAAAGAAAGAAAAACAAACAACTGTGTTTTAATAGATATGATGCTTGTTGTTATTGTTGTGCTGTTGTGTTGTTGTGTGTCTTCGGGCCATTTCTAATCTATGGAGACCCTAAGGTGACCCTGTCATGGGGTTTTCTTGGCAACATTTGTTCGAGGGAGGGTATCTTTGCCTTCCTTTGAGGCTGAGAGAGCGTGACTTATCCAAGGTCACCTAGTAGGTTTCCATGGACCCCTTCAAGCTCCCTTCTCTGGAGTTGTAGTCCAGCCAGCACTCAAATCACTACACCTTGCTGGATCTCATGATGCCCCTCATATTTTCAAAAATGTGCTTTTGAATGATTTGACAGTGTCTCTTTCACAATACAACTTGGAATCTGCAGCTTGCTTGCTGGCTTCAGCTAGAATGCAGCTACAGGTTAGAAATCAGCAAAGGCTCATTTCTAAGAAAAGGAAATGGACAAATTGCCTTTTGACTTTACAGTGCATTTCTGTGCTGTCTGCTCAGAAGGCAGTCATACTGAGTTCAATGAGACTTATCCACAGGTAAATGTGATTCAAGGTTCCCCAAAGTAATCTGATGGAATACCCTCTTTGTCTATTTTAAAACAAGTTAACTGAGTATGTCTGCCAAATCTTAAATACATCTACCAAGAAGTTAGTTTCATTGTGTTCAATAGGGCTTATTCCCATGCAAAGATGCAGTCCATATACACTAGTGTTTCTCAGAGAGGGGTCGTCAAGATGTGTTGAACTTCAACTCCCACCATCTCAGCCAGCTGGCCAAAGTTTTGGAGGAAAGGTGGGATTTAAAGCCAATAAATGAATAAATAAATCTGCATTTTTCTGGGGGAGGAGTTCTCATAGACTTCCACCCCTTTGTAGTTGTGTGCCTTCTCGTTGTTTCTGACTTATGGTGACTTTAAGGCAAATGTATCAAGGGGTTTTCTGGGACTGAGAGTGTGTGATGTGCTTAAGCTCCCCCAGAGGTTTTCTATGGCCAAGCAGGGAATCAAACCCTGGTCTCCAGGGTCATAGTTCAGTGCTCAGACCACTACATCCTGGCTTTTTAGGTCAGGTAAAAGTGTGGTAGCACTAAATGTTACCCATATAGAGATTAAGCCAAGTTGAAGGAGAGGAATGAGGACCTAATAATGTATCATGCTTATATAGTGGCATCAATCGCTGCTGATGGCTATTATCTCAACGGGAAGGTTAAGTCCAATTTTGGGTTTTAGTCTGAACTTTAAAGAGGCTATCCATGGAGCTGAATCCTCTCCCTCAAAGTAGTTTCAGCAGTTTGAACAGCATATTAAAATTCTGTACTAAAAGCTGGAGCAGATTCATATGGGGCTGCTGGTTTCAATGGGGCAGTGAATCTGTATGGGGCTGACAGTGCGTGATATGCCCAGGGGCACCCAGTGGGTTTCTTTGGCTGAGTGGAGAATTGAACCCTGGTCTCCAGGGTCACAGTCCAGTGCACAAACACCATATCACATTGGTACTACCCCTGCATAGAAATAATTTCTGTAAAATTCCTTGTTTAGAAGCCATGACTGGGCCTGGCCTCAGCAAGTGGCAACCCCAGATAGCAGAGGGTTCAGATAGGATGATTCTGGGCACTGCCTTTGTTATGTCTCTGTTATATTTCTCCTGAACTAAACTATTTCGTGGAAAGAAGGGAGAAAGGCCATTTCCGCACTATACTGTTCTAGTGCTATTATTCCACTTTCAACATCCTGTGCAATTCTGGGGTTTTTAGTTTACTGAGGCCAAAGAGAATTCTCTAGCTGAGACTTCTAAAGGCCCGTCCCTAAACTGCAAACCCCAGGATTCCAGAGGATGTTGAAAGTGGAATAATAGCACTAGAACCGTGCAGTGTTGAAATGGACAAAGAGAAGAGAAGAGAAGAGAAGAGAAATTTATTTTGAGATAGGTCTTGATGACTAAGCAAAAGCCATGTGTATTCCTTTCTAAACCACTGTCTCCCAAATAGATCTTATTATTATCGTTAAAAGCAGAATATACTCCTTCCTCTCTTTCACCAGTATTCCTAAGTAATAAAAATGCTTATTTCAGCTGAAGGAGCCTGACAGTGCCCCTTGTGAATCTAGATATACATGTCTTACAATTCATACACAAATGAAACGACATGAAATATTCATGAGGAATACTCTAAATTATGTACCAAACAACCAGACTACTGTCGTTGTCGCACTTTTCATCTGGTAAATATCCCGGCGGGCACAATGAATTCACTTATATCTCACAAAGAGTTTCCCAACATGTTTAAATTATTTATCTTATGGCTATAGCCCTTTTCTTTAAAAAGAGAGAGACCGAAACAGAAGAAAAGAAAAAGAGAATATAGATAAACCACCTTTGTCATACAGTATTGAATTTAGATGAAGGCTTCATTCAACATATCAGAAACTGTGCACATAGTTTGATTAAATTTCAAATAATTTATCTCAAGTTGATCCTTATGTTTTAACTCAATTAGAGCATTCTGAGGAACATGTTTGCAACACTTGACCTGGAGATGAATAAACTGTGCTTTGACAGTCCTCAAAAAAATCCAGCCTAACAAAGCTGTACTATACCATTGGGAAGATATGGAAAATCAATCTTGAAGCCATTCAGGAGACAGATGCCTTATCATGACAAGATGCAACAAGTCGATCATGTGATAAGATGAATGGTGTCATTTGTAACTTCTTAAAAGGCAGCTGAAGAACACAGGGGGATTTCTTGACACTTCATTCCGAATGACACTCACCACTTACAATAGGCAGCAACCAACATCAGACATAATAGATCAATCCAGAAACAGGGAAAGAAATGCTCAAGTGGCATATTAACTCCCTGAAAATATTTAGCATCTTCCGACATAACCTTACCATATGACTAAAGAACATACTTTAAAAATATATATATATTACGCTATTTTAATGTATCTGGGAAGCCAATTTAAAGATCAATTTGATAAATAAATAAATAAAATCTAAAAGGGAGTAATGAAGAACCAAGGTTTCTACCTAGTTGGGAGGATAAGGCTACCAGAATGAGGGAGTGATTTGGAGCATAGTGAAAGGGCAGCAAATTTCTGGTTATTTAATATATTGTTGTTGTAACAGGATTGCCAGGGATAGGGAGAGTAGGTGGCCTTTTTTGAATGTTCTGCCTCATGTACCAAAATAAATGGCCTGGTTTTGGATGCCAGGTATCCACCCCTCACCTGGGAGGGTGAGAACTGCTATTTGATAATTCTATTTCAGGCAGTTAAAAATCTTGGGCCAGCACTGGTAGTACGAGCATTACCTACATACTCCCTGAAGATATTTAAGGTCTTCTGACAAGGTCTGTCCTATGATTTAAATCCAAACTCATTTACTTTTTAACTCCACTGTACATCCTTTCACCCTAAATAACCTAAATGTACCAGGACCTGTCTGATCTTGGAAGCTAAGAAGGGGTTGACCCTGCTTAGTACATGGATGGGAAAACACCAACAAATACAGGTGATGTAGGTTATATTTCAGAGGAATGAACTGGCAAAACCACCTCTGAGTATTCTTCCCTGAGAAAACCTTATGAAATTTATGGGGTCACCAGAAGGCCACAGGCAATTTGAAGATACACACACATCTCCAGTGCCTACAGGGCCAGCTCAAGGGACCTAGTTGTCTGCGACAAAGGGCAAGATGGTCAACAGATGACTTGAAGGCAAATAACTACATACATCCCTTCAGAACAATTACAGAACAATTCTGGAAAAAAAAGGAGAGGCTATCACATATTTACAGCCAGTGTGGAATAATGACCTGTGTGTTGGACTAGGGCCATTTCTGCACTACACTGTTATAATGCTATTATTCCACTTTCAACATCCTGTGGAATTCTGGAGTTTATAGTTTCCTGAGGCCAAAGAGCTCTCTGGCTGGAAATTCTAAATGTCCTTCCCTAGGATTCTATAGGATGTTGAAAGTGGAATAATACCACTATAACAATGTAGTGCAGAAATGGCCTAGGTCTCCAGGAAATGAAGGTTTGAACTCTGCTCATGCATAGGAACCCATTGGGTGACTTTGAGTAAGTCACACTCTCTCTGCCTAAGTGGAAGGCAATGACAAACTTCTTCTGAATAAACCTTGCCAAGAAAACTTTATGATAGGGTCACCATGGAACCTCATAACCTTGGAATTAACTGAACTATCACACACTAATGGGAAACTAAAATAAGTGGTTTGGCTTTTGGGACCTATACAACATAATTTCCCAAACTGACAGTCTGCTCTTTTTTTTTTTTTTTTTAAGTAGCTTTGCAAAAAATTTGACAGAAGTACATCTCAGCTAGGAACTAGCTGGGAAATACAATATTGTTGAATCTTTAGCACTGTCTCTGTTAACCAATATCTTAATTCTGGAATTAACTTTGGAAGTAACCTATTGCTGAGATTCTGACTGAAGTGAATCATTTTTGTTATAAAATAAAATAAATTAAGGCCATTTCCACACTACACTGTTATAGTGCTATTATTCCACTTTTAACATCCTGTGGAATTCTGGGGTTTGTGGTTTACTGAGGCCAAAATGCTCTCTGGCTGAGATGGGATGCATGATACTTTTGTCAGCAGCTGAGCTGCTACATATTGTACTAGATGCAACTTCTGAATCTTCTTCATGGGCAGCCCCATGTAGAACACATTACAGTAGTTTAACCAGGAGATTACCAGTGCATTGACTACTATGACTAGATTATCTCTAATAATATTTCTCCCCTTTTGAATATTTGACCATGTGTTCTAGGAAGGCATTATCCAAGTCTTCAGTCTGGTCTGGGAGTCTATACCTGATCCTCACAATGATGTTACTGTTGTGTCCTTCCCTTTAATTAATTTTATCTAAACACTTTCAGCTCTTGTCTTCATGCTTCAAATCATGGATGTCCTCACAGGTCTGTACATCCTGGATTATTCCTAATGCTAAGGGATCCTATGGCACCTTAGAGGCTAACAGAGAGAAATAAGTTGGTAGCATAAGCTTTTGTGGACTACATCTGTTTCATCAGATGGAGATATTCACTTGTATCTCATGAAGTAGACTAAGGGCCTTTCTGCACTACACTGTTATAGTATTACTATTCCACTTTCAACATCCTGTGGAATTCTGGGGTTTGTAGTTTACTGAAGCCAAAGAGCTCTCCAGCTGAGAATTCTAAATGTCCCTCCCTAAATTGCAAAGCCCAGGATTCCACAGGATGTTGAAAGTGGAATCATAGCACTATAACAGTGTAGTGCAGAAATGGCCTAAGTTGCACCTTTTCAGGGGGTAGGTCAAATGTGTGATTTTATGTCATGTGCTGACCCTAGGGTGTCTACTGCAACCCCGACGGCTGGCCTGGTTGCTTCTGCTTTTTAAACATGCCCCTTTGGGCCTTAAACAAATCCAGTGGGCAAAATTACAGATACATGGCAAAAGATCATGCTTCTGGCATAGGGATATGGGGGATATGGAGACAAATCAAAGGGCCTCATGGTCTGCTCCAATCAAAAAGTGGGCAAAAATCCAGACCCTCAGAAGCAACCCACTCTATTATACTTGCTTACCTAGAAATTAGACCAGCAATGAAAGGAATGAAAAAAAAACCCTTGAATATATTTAGGATACACAAGAAACATGCCTTATTTAAAATGTATATTCCAAGCAACCCTCACGTATCTCATCTTTACATTCATTACCATAAATGAAATAGAATAATGACTTCCTTGCTTCCTGCACGGAAATTTGCCCAAATTTTTGAAATACATTTTTCCAATTTTGTGTTCCCATGTTCCTAATCTAAATAATGTTCTCCTAAAGCATTTTTCTTCATTTCCCCCAATGATGCTTATGTTAGCCACTCACATTTTAAAATGTGTGCTTCCTCGCTTGCTTGTTTTCTTGTGTTATTTAACAAATAATAATAGCTTCAATGTGTGTTTCTCAGAAATGTAAGCCTTACAGGCCTTACAAATGTCCAAATGTTTGAGGCAAAGTGAGCATTTTCTCACACATTTTAGGAATGGGTTTAATCTGAAATTCATTTACTCAGCTATTGTTTTCTTCCATGTAAAAAGGTTTAGGATTGACATTAGGGATGGTCAAGGGATTCACATTTTTCAGTTGACTTACCCAGTTTACATTTTCCAGATTAACATTCAAATTGGAAAGCAAAATAAACTTCAGTTTTCACATTCATTCAAATTTTATGATACACTTTTGGGCTTTAAGCCAATATAAAAATGTAGACTTTTGGATAAGCTGTAGACAAAATCTGTATTTTATGATAAAATGGCTAAAAAAACCCACACACACATTGTAGGGTAAAATGGATATAAAATGTGCAATTTGTGGGAAAACATTTCCAAAACAAATGCATTCTCTCTCTTTTTACCTAAATCAGATTGATATAGAAAGAGGATGAAACATAATTATGATTCTGATACTGTCAGAGACTTTAAAAAAGACCAATTTGTCCATACCTAGCTGAACAAGGACTGGAAAAATTAGTTGAATTTCCTCCTCTCGCCCCCTCCACACCCCATTGTACACATAAATGGGTTTGGGATTAAGGTGTGTATCTTAAAAGAGATTTTCAAATCTTTGTCTGATCTGTAGTAAACACTTTATTTAAGAAACCAGTCTGAGGAGTTCTACCAACAAATTATTATACCCAAGAGATTTTTTTTCTTTCATGCCTAATTTTATCCTCAGATCTCACCCATTAGCAAGATGAGCCAGCTCTGGGTAAGCCTTGTATAAGAGTGTTTCTTTTTATTATATTCCTTAAATTACAACCTATCATAGCATCTTGAGTTCTGGTATTGTACAGTGGGGTGGAGGGTGGGCGAGAACTATCAATACACACTATTAAATTTCAAGTGGACTAGAAGCTTCCCTTTTATGTGACACTCCAGCATCTGACAGATGTTATGGCTATTGACCAGTATGTTTAAATTTAAGACAAGACTATTCAAGCATACTACATTTCTTTCCTAATTAATTTTTTCCTTCTAGAATTATGAAGAATGAAGAAATGAGAAGGCTGTGTGACTGAAATGCATTTACATTTACCTCAAGTATTGTGAGAGATAGGAGAAAAGAGGCTGTGAATCTATTTGTAATCAAAAGACATTTGAAATAGAATCTGGATCACAGGATATTTCAAATGGTATTCTTCATATGAACTTTCTCCTTCCCTTCCCACTTATATGTCCCTATTGGTATAATACTGTAGATGTAGATACGGATAGAAATATGTAAACCTTATTTATTACAGGGATTCAATGCAACACTTCAAACATTTTCCAAGGCGGCTTGTAGTCAATATAAAATAATTTTACCATAATTGCAATACAAAAATCAAAACAGAAGTATAAAACACTTGTGTGTTTGTGCGCATGATATTGTAAGGTTTATTTTATTCCAGTAAAAATCACAGCTTCTAATTTGGTCAATGCAGAACAAATATCACACTGACAGAAATGAACAAAGGAAGACATCATGGAATTTCAATCTTGTCTGTTTTGTCAATAACTTACTTACCTAGAATTTTTTAGAACGATTAATAATATCCCGTTTGTACCTAGGGATGACTTGAATGCAGCATTGCTTAGCTGTGTTTTTCAAATCACATAATAACACATGAACAAATGTAGATACAGATATGCAAACAGAAGTCTCACAGTACAGCCCTGCTATACCCTATCAGCTGTCCTGATCTGATAGACACCGTTTCAATTAATCATCTGTTATTCTGCTTTTTCAGTTGCTTTAAAAATGTTCCAGTTTCCTTCTTCTCCTCCTGTATACCCCTTTTGTCTTCAGCTTACCTCAGATGCTCAAAATGACTTTGAAGTGCAAAAGTAGTTTGCATTCAACTCAGCAGTGGGGAAAGGAGAGGAAGGACTGGAACCTTGCCCTTCCCAGCATGTTCAGGCAAAAGCAAACTGCTGCTGCAGCACCCCCTAGCTTGCCTGAGTCTGTTCTTCCTCATTAATGATTGTTGCCATCTTGGCCACACTCTAATGTTCCTTGGCCACATGTGTCACAGTTTAAATCTGTGAAATTTTGGAGGGCATTTTCTATACAGATATCCCATGTGGGCACATTACCTTACAGTTTCTAGAGTGTAGGTTTTCTTCCCACAAATTGCAAGTATGAGGATGGGAAAACTAAACTGGTGTGTATGAGGGCAGCATTGACACTTTAGCCAATGATGCACTCCCAGTCTGAAGCCTCTGGAGTCTGGGCTTCCTTTCTAGGAAAATTAAGGCCATTTCCGCACCACACTGTCTTAGTGTATTATTCCACTTTCAGCATCCTATGGATTCCTGGGATTTGCAGTTTAGGGAGGGGCCTTTAGAATTCTCAGCCAGAGAGCTCTTTGGCCTCAGTAAACTGCAAACTCCTGAATTCCACAGGATGTTGAAAGTGGAATAATAGCACTAAGACAGTGTAGTGCAGAAATGTCCTAAGGCCTAAATCCAGTTGTTAGTCCCTATACCCACCTGAATTGGTGAAACTTACTGAAGTATTAACCGATCAATTTCACATTGATTTAGTAGTGTGCTGTAGCTGGGACTAACATTTGTATTTAAGCTAAAATAAATATCAAAGTTGAAGACGTCGTTTTTGGGGACTACAATTGGCTGTATAAGCTGGGGGGATTCTGGAAATCACAGTTCTCCCAAATCTAACTTTGCTAAGCTCTGAATAATAATGTCATTCCTGACACTTGGATTAACTGATATGGGAAAACATTATAGCTTGGGTTGGCTTTGAGGCCCCTCTCTAAACTGCAAACTCCAGGATTCCATAGGATGTTAAAAATGGAATAATAGCACTATAACAGTCTAGTGCGGAAATGACCATAGGGATGTTCTTTTGATATTCCGGGGGAGGGGGCAGCCCTTGGCCATGCCATGAGAATGATACGCTAAGCAGCAATCACAGTTGCACAGAATATGCCATTCAAATAAAATAAATAAAATCCACCCAGGCTAACAAATGAGGAAAATATACACATACACAAACTGTTCAAGGCAGCATTCTCACCTCCTTCTCTCACCACTATGACCAGAAAAAAGAAGCCAGACTCTAAAATTCAGGGATCTTTAAGTATACTCCGCTTCCTACTGAAAACAATAGCATAGTATTCTATCAGTGCATAGGAATGAACAATGGTTGTGGGCTTCTTATCAACTTTAAAATATCCCTTTGCTATCACCCAGTACACTTTTAACCCTTTTTGAATTTAGAGCTAAAGCTGATGCAACCATTGTAGTTCCTGCTTAGCAACACAATGTGGAAGCCAAGAACAAAACCTTGGGTTTTATACGTACACTTGCAGAAATCCCTGTGCCGTGCCATTTAATCCAATAAACTGACACTTCATATCATATATCATATCATATAAGTTCCTGAGGACAGACTCTCAAACATTCTAATTTCATATTTGTCACTAATTTAAGAGGAAGTCATTCACTTGCAAATGCTAAACAAACTGGATTCCTTTGAAAATGGTACAATTGCATGTAGAATTCATTTGGTTCCTCCTCCTGAGCAGGCGGTGGATCCATGTTTTGCTTGCTTTGTAACATATGGCATTTGAGTATATAGGTTGAGACACCTGATACTGTCTCTTTGTG
The DNA here is from genome assembly GCA_948472985.1 of Iguana delicatissima. NCBI lineage: Eukaryota > Metazoa > Chordata > Lepidosauria > Squamata > Iguanidae > Iguana > Iguana delicatissima. Next base: position 311,148 of record CAOKZL010000803.1, on the reverse strand, counting down.
CTCTGGATTTGAGATGGCTTTTGTATGAAGCTTCCAGCAGTCGCCAGATAAAGATCTATGGAGTGTAGGCTCATGATGAGAATGTGTTTGCATTATGTAATATTGCAAGTGTGTGGGCTTCTATGAATGTATGAGAAACAGGAAAAAAAGAGTTAAAAGAATATTGTCATTTTTATGGCAGTTTTAAGAAGTGTCATAGCAAGGGTATAGGGTGCGGCTGCAGTGGAGCAAAGTAAAGTGCATTGCCTCCACATAAGAATTCTCCCCCTCCCATGAAATTTTCTTTCTATCTCCAAATTTCTGGCATTGTGGTAGCTTAAAACTTCAGTTAAGCATTGGGAAATACAGCCCATTTCTGCACTAAACTGTTATAGTGCGATTATTCCACTTTCAACATCCTGTGGAATCTTGGGGTTTGCAGTTTAGGGAGGGGCCTGAGGCTAGTGTGGAAATATGTTGACTCACCATTCAACAATTTATTCAATAGATCTGCTCCGGTTGGGACTAACAGATAGAATCCAAGTTGTAGCCCTTTTTGTTTTCCAGTGAAAGTCAATAGAGGAGAACTGGTGGTTCAGATTTATAACTCTCAATGAGATTTGGGGGCCAGATCCAAATCTCAGAACCAAATCAGGGAGCCCTTGCCTAGCCCTAATTTCAGCAAGACCAAAATGACCATCATTAAAATTATTATTAATACAATTTCAGTTTTTGCTACCACAGCAAGTTGCTACAAATATACACAAAAGATTTTAGATGCACAAAGGGATATCCATTTTGTTGCTTGAATTATTCTTCCAAGTACTGGCCATACTTGATAGACACTGACAAGAGAAAGCACGCATAATAAAATTTTAGTTTGAAACACAATGGCTTTGAGCAATGCCAGGATCTCTGAAAGGAGAAAAAAAATATTTTACTGTCACTATTATACACAGAAAAAGAAGCTAAAGATGGATACCATATGAGGTGACCAAAACATTAACCAGACATTCTTGATCCTTTGCAAAATTCTTAGCCAAGGGGGTGTTTTTGCAGCGAGTGGGGAGGAGGGGATGCAGTAGTTGGAACTGAGCCATTTAAAAAAAAGAAACACACAACATTGGTATCTTTGCTTACTTCTTGTAGTGATGCCGACAGAAGTGGTGATGCCAGATTCAGAAACAGTAGGAGCAATGCTTCCCTTTCCCCACTTCATCCCTTTCAAAACTAATCCAGGGATCTTTAAAAGAAAGATATGTAAGTTTATGGGCACTTGCATGCAAGCCAGTAGCGAAATTTATAAGTTTACATCTGGTTTGCCTGTAAAAGCACTTTGCAAGGTTGGATTGTGACATCAGTAATTTAAAAACAGGATGTGATATCGCTAATCACACTTTTCAGTAGTAGGATGGATTTTCGAAGAGCTATTGAAGAACATTGATTGTACAGACTCCAAAGCCTATGTGGAGATTAGGGATTAAATTCTTCACTAATTTTCTTGAAGGAAATGATCCCTAGTGATTATTTTAGCAGTTCTCTTCCCACTATGACAAAGTCTTTGAAACCACACAGGTTTCAATTCATACATCATATTCATACATCAGGACTTGTTCTGAGCAAAATTCACACACAGTTGTTTTGCACAGAAAGGAGCATTTTTTGCACAGAAAGCAGTGTTCTCTATATAGAACACATGTCTCTGTAGCAATATCCTGCATATTTTTGTGCAGAAATAGTATTTTTTGCACACAAAAAGCTGTTTCCTTTGCAAAAAACGTTGTTTTCTATGAAAATCGGCCATGTGCAATTGTGCAGAATAATTGCCCAGTTACAGCATTTTCTGCAGAACTATTATATTCCATGGAGAAAAAGCCGTTTCATTACAAAAACTGATGTCAGTCCAGGATGACGGTTTCTTGGCCATTTTTTTTTGGAATATTTTTGAATATTCATTGCATTCCCACTGAAGATCCTAAATTCCTATTTCAATAAGAAATGCCTTGAAGAATCAGCTTATATGCTAAACTATTTCTTTTCTCTTTTTTTTGTAGATCTTCCCTCCCTCTTCCCTCCTGCCAATCAGCACTATAAATAGTGAGAAACTATGTACACAGAGATCAATTACAATCTTTGCAGTGGGTTTGATTAAAAAAATAAACTATAAGCTCTGCCTTTAAATAGACAATACTTGGAAATCAGAAATGTTTGTGGAGTGGGATTCAATTTGATGGCGATAAAGAATAAGACAGAACAATATCTAGGATTGGAGTAAGGTCAGGATGTCAGTGTTTAGACAATTTTCAGTATCCAGGACCCACAAAGGTCTGTACCAAAAACAGTCCCCAGGATTAACTGTGGCCTGGATCTTCCGAAAAGTAAAATTGAAAGGACAGAAAATCTATTTATGGCTAAACTATTTGATGACTTTGAGGAGGAAACAAGGCAAACATTTATATAGCTATATATGGCAATTTCAAGACAAAATTTGAATAGCTATTGGCACCCTCAATTTTTCTATCACAGGGCATTCTAAGAGACACAAAAAAAGTTTGAAAAGCCACATGAACTCCATAAGCCACAGGATTCCCACCCTTGACCTAGTATAGTTAAATTCCTCATAAACATAATGAGATTCAGAAGGATCTTTTAAAAAAAGATGTGTGTTCAGAAGATGGTCTCAGCCCCTTGTAGAGTGCATTACAGTAAACCAACTGCGATGTAACTAGAGCATGAGTCACCATGGCCAAGTCTGATAGCTCAAGGCCTTAACTGTGCAAATACACTTCTGAGCTTCTGGAATCAGGGTTGAATCCAGGTGTTCACCCAAGCTGCATCTTCAGGGGGACTGTCACTCTATCCACCACAGGCTAAATCCCTATTCTCTGATCTGCTTTCTAACTGACCAGGAACACCATTTTCATAGAATTGGGTCCCCATGTGCCCTTGGGTCCAACTCCCAGCTCAGTGCAGGATGTCCAGCTAGAGCATCCCCAACAGGTAGTTGTCCCACCTCTTTTTGAAGACATCCAGAGAAGAAGACCTCATTAGGAGATTAAGTTTCAAAATGTTTCCCCTCATCCAGTTATTTTATACCATGTTATAGTATCCTGCTGGTAAGTCTTGCTGACCTCCTAGAAGCTGAAGATAGGCCACATATTTTATTGTGAGTCCATTGCTGTAAATGTACACCTTTTATGAATTACTCAGGTATGGAGCCAAGTGAGAGCAATGCAAATCTTCCTTATAATCCTGAACGTAATCAGGGAAGTGGTTGTGTGCAGGAGTTATTACATGGCAACATTGGCAGCATGGTTTCCAGCAGCACATAATCTGACTAATTACCGTCAAGCAATAATAGATGCATTCTACTCATTTCCTGGCTGAAAGCTCAGAAGCTCCTTTTCTCTCTGCTTTGTAAAACCCAGGCTTGCCAGATTTCACAGAATTCCCAGGGCTTTTAAAGTAATCTAACACCTGATGCGAAATCATTTCAATAAAGTCACTGTTTCATTGCAGAAATGACCTCGGCATTGGCTCCAGTCTTCCAACTCTTTGTGAATGCCACACTGGCCTTCCCCACCTGTTTCATGTTTCTCCTCCTCCCTCTATCTGCCTTTTCCACACAACAAGACAATCCAAAGTGTGTGCCATTTAGGTGTCACCAAGTCTGTGAGGTTCGAAAAGCTCCGTCAGGGAGCATAAAAAAGAAAACAAAAATCACCCGACGGGCTCCATCGAATCACATTTCTCTGCAGCCAAGAAAGCTGAGAAGAGGGGAAAGGTAACTATAGAATGAGAGTTTGAATGAGGACACTTTGTCTGTGAATGGAAACTCTACATGCTTTGTTATTTTAACAGGCCGTGTCTGTTCTCCTCTAAAGGAATTGTATGAGAGAAGATTGGATTAAGTAGTTTTTATTTTATTTCAATGTGCTTGTTCACTTTTACAAAGATCAACTTACTTAGCCATGTAATAAACTCTTGTTTTACAATAATGGTAATGTATATTATATCACTGTAGGTACCTGCAAAGCACAGAATTAGAGGAGGAAAAGAAAACAGTTGTTTCTTTGGTGAATGAAGCATATATCATTACTTCCATTCACTAGGTTAGATATAACTTGAATCTTTGCAAGCTACTCAAAACATGATCCAGCTGCCAGTTAATCAGCTTTAAAGTTAACAAGGGAAATAAAAAGTATATGTTCATTCACTTCATTTTAAGCACCTTTCTCTGTTTCCCTCTACTGTTGAATGTGATAGCTTGGGCTTTTCTTTTTTCTTTTTTCTTTTTTTAAGCTTAGGATAGGACTGCTTTTGATTTATATTATGCAATGAGTAATTTATTCTTGTTCTATAATATCTTTTTTAAAATTCTGGAGAAAACGGTTTAAAATAGAGCTCCATTTCACGCACAACTACGCTGATAGGTGAAAATCAAATTCCTTTTCAAAATTTGCCTTTTCCATTGAAGTTTTAGATTGTCCCTTAATCCCTATCCCCAAGTGTAGTCAAGTGTAACATTGTAGTTCTGTTTACATTCACCTGGGATTAAGGCCCACTAAACACAATAGAATTTACTTCCAAGCTGATAGCCATAAAATGTATTATCTGTTTTAGTTACAACTAAACATCTTGATTTCCCCTTTTTTAAGGAAAAAAATACAAAACAGCAAAAAAAAAAAAAAAAAAAAATGCAGCAACTCTCATTTCCTTAAATTAGAAATGCAATAAAGGCCATTTCCGCACGGGGTGAGGGAATCACCCCGTGACGCTACTCACCGGACTTTTGGGCTCCCCAGTTCAGTCCACGCTCCTCTGGAGCAGTGCGTGGCCACCGGTCTGCACTGCTCTGGGGACGAAAATGGCAGCTTCCGGTTGGTTGAGAGTCTTGACCAACTGCTGAAGCTCGCCAGCCTAAAGCCCACCCCCGGCAGATCGCAGGCTCGCACCAATGGGAGCCTGAGAATCTGCATAAGGGACCAGGCTCTCAGTGGCACGCTCCATGCTTTTGAAAGACCTGTTTTTAGCGGTCTTTCAAAAGCATGCTGGACGACCACTTGGGGTCATTCCGGAGCAGGTTGGGGTGCGGATCTACATTAAGTAGGTCTGACCCAGTCCACTTCCAGGTGCAGACGTCCTCCCTGGAGGACGCTCTGCTCCATGTTAAAAACCCCATGTGGAAATGGCCAAAGACACTGATATAAAAGCACTATAATCAGAAAGAAATGCGCAGAAGATCAGGAGATGAAGATAAGAAAAGCAATGATTAAAACAATAACCAAATTTCAGTTAAACCAATAAACATGAGTGCTTTCTTGCTGAACCAGTGCAGGGGTTAGCTCTTCCCTTCTTTCAGCAATATCTTGTTCTCTAAGCCACCTTCCAAGGATTACTCTGAAGAACAAGAGAATTGTGTTGTCACCCAGAGTTTGTAGTGCTGAAACTCCTAGAATCTCTAGTCAGCATAGCCAATGGTGAGGAATGCTAGGAATTGCTAAAATCTGGAGGGCCACACAGTTCTCAGCTTTGTGGAAGCAAATTCCATTGTCTCTAACCCCTAAATGGAGATAGTGGGGATTGTTTTCTGGCTTTGTCACTCCCTTTTCTCCACATGGGGAAAGCACTGAATGATAACGTTTCGTTCTTCCTCCTTCTCTTTCCCCATCTATATGGGAAAGGGAGAGGAGGAACAAAGTCCATACCCAGGAAAAGCAACAAGCAGAATAACTCTACACTGTGCTTCAACCAGCCAGTGACTTGATGACAGCAGTGGGTGGACTCATGCCATTTCTACTGACGCCAGGCTGCAAGGGGGATACACATTCCCACAATCAAAAGTACAGTCAGCCCTCCATATCTGTGGATTCTGTATCCACAGATTCAATTTTCAACAGCTTGAAAATTCCAATAAGCAAACTTTGATTTTGCCACTTTATATAAGAGGTGCTATTTTACTACACCATTGTCCATAATGGGACTTGAGCATCCACAAATTTTGGTATCCATGGTGAGGGGGAAACCAAACCCTAACAAACACTGAAGGCCCACTGTAGTTTCCCCATATCTGATATAGAGGAACTTCATTGCCCTACATCAAAGGTTCGTCAAGGAAGAAGTTAGGCAGATCTTTACAGGCAGACAATTCTAGAGCATGGAGGCAGCCATTGTGATGGTCATCTCCTTTATCTGAGCCAGGTACAAATCTGAGATGCACAGAAGTGAATTTATCAATGATCTTAATTCTCATGCAGGATCACATTTGAGACCAGAATCCCTGAAGGACCATGTGATGGAGTCCAGGGGAGTAGCTATCCTGGGTGTCAGATAAGATGCCCAGCAACAGGTTGCTATGCAACCAGAATGGCCACTCCAGAGATAAACCCAGCCCATTATTGGGAAGGAGGGGTTAGAGTCCTGAGAGGAAAAATGTATAAATAGCAGGCACACTGAATTTGTTTGGAGTCAAACTTCAGGGAGCAAGGGCTAAGGGTGAACCCTTCAGCCAGAGAAGTTCTCATTCAATCAAGGTGGGTTGTGTGAGAAGAGTGTGTTTTCTCAGAGAAAGCCCAGGGAAAGTGGCAGAAGAGAAAGCAATCCATTTTTGAATCTGGTCAGAGAGAATGACCTAGATTTGGGAACAGAGCCTTTGGCAAAAGGGTAGCCAAAAGGCTGTGTGTGAGAGATACTTGTGCCTTATACTGATGTAAAGATATAAAAAACTGTTTAAATGCATTCTGAAGATCTGTTGAGCTTGAACATACATATGAAAATCCATACTTTAAACTGGTTGTTGTTTTAATGAAGGTTATAATACATTTTTATAGATTTTGACTCAACTGAATAATTTTCTATAGTTCTAACCAAACAGAACCACACTACATCAAGCAGTAAATCATTCTAAATAATAACTGAGAGGCTTTACCCCTTTTAAACGAAGGTGGTGTTTTTAAAGGAAAAGACAGAGAGAAGTGGTAAGGTACTTTAGCAGACTGGGGGGTGGGAAGCTACCATACCAGTCTGTAATGAGAAAAAGCAGGTCATGCCACAGACTTGTTTTCCTAAATGGTTTAAAAAAAAAAAAAAAGTAAATGGTTAAAAAAATGTGATATTTCATTTTCTGCCTTGGTTCTTGTGTTGAGAGAAAGGTGGAATAAATAAAATAAAATAATATAATAAAATTGTTCCATTGGATCATGCTTAGTTCATAACCTACTACGGCCTTTAGATCCTCTCCCATGTATTGTCGTCATGCAGTGGCGGAGCTTGGACTGTGTGGAGGGGAGGCAGAATGGGGGCGGGGCTATGGCATGAGGAGCATGGCCACTGTGCATGAGGGCATGGCCAGGGTGCACGGGAGCATGGCCAGGGTGCATGAGGCCATGGCCAGGGTGCATGAGGCCATGGCCAGGACACGCAGGGGCATGGCTATGGGCCAGGATGCTCTAAAAACTGTGCAACCCAGGGCGAGTCACCCTCCCACCCTCCCGTCCCTTCGTGACTGCTGTCATGCCCGGTGTCAGCCATCCTACTTATATGCATTTCATTTTTTTGTCTACAAGGAGAACCACATATCCTTGCTGAGATATACTGTAGGATTCTGGGAAGTCAGGTCTCAAATCCCTGTTCAGCCATGGAAGCCCACCATGTGGGAAGCTCATACTCTCTCAGCCTTGCAAGAAGGCTTTGGAAACTGTGTGAAAGGGTTCTCATGAGTCAGAGTTAACAGTTATCAGGATAGCTTATAAAAAGCATTAAAACAAGTTAAACAATTTAAAACAATATACTAATTAAATAAACTAAAACATATTGCACTGCAGTGATAAGGTAAAACAGATTTAAAAGTTTTTAAAAAAAACATAAAGCCAAGCATTGGGATGTGTCAATGGTCATTTTCACACGGGGGTAAAATCCCGCGGTGCGACAACTGGAGACGGAGGTCGTTCACATCACAGGATGAGCTAGCGCGGTTGGAAACGATGAGGCGCTATACCTCCAACCACTCTAGTGCAGCTGCAGGGGTGGCGCTGTGAGTTTTTCAAAAACCACCCTCCAGGTGGTTTTTATCAAACTCGCCCACACTAATCCGTGGCAGCTCCTGGTGAGAATCTGCAGAGACGCGGTAGCGCATCTCTGCAGATCTGCCCGGGGGCGGGCTTCCGGCTGGAGCACTGCCCTGATTGGCAGAGTGCCGCCGGCTGCCATCAAGCGCCGAAATTCGGCGGCGTGTGAAGCGGCGGAACCGCGTTCCCCGCAGGAACGGAGCAGGGATGGAGCAAAATGCAAGCAGGTAAGCTCCGCCCCTGCATGCGCTGCCCCATTTTGGCCCCCCCACGTGAGAAAAGGGCCAATAAGGCACAAAATCTTTGATGGACAGCCAAGTTTTAACTTGGCGACTAAATGACATGAGTTTTGGTGCGAGTGAGACCACCAGGGGGAGGGAATTCCACAGCTGGCATGCCATAGCTGAGAAGCCCTTCTCCAAAATCCAAACATTGTAAATTGACCTCACTGATGGGACAATGAGGAAGGTCTCCACAACAGATCTTGACAGCAGGCACATATGGAAAGAGGCACTCCCTCAAGTATCAAAGTCTCATGCTGTTTAGGACCTTAAATGTCATCATAAACACCTTGAATTCAGCCCAGAAGCTCAATGGCAGACAGTGCAATTCTTTTAAAACTGGGATGCATGATACTTTTGTCAGCAGCTGAGCTGCTACATATTGTACTAGATGCAACTTCTGAGTCTTCTTCATGGGCAGCCCCATGTAGAACACATTACAGTAGTTTAACTAGGAGATTACCAGTGCATTGACTACTGTGACTAGGTTATCTCTAATAATATTTCTCCCCCTTTTGAATATTTGGCCATGTGTTCTAGGAAGGCATTATCCAAGTCTTCAGTCTGGTCTGGGAGTCTATACCTGATCCTCACAATGATGTTACTGTTGTGTCCTTCCCTTTAATTAATTTTATCTAAACACTTTCAGCTCTTGTCTTCATGCTTCAAATCATGGATGTCCTCACAGGTCTGTACATCCTGGATTATTCCTAATGCTAAGGGATCCTATGGCACCTTAGAGGCTAACAGAGAGAAATAAGTTGGTAGCATAAGCTTTTGTGGACTACATCTATTTCATCAGATGGAGATCATTCACTTGTATCTCATGAAGTAGACTAAGGGCCTTTCTGCACTACGCTGTTTTAGTGTTACTATTCCACTTTCAACATCCTGTGGAATTCTGGGGTTTGTAGTTTACTGAAGCCAAAGAGCTCTCCAGCTGAGAATTCTAAATGTCCCTCCCTAAATTGCAAAGCCCAGGATTCCATAGGATGTTGAAAGTGGAATCATAACACTATAACAGTGTAGTGCAAGATTGCAGGAGAACCCCAAAGTCAACCACCTTTTAGGGTAACAGAAGTGCAACCCATCTCTTGCCAGAAGTTCTTCTTCATGAAAATACAGACCATGGTCCAAGAAGCATTGGTGAAAAGCTTCATAAATGACTATGAGCATTAAAACTTAGATCATATTGCATAATAACATAGCAGAAGGATGTTCTAAAATGTCAAACTTTCTCTTACCCTGTGACTTGGGGGTCCCGTGAAGGGTGCCCAAATAACCAAAACCAACACAAACAAGATGGGGAAATTAGGTGGAGCACTCTTTTGGCTAACGAGAGGCAGGGTAACGTAGTGGGGATCTTTTACCCAATATATACAGCGTCAGGTCAGTGAGCAGCCAGACAGTTCAACTAACAACAATATTTATTAAACAATTATTAAGACAACACAACCTCACTACTAATAAGAAATAAAAAAGAGAGTTTGAGGAAACGGGTGATACACCACCTTTCTCGTAGTCCTGAAGAAGCCAATTAGAGAGAAGGAAACCTGGCGTGGCGGCCAAGGGGAGCTCATAGAAGAAGCGGCAGCAAGGCGGGATGGAAGTCCAGTGAAGTCTGAGCGTTCCGAAGAGCTCTCAGAACTTGGGGTTTTTATAGGAGAAGGAATGACCGTGGGCTAGTCTGGTCTTGGGCGAAAACAATGAGTTTTGAACTGGAGACAATGTCTCCGAAAGGTCAGAATTTACATGATTGAGTTATGGTCCAAATTGACAATAGTATGGCCAGTATGTAGATGCGGCTAGCTTGGCAGTTCAAGCACTTAGCTCGCAAGGATGCCCTCTCGGGGTAGAGGTCTCTTTGTTTTAATATGCATCTGTAATGAAGGTGTTTGTTTCGGGAGGTCCCCTAAAGCAGATCTGGCAGTTTCTGGCTTGCCTTGGTGTAAACAGATAATAGCCATGCCTAGCTTTGTGCTTGTTCGGTGGCCTCACAAACACTTGGCTGGTGGCAGAGCAGGGCCGAATTATGATATCAAAATGATACCTGGGTTTACCAAAGGCCAGGCCAGTTTATGGTGGTAACATTTCCTCTGAAGAATTCCCAGTTGTAAAGCAGCCCGGTCTTTCAAAACATTGCTTGCACTACAGTTCCACTAATCCCCCATACTGTGACCACACTGGCTGGAATATTCTGGGATTTGTAGTCCAGAAAAGTTACTTTTCCAAGTTCTAATATGCACATGTGCATGTGTGCTTGCACACACACACACACGCATACACACACACAGAGAGAAAATCAGCATACATGACATGACAAACATCCTCCCTTGGTAGAAATGATAACTAGCGTGAGCTCAGTGATTTAAAAGAGGGAAGTGTTCTGGTTTGAAGACCTGACCCTGTCTTGTTTTTGACTTGCAGGTAGAATTGTGCAGAACCATGCCTACAATAAAGACAAAAGTGAATGGATAGTAAATGCAACATTGGGTGAAAAAAATCCAGGAATGGGAGGTGAGGTAATAAAATGGAAAGAGTGGACAGATGATAGGGTGCCATTTTACCTAAGGTGTCAGGTAAAGAAAAGAAAAAATAGAAGCCAAGAATCTATAGAGGTGACAACAGGAGTCATCAGAATAAGAAATGACTTAGGGATACAATGTTATTTTATCAGCTGACTTCAGAGTTATCCCAGAAGTGTCAGGACTTAATAGCAAATGCAGATACTCAATAAGGACATGCCAACCTGGGCATGACAGGAGGATGATAGGGCTGTCACTAGTAATGGGGAAAGGAGGCGAGGGGGAAGAAGATCTGAATGTTAAGATAAGTCCTGGTTTAGAGTGTTTTGCTTCAATTGCTGTCCAAACATTCAAACGAAGCTATTGGAGAGGCTAAGATGCTTCAGTGGTCACCGGGTGAGAGGTTCCATGGAAGGAAAGGTAGATTCAAGAACTTTTGATAGACAGTTGACAGGTGAATCCAAAGGATTAATCTGAGATGGCCCCAAGAAAGAAGGGATAAAAGTATTATAGGAAAAAGGGATAATTTCACCATTTTCTTCCACCTACTAAAATCAAGAAATGACCAGAAGTCGAAACTTGCCGCTCCAAGTCTAATTGACCAGTGATGCAAGATATCTTGATCTGCAAATGGTGAAAGATCTTGCTATTTTGTTTTTATTTTTAATTAGAGATAGATGAATAAAGTTATTTCTGACTTTGTACTACTCTTCCCACTTTTCATCTTTGTGGAGACATGTAGAATGCCACTCAAAAAATGGTTTAGGTTTGTGTGCAGGTGGGGTCTTTGTGCATGCAACCATGCATGCACTTTTATTACTATTTTTTTAAAATACTAGGCATGTATTAAGGATGCGAGGCAATAGCTCCGTGGTATAAATCACTGTTTCATGTGTTAATACTTCAGTAACTTCCAGACTGAGGCCCTTTTTGCACGGCAGTTTGCAAGCGAAAGGGCCCCTTGAGAGTCGCATAAATGTGAGGAGCGGTCTGCATGACCCACTCCCATTTACGCGACGCTCAAGGGCCTCATGCGCAGTGCACAAGCATTTTTTTATTTTCGACTTTTAGCCAATAATGCCCCATGCTTGCGCAACGCTCATGGGCCTGCCGTGCGGAGCCTCTGGAGCCGGGCTGGTCGCGCGTCCTCTCCTCAGTGCAGCCTCCAACTCCCAGGCTGCATTGGGGAAGGAAGGGGTGGGGCGTGGGTGGGGCACTCACATGAGCAGGAAGGAGCTGTGGAGCTGAAGCAGGAGGCTTGCGAGAGCCTTCCTGCTCAGGCTTCTCGCACGAGCCCCACACCCCAGCAGCGTTAAAAGGTAAGGTGCGAAAAGGGCCTGAATTATTATAATAGGCTTTATGTGGGCATGCCTTTAAAGATAGTTTGGAAATGTCAACTGGTGCAAAACACAATAATCTGAATTCTGGTGGGACTGTGCCATCAAATCATGCAACACCTATATTGTACCAGTTGCAGAGTTTAAAGGACAGAATTGTTATTGTGAACAGCTGTTACTGGGCCTTAAAAAATGGGTCCAGATTATTTGGAGGACCTCTTTCACACATGCAAACCTGTATACACACTGAAACATACACTGGAGAGCTATGCTGTATGGACCAAAGTCATTAGTGGTATGAGCAATTAGTTCAGTGGGCTCAAAGGTCAAGGTTTCTTTGATAGTGGTCATGAAGACCCAACTTAGGCCATTGTTTACATCAGAGGTAGGAATCTATTGGGCTTTCAGCATAACCAGTGATAAGGAATTCTGGAATTCATGCACTTGCACTAGCAAAGGGGCAATGAAACAACATTTAGACAGTAGAATGAATGATTCACTAGAAAAAGATATCTTATGGATCAAACAAATAAACAGTTACAGAGGTAGAAAACAATCATTGCATGTAGCTGGTCCTGTGCTAATTTAGTACAATCTCCAGTTAAAACAATCAACTAGCAGGGTTGCCAGTGATTTATACTGAGCTAGATGAGTGAATGGTCTCAGTAAGTCAAATTTCAAAAATCATATGTACATCTTTGGAAAGAACAACCCAAAGACTGCTAAGCATGAAGAATCAATAGTGGAACTATGGTCAAAAGGCCTGGGAGATTTGTATAGGACAATCAGGAGGTAAAGAGGTGGTACAAACCAGCCTGGGAGTTGAGATCTGCTGGAGAGACCCTTCTCTCTGTCCCACCATCCTATCAGGTGCATTTGGTGGGAACACGGGAAAGGGCCTTCTCAGTGGTTGCTCCCAGACTCTGGAATTTCCTGCCCAAAGAGGTTAGACTGGCACCTTCCCTGCCTACCTTCAGGAAACAGTTAAAGACATTCCTGTTCCAGCAGGAATTTAATATTTAACCTGTATATAGAATGGTGCTGGTTATTTTAATTGCTATTTAATCGCTTTTTGTATGCTATTTTTAATATGTATTTTAACATTGTTTTAATCATTACTGATGTTTAATCTGTGTTTTAACTTTTGCATATTACAGTTTTTAATTATGCTTTTTTATGTTCGTAAGCCGCTTTGAGTCCCCTCACAGAGAAAAGCGGAATAGAAATAAAGGTAATAATAATAATATTAATAATAATAATAGGAGGGAAATTATTCCACATCCAGGGCTAACATACCTTCCCTCAAGATCCAAGAGTATGCAATAGGAAGACTTTGGATCTGATGGGTCAAAAATCTCAGTCCCATATCCTCCAGCTGTTCCAATTTGGCAGGATAGTCCCAGTTAATCCTCTGCCATTCCACTTTCTCAGCTGCTTTTACAACGTCACGGTTCCACTCTTTTCCTTCCCCCTCTCCCCTTTTTTCCTTGGCTTACTTCCATTAGTATAAACTGAGTTCAAAGTGCAAAAGCAGCTTGGGCTCAGTTTACTGCTCCGGAGGAAAGGGAGGAGGGAAAGGAATCTTGCCTTTCCCTGTCGACTCAAGCAAAAGCAAACTATTGCAACCTCTCCCAGCTTGCCTGGTCTTCCTCATTAACAATGTTTGCCATCTTGACCACGCTCTGATGTATCCTGTTTTTGATTGGTGAAATTCTGGAGAGTATATGCAGTCCACTCGTCTTTTGCTGTTAAGGCTATTAGAGTAATGGGGATGGACTGGGAACAGGAAGAGGGGAGTTAAAAGAGTGGAGATCACTGTTCACAGGCAGAGAGGCAGATCAGCTCTACCCAGAGCCTTTCAAATGCCATTCCAGGGACTACAACTTTGGGAATGTAGAAAAAACACAGTAGTTTAAATGAAAGCCACTGTGAAGCCAAACCCTCTCACTAATGTAGCTGGATTTAATTGGCACAATGACACCAAGGCATTTCCACCTTAAAATAAGGGGCACAGGAAATATGTTTTGTTTTAAATCCAAAATCACACTCACAACTTGGGAATGGAATTTACCGTTAAAATAAGATATGGCATGTATTCCTTGCAGCTTTTTTGTTATTGTTTTTTTTTTGCGGGGGTGGCAAATGTAACCCTAGCAGGAAAAAAAAAAGGCAGGGAATCCTGGACTACAGGATTACCACCACTGCTATATTCAAAATAAAGACAACAGAACAGAAGAAAAAGAAAGAGAAAACAAAAACATGAAGGAACTTCATTTGGACTGAAAAGCAACAGTCAGAGCAAAAAAGCACCAGTCATTAAAAAAAAAAAAACATGTCAGGAAATTTAAGACTCATCAGCAAATGCAAACTTGTTCATGAATTTGGCACCACACACAAGTGATTTAGAGGCTTTGAGATGTAGCTTAGATCTGATTTTTTTTTTTAAAAAAAAGAGCAATTAGAATGGAAAGAAATGATGATTCTGGATGCTAGCTGGACAGAAAGGACAGGGAGAGCTGAAAGAGACAGGAGCTGTTTTATTACATTTCTCTTAGCCTATTCCCCACATTTCCTGTAAGTATGGCTGAGGCACAGACGTGTAGACGTTTTAGCAAGTGAAAGATATTTCTTGGTGCACCTAATTTTTTTTTAAAGCAGATGTTGGAGTGGGTTGGAGGTAGGGAACAAAGCTGCATGTGCAGTGACGAACAATAGGCTCAGCCTACAGAACCAAAGCTACAGAAAATTATAGCCTTGTCACAGAAGGAGAGAGTCAGAGATTTCTGGCTTGCCATACAATAAATCCATTGGTGGGGGTAGAAAAAAGGAGTGTGAGAAAGACAGATGGAAGGAACTAACACTTAAGAAAAGAATACAAAATATTCTCTAATCACTTTATTAGCTGATTCAACATTTGCTGTGCAGCAATTAATTGCAATGCCATATACTGGGTCATGGGCTGAGTGAGGGCTGCTACTGTTATTATTGTTATTGCTATTCTTGTATTAATTATCATATTATTTAAGAATGGGCTTTTTTTCCTAACTTCTTTTCATACATTTGAAAAATAAGACAGAATAGAATCCTGGAGTCAGCCCTAGTTAGTTCTTGGACGGGAGACCATCAAGGAATATCAGGTACTGTAGACTATATTTCAGAGGAAGTAATCTTTGCTTAAGAAAACCCTATGAAATCCATGGGGTCAACAAAAGTCAACAGCTGGCTTGAAGGCATGCACACACACACACACACACACACACACAGAATCTTGAGATAATTGTCACTGGTGGATACTGTATAGCTTCTGGTGTGCCCGCGCAAGTTGTTGCTAGTAATGTCCCCACTCAGAGTAATAAGTAGAACAGCCACGGATAGGATGTTTCCATACACAGACTGTGGGAGCTAGCCTATCTATTGGATCCCAAATTGCTTTCTTTCTGCCTTCAGTTGGCTCAATCTAGGTGTGGGTGTGCCAGGAATGGACAGGCCAAGACCTGAAACCTGACAACCTGAAGACCACTCTGGGTGCTGATGATGAGTTGGAAGGGCTGGAAATGAAGCAGTAGACCCACTATTGCCACTTCCTGGCTCTGTTTATCTCTAAAAATCATAAGGCATGAAGAGCATAGCTTGGAAAAGGCACTTTTTGTACTATAAATCCAAAAACGCCAAAGTCAACCACCCTTCTGGGGAATTTTGCGAGTAACATTTCCAAGTTCTGGTAAAGAGGTTGTTGCTGCTGCTGCTGCCACTGCTGCTGTTTTTATCAAGGGTGAGGTGGAGGTTTTTTATCACTAACAAGATTTTGCCTTTTTATTGCTAACAAGTTCATGTCAAGGAACAGAACTCTGGGGCAGGCTTCTGGCTTTCTTTATACAATTAGGCCAGGAGAGATGATGTGTGCTGAAGCAACCAGTGAATCTGAAGTTGCTGTGTCTCCTATCTTCTTTCTCCAGCAGCCTTCTCTTCTACACTCTTCTCATGTTTACAGTGGTTTGCAAGACCAATAGCATACAAAGGGGAGGGTATCTAACAGACCTAGGAGATGAAAAGGGAACGGGAGTTATAGCACCTTTGACACTTAACCAGGTTTTCTCATTGCTATGAGCAACAGGAAGACTCTCTTGTTCTTCATAGCAAGTGAGCTTCTCTCTCCATTTGTGTCTGTGAAAGAAGCACAGAGGCAAAGGTCATCCTATTGGAGCAAGGCTGACCCAAAGGTAGTGGTGGCTGGGGGCTTCCCTAGCAACAGGCAGTGAGTCACTCTAACTTTTCATCTGAAATTTAAAGGAGCTATCCAAAATACTGACTGCTAAGAGGTCTGGCACATCATACAGTAGAGACCAAAACCCAGAGCAAATATACTGCTCCACTGACACAGAAGCCACCAGCTGCAACTACATATGAGATTTTGCTAATAAGAATTGGAAAAGTATTTGAAAATATCTTTAAAAAGCTGTGAAAATTTGTTTCCTGGATACTGAGAAACCACAATGAGAAGAATCCTGGACTAATGAGAATTTTTGCAGGTCACGTATTCTAAGCAAGATTCACACATGGTTGGGTGAAACAAGAAACAGTATTTTCTGTGCAGAAGATCCTACGTGGGGATTTTGTATAGAATTTAACCCCAACCATGAATATTCTCACAGTGAGAATAAAAATTACTAACAAGTTCATGTCAAGGAACAGAACTCTGCTAAAATTGCTAAAATTACTTGTTGCTTCCATAGGAGCTTCCATAGGAGCCCTGGTGGTGCAGAGTTTAAATGCTGGTACTACAGCCACAAAGTTGTGAGTTCGATTCTGCTGGGTTGACTCAGCCTTCCATCCTTCTGCAGGTCGGTAAAATGAGTACCTGCAGAAATAAAGTAAAATAATTGTTGGGGGCAATTAGCTAACACACTGTAAACCACTTAGAGAGCGCTTAACTGATAAGCGGTATAGAAATACACATGCTATTGCTATTGCTACCAAGAAGAAAATTAGCGAATCCACCTATCTGATAGTAATTCACCTATCTGAGGTGAATTGACAACTCATACCCAGTCCTTTTATAGAATCTAACTGGACTGGCGGTTACTTCATCACTGGCAATAGGATAGGGTGTTCTATTAAATCTTAGGCAGAAAGCTACTTTAGGGTTCCAAAGAGGTTTGTATGACATTTGCTACTCTGCCAGAGACTTCATAAGATACTTCATGAGGTACCTTAACCACCCAGCATCTGCCAGTTATGGGGTTTGCTACATTCTGCCTAATGGTAGTTTTGGCCCTACATTCCCAGAAATTCTGAACAAAAAAGAACAGGGACTAAGTTATCAGAAGACATAATAAGCATGGATATTGAGAGCATGCAATTACACAAGATTTTTGCTACCACAGACCTGAGAAATACCTACAGGATTAGAACTGCCTTTCTGTAAGTAGATAATAAGGTAAATACATATTCTACTCCAGGGGTGGGAATCATGCAACCCTCCAAATATTTGTTGGGTTGCAACTCCCAGCATTCCTGACCATAGACTATGCAGGCTAGGGCTGACTGGTATTGTAGTCCAACACCATGTGGACAGCATGATGATTCCCACCCTTGTTCTGCTCTCTGAGTTCAATATGACCTATTCCCAAGTAAATGAGCATTAGGCTGCATGTATAACTTGAACCTAGTGGTGTTTACTTTGAAGCAAAAATGTAAAGGGTTACCATCATTTAAAAACACAGACTCCCCTTCTTCTGGGCTATGTCCTTCATGCTGTTAGCCAGTAGAAAAACACATTTAAGTATTTGCCAAACTCTCTTTAAACAGGAGAAGGGGAGAAAATAAGCTGGTGAGGTGTTTCTTTCCACTTCAAGATGTTTCAGAAAGGCCTTTTCAGAGGGAAGGGGGAGAAAGCTTGCAATGTTCGACAATTTGATCATTAATGAAGGCATTGGAAGTATGGGAGGGGAAGAACAGAAATTTTATTCATTTATTGGGAGGGTTTTCCTCCCTCTTTTCTATGTGTGTGTGTATGTGTAGTGTTTCAGGTTTGTGTTTGTTTCTATGTTGTACAGGTGCACAGCTGGCTTTCTAACCCTGCCAAGACTTGTTGAGGAAAAATAAAAATATTTGCCAGCCTTGCTCTTACAACAGCAATAACGACAATAGCAATGCATTTATTCCTTTGTGCTCTCTGCGTTTCAGAGTAGCAGTCCTTCACTGCCCACACGACGCAGGAGTCTGGCACACAGCAGCGTTCCGCAGGCTGCCAGCTGAAGTGTTTTGTTCAGTGCTGGCAACAGTTTCATTGCCAAAAGGTTTGTCTTCATCTCAGAGGCCAGACATAAATGCCGGGGAAGGGAATTTGAAATCCTTTTCATACTCTCCCTCACCTGTCTATCTTGTTCTTTCCTGAGAATGAACACCTGGATGCTTGTCTTGATCTAATGGGATTGACTAACATATTGAGCACCCAGATCTCAGGGCTTGGCCCTTCTTTTCCAGTTCTCAGGGTGAAAGGGAAGAATCTCAGGGTGAGAGTACTGTCTTGAACAATATATATTATCACTGGCTGAAATCCTGTTGGTTCTCTACAGAGCTAGCATGCAAACATACCAAAGTGCAATAAAGAAAGGGCTAAATCTGACCTTAATCCTGCATAAAATTGACCTCTTGAAAGTGAGGGGACATAAGTTAGCAGTGACTAACAAGTGCTAGTTGGTTGGTGGCTACATCTTTTATTTCTATGCTTTTAATTGTATTTTAACTTATACATTTTTCTGTTTTAATTGAAATGTTCTTTTTTCATGAGTATTTTTCTGCCTGCCTGCCTGCCTGCCTGCCTGCCTGCCTGCCTGCCTGCCTGCCTGCCTGCCTGCCTGCCTGCCTGCCTGCCTACCTGCCTGCCTGCCTGCCTCTCTATCTATCTATCTATCTATCTATCTATCTATCTATCTATCTATCTATCTATCTATCTATCTATCTATCTATCTATCTATCTATCTATCTAGTGTTACCATCCAGGCCACTTTTGGTTTATTTAAAAGTCTCCCCAGGCTTTCCAGTAAGATCTGGAAGCTACAATAAAATGGTATTTTTTTAATCCCTCCCATGGGAATGTAATGATCTAAATATCCTGAAGGCACCAGATCCCTTCTGATCTTGTAAGTAGGGTCAGGTGAAGTTGATACTTGGACTGCCAATGAATACCAGGCAGATAGGCTATATTTAAGTGAAAGGCAATGGCAAACCTACCTCTTGAATATTCCTTGCCTAAGAACACCCTATGAAATTCACAGGGTTCTCATAAGTTGACCACTGACTTGAAGACACATACACACACACTCATACCACTGTAAGGTGACCCCTAAAATGTCTCTGAAATTGGGCTGGAAGATGTTCTCCATCCTCATTCTCCAGGATTTCAGACAGCCCTCCTTCATCACTACCTGCCAAGGAATGAACCTGGAACCTTTCACATGCTAAGTGTGTGTTCTCTAGCAGCAAGCTACAGCCCTTCCTCAGTTAATTACAGTTAATTGACTCACTCTTCTAGCCATTGTAGCATATTGTGTTTGACAAATCTGATGAATTATAAACAACCAGTTCTTCTAGTCACTAAGAAAGCCAGCGGCAATGATGGATGGATAACTGAACAATTTTTATACAGCTCTTAGGACCTTAAAACATTTGGAGGCAAGACAATTTGTGTTCAGTTCCTTCTACTCACCACATTTCAACTGCCTTTTTCAAACTGAAATGTGTATCAAAATGCAGCTCATGTTGTGCCAAATGTCAAAATATTTAAAAATAGTTGAAGAATTTAGTTCATTTAATTTGACACAGTATAATTAATGCAACCCAATTTCCTTTTTAACTTGATGTTTCCTTCAGGAAAAAAATAGAATTATAGTATTTAAACAGTGCAAATTAAGAACTAAAATTACCTCCCACTTCCCCTACAGCAAGACTACATGTTCTGAACAGAGTATATCAACCTATCCTATCCTTTCAGTATTCAGAAATACATAATGAAGAAAACTCAGGTTGCAATCTTGTAGATATATTAGGATACAAGTCCAGTTGAATTTAATGGGACCTCTTACTATTATAGGATGTAGCCAGGCTCCCTTCTGGGATATTTCGTTTTCATTTCATTTTCTGTACATGCTGATTCAAGGGAGGGAGAAAATCTTGTTTTGTTAGTCTAAACAGAAAGTGAGTTTTATTTGTATTTCAAAGGATGTTGCCATTGCAAATGTAGTAATGGTGATCACTCCACCCAACAACAAAGAAAGGATGGGCTCCCACCAAAGTGGAGATGCAGTGGAGCTCCTGGTTTAAAATATTTCTTCAGAAGTGCTTATGAGATGGGAAATAACCATAAGATTGTGAATAACCTATGTCATTTATGTTCTGGGTACAGTTGTGTCTGTTGACATCAGCATTTGTTTGGGGTTCTCCATTATGATTATTGATTTCCTCTTAAAGCCAAGAGTGGAAACTTTTTTGTCTTTTGGCTTATTCCTTTGGAGGAATTCTGTCAGAGGCACATGCTAGTGGTAGTCAACACATGATTGCAATCCACCATCCCACCCCTCCTTCTTCCTCTACCAAAGATCTGAATCAGAGCTCAGAAAAGCAACCTTTTTTTTTTGTCCCAACTCCCACAATCCATGCTATCTGGGAGATTCAGGGAGTTTTGAGTCCAAAAACTTTTCTGAGCTCTGATATGGACTGGTTCAGATCAGAGAGGATTTTTGAAATTAGATCAAGAGCAACCTGTGCCCCTAGGGCGGTTGACTGTGTATCCCCATGATAATAACCATGTTATTATCTCTAATAAATATGATAAATGCCAAGAGTGACATGATTTAGTTTAATACCATTTCTATGGTATTTACTATATATACTTGTGTATACTTGTGTATAAATTGACCTCGTGAATCAGTCCATAATTATGGCTTTGGGGGCCATAATTATGGATCTTATATGACCCTGGATAAGTTGAGGATCAGTCTGTGGAGAGAGGAAAGTGCCGGCTTTGCCCTGGGGAGCCAGCTGCCCCTGGCCACTGCCATTTTTCCACTCAGGCATTCAAAAAGTCCTTTCATCACTTTACTCAAAGAAGAGGATAGTTCCTTTTTAAAATAAAAGTCAAAGTACAGTATTAATCTTACTGAAAAAAAGCCATCCCCTTATCTGGGTAGAGTGGCAAAAAGTGAGAGCTTAGTCCATCCTAAAAGGACTGACCTGCTCAATTCTCTCTCTGTGCTCCTTTGAGGGGAAACATCATTTTCCCATGCAGATATTCAAAAAGGCCAGAAGCAGCATGGCAGTGGAGAGGGTAGAAGGGGCCAGTACTTCTTTTAGGTTCTCCCAGGAGTTACTAAGCTCTCACCTTTCACCACTCTACTCAGAGAAGGGGATGGTTCTTTTGTTGATAAGAGTTAAGTTACAGTACTTACTCTGACCCTTGGATAAGTCAACCCAGGTTTTTTGGGTCAATTTTTGACTAAAAATTTTAGACTTTGTATACATGAGTATATACAATATTTTTTCAGTTATGTCGAACATAGAAGGTTTTAAGGGATTAAGAAGTTACTTATAATTTCTGCTCAACGTACCCAACTTACCATGGAGACAGGAGAAGGACAGGGCTGGGATGATACTTATGCATGACGTCATTCCAGTCCCATCCTTCTCCCATCCCCAGGTGGCACAATCGTTCTGCAAATAATTGATGGGTTTTCTCTGTCAACGATTGGTGATTGCATTGCCCTCCCACCGTGCGCCCTCACTTACCTTGTCTGCAGAGGCCCTGGAAGTGCAGTGGCTGTGCTTCTTGCCCCAGTGCAATCTGGGACAGTACCCGGCTGCAGTGCAGCAGGAAGAGGAGTGCTCATTGCACTTCCTGGTTCTCAAATGCAACCGGTGCAGAAGAGAGCTCTCCTGCCATGCCCCCTCCCAGCAGGGCCAATGTTAGGACCCACACCGGATGTCGCCAGAACAAAGGTAAGCTACGGAAAAGGCCTCAGTTGCAGAAGCTGGACTAATTTTAGTTGAAAGCTGAAGCTAAAATTCAGTGTTGGTATGAACACCCACACCCACATACACACACACACATGCTTGTTTTAAAAGAAGGAAACTTTGGGGGGCTCAACCTCAAGTTATTGCAGTAAGTGGTGGAAGTAAAAGCTTTATGGTAGGGGTTGAGATATAGTACAAGAGTTGTCTTTCTGGAAAAAGGAGAAATGTGTTATAGTCTCAGCCTCTACAAAGAAGAAAGATTTCCTACTAGGAAGAGTGCACTTTAGAAAATTGTATTATGCATACTGACCATTTCAGCCGATTTAGTAAGTGTTCTCCATGTGAAAAGTGTGTAGCCGTGGGCTTTAATTGGGCTGCAGCAGTTGTTGATTGGTATGGGCATTTATTTTTCAAAGCCTCTTAAAATACTAGAGAGTACCCAGGGAAGTGTTCTCTAAGTGCAATGCTCTAATACGCACTATTGCTTGCAGATGGAATGAAGATTGCCAGTGGAAATACCTGAATATTAATTTCTTTCGTATCTTATCAGCTCAATTGGCAAATGATATGCATGCTAGATAGAATGCCCCATTACTTCATTTCATCATCTGGTGCCAATTGAAATGTTTACTTTTCCCAACTCCACAGAAACTGCTCACAAAGTAAAGGGGACTCAGATTATTTATTTATTGCCTTTATGACTTATCCTACCCTAAAGAGTCACATCAGAATACAGCAGTTTCACCAGTCATGCCCATCCTCACAAAGGGTTGCAAAGTGATGAAGGCTCAGAGAAGCAAACAAAAAAAAAATTAAAACAAATACTGAATACATACATGTTTCAATTTCAATTCACTAAGACAGTCTACCACTCAAGAAGATTCCAGAGAGATAAAAGCTAGTGCCTCTGAATGTGAATGGTGTTTGTGGTGCTGAATTAGGGTTTGTGGTGCTGAATTAGGGTTACCACTTTTATTTTCTTAATAGGTTCATCATCTTCCTCACCAGCTACATGACAGGCAAGGACAACATGGTCCTATCAGAGGTGTATTTAGCATAAACAGCACCTAGGGCTAGCATGTAAGTTGTGCCTCTACCTCCAGGCTTGCTACCATCATCTCCCCCTCCTCCTCTTCCTCTGTTGCTTCTACCATTGCTTTTTTGGACTCCCTGGCATTAGTGCCCAGGGTACCCTAGATGACCTTCATCCCCACCCTAGATATACCTCTGGGTCCTATCCACCCTGGAAAGAGCTACACCTGATGGTGAGAAGTTTATTTGGATTCTTTTTGCACAATTGGTGGAAATGTTTTCATTAATGGGATGAAAAGAATGTGAGATTTAAAAAAAAAATGAAAACTGACAAGATTCATCCATTTCTGTTGCTTAATAGTGGCAATGATCCTACATTAGGGTTGCATCATGCAAATCTATACATACAAAGTTAGATTCTGATTGCACTAGACAACGCTTGTGTTGAGTGCAACATTGCACAACTGAATGTATACCCAAATGTGCAACCAAATGCATAACCAGATGTGCATGCATATCCATGCATGCCTATTAACATCTGCATGCACAATAGCACCACATACACAACTCTGCCTCTGCAACCTTGAAATGAATGCAGATGTTCCAAAAAAAAAGTGTTCAACTGCTCCTGAAGGGGACTTATGCACATGTAAATACCAATAAGATTCCAATCACCTCGTGTACCAGCAGCCAGGTCAATACACTGTGTGGGGATGTGGAAGAGGGCCTTCTTGCCTGTGGCACACCAGTTGTGAAATTCTTTCCTCTCAGAAGCCCAAATGGCACCAATTCTGAATTCATTTAGATGCTAAGTAAAAACTTGGCATCTAAATGGCTGTCTGTCAAAGCATTTGGGCCACAATGAATTCTCCCCAGTACTAATGCACGCAGCGTTAAACTGTTTTAATCTTTTAAATCAGTTTAATGTGTTCATTATGTTTAGTTTATTTAGATTATTTTTATTGTTTTAAACTATTCATATTAATTTTGTTTGTAAGCTACCCTGAGACCTTTTTAGTAGAAACATTTTAATAAATAAATAAATAAATAAATAAATAAATAAATAGGTAGATAGTTTTTTTTTAAAAAAACAGTTGTTATTTATGAACCACATTTCTGAATGTTCCCAATGATATCCATTAAAATAGATTTTTAAAATGTTATTTAAAAGCAAATCAAAAACAATCTTAACAGCCAGTTGTAATAAATGAGCATCCATCAAAAGTTCAACAGGGACACAGACAGCTTAACAGCTTATTGGAAGGGTGTTGCATAAAAGGGATGCTGCTAGAGAGGAAAACCCTAGTCAAAGACACCATACTTATCCAACTAGGAAGGAAAATATTTATATATATAATTTTTATTAAAATTAATTTCAAAAATAAAACAAACCCAGTAGAATATTAAGTATAGAAATATAAATATAGTAACAATAATTATGACAGAAACCTTTAACATAAAGTTAAAGTTAAACCCACAAATATTCTTCTCTGTAAGTATATATCCTACTGTACCAATTATATCACTTCCCACTTATCCCTTTCCGGTTTATTTTGTAAGTTCAAATATGTCACCTCTGTTTTCCAAACACAACTCATTATATTCGAAACTGTACGTCAATCATAAATCGTAAACATTCCCTTAACGCAGCTAGATCATCCAAAGACTTACATACCTTCAGTCTCTAATGCCCCATTTCATCCCGATTTAGGGTAAATGAATTTTCCATTGATCCACTGTTTCATTAATTTATGCTCCAAATCTTATATCTATTATTTACACATTTTATAAATTTTATAAAATCACAGTCTGATTGTATCTTTTCTGTAGGTAATTTATTATCGGTTTCCATTCTGTATCATGAGTTATATTCGTTGCATTTTGCTGAATTTTTGTAAGTTGGTCGCAGATTTTCATTTCATTAAGCTTAAGTAACCATTCTTCTAGCTCCGGAATTTGCGAATTTTTCCAATATCTTGCAAACACAATTCTGGCGGAAGTAACCATATAAAGTATTATTTGCCATCTGCCCCCAGCATCAATTGTTGGTTATCTGGAATTATATTCAAGAGATACATTTCTGGTGTCAATTACATATTTATCCCAAGCATTTCTTCCATCGTTTTATGAATGTTTTTCCAGAACTTCCTTACTTTGTGACACATCCACCACATGTGGTAAAAGGTCCCTTCTTCCTGATTACATTTCCAGCAATGTTTCTTACCAGTATTATACATTTTGGCTAGCTTATATGGGCTTAAGTACCACTGATGAAACATCTTTAAGTAGTTCTCTTTTAAATCTTGTGCAAGAGTAAATTTCTGTGTCCTCTTCCAACTTTTTTGCCAATCTTCGAGTTTAATATTTCTTCCTATGTTTTGGGACCATCTAATCATTGTTTGCTTAATTGTTTCCTCCTCCAAGTTTCTGTTTAAAAGAAAAGTGTAGATCTTAGATGTTAAGTGACTTTGATTTTCAAAAATTGCTTTTTCAAAATCATTCATGTCTGTTTTTGAAAGAAAGCCTTCCAATCTCATGTCCATTTTAAACCTCTCTCTCAACTGTAGGTACAAAAACCACTGAGTGGGAAAGCTACTTTCTTCCAAGGAAGGAAAATATTAGAAATATTTTGTCTAGCTTCACCATTAAATGCAGGCAGAAGAGGAGGGGGGAATGTTTTGGACATTTAGACATTTACCATTGTATGTGAAATCTTTGCTTACTCTCTCTTTGCTCTTCTCTCATAGAAGAGAACAGGAAAGGCATCTTTGTAATGGGAAACTCCATGTGTTACTGGCCTGTAATCAAAAAGCAGGTTCACCATTATCTGCCTTGCATGGAAGGAGTAGATTTCACAAGTTAGATATGAATTCATTCAACTGGAGGAGCTCCTCTAAGCAGAGATAAGAGTGACTTGCTGTAAATATCACCTGTCTAAGGGAGGAGAAGAGCTGCTTCCCCAAGTTGAAGCTGTAGGGAAAGAACATTTAACGATGTGACACACGAAGTGGGGAGATATTTAGTGAAGTATAGAGGATTATATTGGGAAGAACAGGGTAGTTATATTCAGACTCTGTCTCCAAGTTTTATTTCAAATCAGATCATGAAATCTTTTGAAATATCAAAGGAGATACTACTTTTGAAGACTTAGGATATGGAATATAGCTGGTGAGAGTGACTTTTGTCTTAGGGCAAGGGGAAGAAAAAAAATTATTTACAAAATACTTTGCAGTACTTTTTAAAAATCTGAAACAACACACAGTTACTTAGCCTCCATCTGGTAACACCAGTTATATTTATAAATGCAAAACTATTTTACCACTGGCTTCACGGGCTTGGTCTCAATCCAGAACTGAGGCCTTGAATGGATAATCATCATTGTATCTTTTCTGTTGTCTACCAAGGCAGAAAGTGGAACCACTCTCCATAACGTATTTGTTGTAAGACAGCAGGTAATTGAGGGGAAAGAAATAGCCTGGCTCTTGTGCTAGTAAATAGTCTCCAATACTATATGTCTGAAGATCTAGAAGTATGTGCGAGAAACTATAAGAGTCCACCCCTTATAAAAATGTGTAAAGATTTTTGTGTTGTTAGTATTTAGGGCAGGAGTGCTTCTGTACTTCTTATCTCTTGTCCTCTTATTTTTCTGGAATCTTTCCCTGTTAAATCATTAGAATGACAACTTGTTCATTTTGGTTTTTTTAACAAATGTGAAATGCATAATCAAAAGGGGGGCATTGATTTTGATAAAATGTGTGTATGCTAATTTATACGTATAGTTGCACATTTAGAAATGTAGCTGTAATCTAAACAGAAGTATGCTGGATTAACGATGATGGCACTAGATCCTCAAATGTAAAAATACATCATTAAATAAATGATCCTTGCCATAATATTTCCACTTTCTAGGTATGGTTGTGAATGCTGGACAGTGAAGAAAGCTGACAGGAAGAAAATCAAATCATTTCAAAACATTTGAAATGTCATGGTCGAGGAGAGTTATATGGTCAGCATAAAATGACAAATGCAAATCAGATCTGAATTCTCACCCAAAGCCAAGATGCTTAGACAGAGACAGTTGTGCTTTGGATATACCATGACACATTATAAAAGACAATAATCTTCAGTAAAGTGGAAGGCAATAGGAAAAGCTGAAGATTAGATGAACTCAATCAAGAAAGCCACGGCCCTGAGTCTGAAAGACCTGAGAAGGTCAGTTGATGGCTGAGACTCTCAGAGGTTTCTTATTCAGAGGATCACTATAAGTTGGAGTTGACTTGACAGCAAACAGCAGCAGCAACCCAGTGGTTACATTCAGTAGTGTCCATCCAACTGTGGAATGAGCATCATTAATAAAACATCTACTGTGGAGGTTGCTTGTCCAGGAGGCACATGGATATGCACAGGAAGGGACAGGGAAGGGAAATTCCATAGAATGAGTGGACATCTGGACAGCTCTTCAAACAGAAGGATGACTTTTTTAAAAATCTTCTTATTCCTTGTGATTTCAGGATCAAAATCTGAGACCCTGGGGCAGGTCTTTGTGACATCAGAAGAACACCCTTGTGTTAAAGTTGGAAAATAATGGCTGGAATCTTGGCGGTGTCTTAAACTTGTGTAGGTTTTTCTACAGAAGCAATGGGCATTTTGTCTCATGTGGAATGTCAACATTGAGTCCAAGGTTGTGAGGGTGAAAGTGTGTATGCATTGGGCATGGAAATGTCAATTCATGTAGCTGGATGTATATGTATGCACAATATTGGCACAGGGGATATACATGCACATTTGGTTGTGCATTCAGATGCATATTTGAGATATGTTATTTGTGCAGCACTGTCATTCAAAACAAAGGTTGCACATCACAACCAATGGGTAACTCTGTGTACAGAGATTTGTTCTATGCATGCCTGATGGAGGATCTCATCCAATATATGTCTGCATGTATGCTTGCATGAGAGAGTGAGACAATGCTGGTGATATGTGCTACCTCCTAAACAAATATTATGTACAACTTATAAATGGTCAGAGACCTGAGTCCTAGATAAACTAATATTCCTATCTACATACTAATTTTAGGGAGCCTAAAGAACAGTGCACTAAATACATAATCATTTCCTAGATGATCTGAAAATTTCCTAGATGACACCTGAAAATAGTTAAGTATGACTTAATACCTGCCTACTTTAAATGTTATGGCACCAATTCATATGTATTACTAATTGATTTTATCAAACAATTTGGTTCCGGAAATGAATATTACCCAGTGATCCATTTTCAGGGCTCATATAACAAGAAGACTCACAAGCAACAAAGGTTCACATCACTCCATTCACTATTTTGCTCCAGTGCATGGACTCCAGTGCATCCATCCATTGGCTTGTTCTCCAGTTCTCTCTCCTTGTTTCTGCTTACTGTGACCATTTCCACACTTCATTGTTATAGTGCTGTTATTCCACTTTCAGCATCCTATGGAGTCCTGGGCTTTGCAGTTCGGAAATGGGCATTTAGAATTCTCAGCCTGAGTGTTCTTTGGCCTCAGTAAACTACAAATCCCAGAATTCCACAGGATGTTGAAAGTGGAACAGCAGCACTATAACAGTATAGTGAGGAAATGGCCTGTATTTGGGGATGTTGATGTTGAGCAAGTATATAAACACCTTTGCACCGTGCCAGTGAGCACTGGCAACAGTTGAAAGCATAGAGGAGAGGGTGTTAAGCCGTGGTTTATGTCTGGCATTTCATTGAGTTGCTGACTCTGCTGTGAATTTTATTCTGAACTTTAAAAGAACTATCCATCCCACAAAGAGATTCTCCACCTTAGGTGATTTTTTCAAAGTTCAGAATAAAAGCTGGAATAGATATAATTAATGTCCTGCTGACATGGCAGCCACCAGCCATAACTGGTGTATAGGCTTCAAAGTGAAACTGTACACAGAGTTGAATTGTTCTCTTTCTCCAATGCCATTTGTCCTGATCTCATCCTTCCACCTAGAGATGGGGGGTACCATAGCAATTTCTTTGCCTGGTACCCTGAGGCCTGAAAACCAAGCTGCAAACAGATAAGGCTTCTTAGTGCACAGTAAGGGTTATGTGTGTGTTTGTGTATGTTGTGTTCTCCAATGGAATGGGGACACTGTGCAAATGTTTCCTAAGGGTGGAATGATGGCAATCATCAAGGCCACCAGCTGGCTTCCAGGAATAGTTTCCCTGATATTCATTCATCAGGTCCTTGATAAGAGAGGAATTCGTCTTTAGAAAGGCCCTAGTACTCCTGGCTTATAGGTGTATCACCAAAAAATGTTGTGTTTAAAAGCATTTCTTAAGAACCCTGTTATTTTTGTTTTATTTCATTAAGTGTTATAATCTGTTTCAGATTTTTCTGTGTTGTCAAGTTCTAACCTGGTTAAGAAGTATAGTTATGGGGGATGGGGTTGCAAAATGAGGGTATTGCCCCCCCAAAAAAATTCTGGCCCTCTATGAAATTGTCTTTGTTTCCAAATTTCTAGCATTACAGGGTTAGATATCAAAAAGCATTCATGTTTAGAACTCTTCTACTTTCTGTGTTCACATTTCCTTCATTGCTTTACCTGACCCTTTCCTTTGGATGCCTAAACCCTTTTTCTAAATGCTTTAAGTAACTGTGATGCTAGAATTTGGTTCAAGTAACTGTGGGGTAGAATTCTTCTTTGAGAGGTAATGCCCTGATATTGCTCCACATACAGTTTCACCTTTGATCTGGTTAGTGCTTTTGACTTCTACTAAAGGCCCTATGTCAATGAATTGTCAATTTATTCTAGGTTTTAGTTTGAACTCTGAAGAAACTATCCACACTGCTCAATCTTATTACCAAGAATAGATTTAGGACCCTGGACAACTCCTTTAAAGTTTAGGATTGGGTCTCCTTATTTACTTGGATGTTACTGTGTACCTTCAAGTCATTTTCGACTTATGGTGATTCTAAGACAAATCTTTCATGCAGTTTCCTGGGGGTGAGAGTATGAGACAGACCCAAGATCACTCAGTTGGGTTTCCATGGTTGAATGAAGAACTGAACCCTAGCCTCCAGGGCTGTAGTCCAACACTCAAACCACTACACCATGCTCATTTACTTGGATAAGAGATCATAATTAGTTAGAATTGACAAGTACTATACTAGGCTGGTTGGAGTAACGTACAAGGAAGCTTTCTGTGTTCCCAACCACTCTTCAGTCACTGCTATTTGCATTTTGGCTTTGCCTTGAATGAGAATGATAAAATGCAGCAAGAAAGGGGAAGTGGAGGAATGAGCTGTCCAGATATCCTCTCTAAAGGGCAAAGAAAAACATAGACACCCTAAGCAATACAGCTACAAAGGACTTAGACTGTCATTTCTTTACACAAGGACTAGTTTAAGTGTGTCATAAACTTCCAAGGTCATCAACAGGAGAAGTTAGCATAAACAGTTTTATAAAGAAGCTAGACAGGAATTTCAAAGTAGCAGTGGGGAGGGGAAAGGCTTTGGAGTTTTACTGCAGATACAACAAAGGAGATCAGAACAAGATAGGTAGCTCCCCTCCCCTGCCAGCCAGAGCTGATATTTCATTTCCCTCACCTTTTGAGAGAATTTATGGAATCTGAAAGTATGTGTGTGACATTTCTGTTTCAGTAATTTTCTTATATTTCATATGATTGGAAATGTAAAATTAGCAGATCTACCTCTCTCATCTGTATATTGTTGTTGCTGATGTTGTTATCTGTTTAGGTAGGCATACATAACTCTACAATGTATAATGAAACCAAATGGTAGAAAATGCATAAACGTATAAAGAGAAGCATAACCCTTTTTACATGATAAACTGGATATATGATTGTGTTTAGGACAGATGTGTGGATTATGCATGTAGGGAGCACTGTTGTATCAGTAAATTCTGAAATGAAGGTAGATTCCATAGCCATAGCCCTAGGAATAATCTCAGGCAGCTGTTTTGATCCATATCAACCAACCAAACAATCAAACAAACTTAAAAAAAAAGTTCTAGTCCTTTTTATCTCACCCAGGAACAGGGCTTTTATCAAGATAACTGTGACATACTGATTTCTTTCCAGGCAGAACCTGCAGTTCCTAGTTCCTGGAACCCAGTCACTGGCCCTTTTTGCATGGCATTTTCAATGCGAAAGGGCCCCTTGAGCGTTGCGTACATGTGAGGAGCAGTCCACACAACGCACTCGCATTTGCGTGATGCTCCAGGGCCCGGCAGGAACCGCGCACGCATTTTTTTTCGTTTTTGGCTTGAAGCCGAAAATGCTGTACAGTTGCGCATCACTCCGGGGGCCCGCTCACACTTACCTTGCTTGCGGAGCCTCGAGAGTTGGGCCGGTCGGGCTTCCTGTCCAGTGCAGCCTGGGAAGGCCCAGGCTGCACTGCGAAAGGAAGAGGTGGGGCTTTCGCGCAAGCAGGAAGCTCATGTGGAGCTGAAGAAGCAGAGAAGCGAGAGCCTCTCTCCAGTGGCTGCTCATGCGAGCACTGCACCCCAGTGCCAAAAATAGGTGAGCTGCGGAAAGGGGCACTGTCACCCTGCCTTCCAGTCCCCTTTATAAAATATCTCCTTGGATTTGGGGTCCTAGCTCTTCATGTAACCTCACTGTGGACAAGTGTGAGTCTCAGTTCTCAGTGGTAAGTGTGCCTCACTCTTCCTTCAGGGTAACTAACACTGTCCAGAGTCAAGTTTACAAAATAACTAACAGGGTAACTTTATTTAATATCACACAGAATGAATGCTTTCAGGTTTCAGTTCTTAGGTTCAAACAATTAACACTGTTTTAGTTATGCCAGATCCTTTGCTGAAATCCACTCAAACACCCCAGTGCTCAGAAACTCTCCTCAGACATCTTCCAACAGTCTGGTTCTCAACTGTTTGGCCCTTTCCGCAGTTTACCTGCTTCTGGCACGGGCATGCGGGGATCACATGAGCAGCCTCTTCCGAGAGGCACACACATCCCCTCTGCTCCGTCTCCACAGCAGCTGCCTGCTGGCTGGCAGGCAGGCAGTGTGAGGGGTCTGCCTCTTCCTTCTGCTGCACAGCCGGGTACTTTCCCAGGCTGCGCTGGGGGAGGAAGCATGAGGGCCACATCTCCAGAGGCTCTGCATGGATGGTAAGTGCGTGTGAGGCCCCAGAGCGACACGCGATCGCACATCATTTTCAGCAAGAAGCTGAAAATGATATATTGCGTGATCAGTGCCTGCTGGCCCTGGCAGCATCACACGATTGCAAGGACATCATGTGGAACAGTCCTCACAATCACGTGATGCTCCAGAGGCCCTTTCACATGACAAATCCTGTGTGAAAAGGGCATTTGTCTTCCCTCAATGACTCCCACTGTCAGAGGTAAAAAAAAAAATATTTTAAAAGAATTTTCCTCACTCATAGAGGCTTCTCCTTTCTCTCACAGAGTTCTCTGTCCCAGGATTGGCTGGCCGCTGATATTCACTTCATATCCTTTTACCCTAGACAACATTCTATCAAGTAAGCTTCCTTTTTAAATTGAGTTACACTATCACAATAATGAATCTTGATTGCTTATTAAGCATGAAGCCACGCCAAATATTCTTCTTGACACTTGGAAAAGCTCACAGCATTAAATTGTTGCAGGGGTGTACTGTGGTGAGGATTACAGTTGTGCTCAATAGTTTGCATCTACACTAAGGCTATTTCTGCGCTGCACTGTTATAGTGCTATTATTCCACTTTCAACATCCTATGGAATCCCAGGGCTTGCAGTTTAGTGAGGGGCATTTAGAATTGTTGGTCAGAGAGCTCTTTGGTTTCAGTAAACTACAAAGCCCAGAATTCCAGAGGATATTGAAAGTGGAATAATAGCACTATAATAGTGTAGTGAGGAAACGGCCCAAGAGAGAACAGGGGAAGTAGAAGAGGAGATAACGGCAGCTGATGTCATAATCCCTGCTAATCAAAAAATGTAGTGCCCCAACTATATATACTTGGGTCTGTGGCACCATTGCAGATTATGGGAAGCACGCAAAATTACAGCCAGGGGTCTGTACTACCTCTTAAAATATTTGATGTTGGGATAGACTTCAAATACTTGAACAGCTATAAGGTGTAAGGTGAATGCTTGCACACAGCTATAAGAAAAGCCATGCTGAACCAGACCAAAACCTTAAATTCTTTACATTTTCAATAATGTCAGGGGGATTCTAGGTCTGGAGCACTGAAGAAAAACAAACTGTTGGCTAGATCCAACTCTTTGGTGCTATTTGTTATGTTGAGTAAGATAATTCTCAGTAGTGTATCATGTTGAAATAAAAAGATTCTATATTTTAAAAGTCAATTTTAAAAATGAAAGGCAGACTAAAACATGCCATCTAAAGTATCCACTGGTATCTCAACAAGGATGGAGCCTGCCTGACCTTTCTCAGGAGGGAGTTCCACACTCAAGGTATTGCTACAGAGAAAGCTCTGACTCATATACTGGCCAGTCCTGCTTCTTGTGATGATGAGATATGCAACAAGGCCTCTGTTTCAGATCTCAGATTCCAAGCAGATTCATATGGGAGAAGGCAAACTTTCAGATATTATGGCTTCAAGCTTTTTAAGACTTTAGCTGAGCTTGAGAGTAAAATGGAAGCCAGTGGAGTGGTTCAAGACCAGTGATACATGGGTAGGAATCCTGTTGGTAACTTGTCCATGTGTAGCTTCACCTACAGCAGTGGTCTGACACTTTTGTCAAAAATGGAACCTCTGCCTTCAGTACATAATTACAGAATCATAGTTGCACATGTAGTGCCATTGCACATCTAGTCATGGAGATATATGACATGCACATGTGCATGAGATTGGCTTGAGATGTGTGTGCCAAAGAAATGTGCATCTCAATGCACATCAGTTCACACATTCAGAGGTTCATTCAGTGGTGTAATGTCACCACTCAGCAGTCAATGTATAACTCTTCATGTGGAGATTTACAAACCAGATGTAGCATCTTAGCCATGGTGTTTAAATCACATGTCAGACAACAGTCTGGCTACTGCATTTTGTGCTAGCTGTAGCTTCTGGACACCTCTCAGGGGTAACTCCATGTAGAGTGCATTACAGTAGTCTAATCAAGAGGCATGGATCACTGTGGCCAAGTCTGCCTTCACATTCTCCTCAGACACACTCATGTACTTTCTGTATAAAGAATACTCAAATTATATCTGGGGTAAGTTGCCAAAATTATTTCTACCAGTCAGAAAAAATATAGTAAAACTGCCTTTAAACAAATACATTTCCCTTACTATTTATTCATTTATTTATGGTGCATTTTTATCCTTATGGAGACAATTTAAAAAACTGATAATTAAAAAAGAATTTAAACAAGTTATTGTGTTAAAACCCCATTGATTTAAAACGTATATCATTTAAAGACATGTCAATAAAGACAAATAAAGATTACAATACTGCAGTCTAATAATAAAAAGACCTTTCTGCACAAACATTTAATCATCAACTGCATGTTTAAATAAAAAGGTGTTTACTTGCCAGCAAATGGAAAAGAGAGAGGGGACAGCCTAGCCTCCAGTGAGAAGGAATTCTATAAGCCAGGAGCAGCCACTCTCTCCTATGCCCATTGGCTTGTCACAGGGGTAGGACCAAGAGAAAATCCTCCCTTGAAGATCTTAATACTTGGACAAACTTATGGGGTGAGATATGCTATTTCATACTGTCTGGACCTAAGG
Source organism: Iguana delicatissima (assembly GCA_948472985.1). NCBI lineage: Eukaryota > Metazoa > Chordata > Lepidosauria > Squamata > Iguanidae > Iguana > Iguana delicatissima. Next base: position 276,202 of record CAOKZL010000803.1, on the reverse strand, counting down.
CATATAGGGCTTTATAGGTTATAACCAATACTTTGAATTGTGTCCAGAAACAAACTGATAGCTAGCAAAACTATTTCAACAAGGGAGTTAAGTATATGTTCCCCACAACAAACCCCAGTTAGTACCCTGGGCACATCATTTTGGACCTAATGAAGTTTCTGAACAGTTTCCAATGTACAGTCTGCTGTCCAAATGGGATGCAATCAAGGAATGTGTCACCACAACCAGATCTGGCATTTCCAGGAATGAGTGCAATTAGTACACTAGTTCTAAATGTGGATATGAATTCCTGGTCACTGCTGAAACCTAGGCCTCCATGCTTATGGCTGAATCCAGGAGAACATCCTGGCTATAAGCCTGAGATTTCAATGGGGATCTACTTCCACCCAGCACAGGCTTTATCCATGTTCTCTGATATGACTTTCAGTTGTCCAAAAGTACCTCTGTCCTATCTTGATTTAGCTTCAGTTTTGTTACCCTCATCAAGTCCACTGCTGACAGCAGATATTGGTTTAGCACAGAAACAGCTTCCTAGGAATTAGAAAGAATGGAGGGATATAGTTGGGTGATATGATCATATAATTCCAGATAACTTATCCTAGCACTTTCTTCTCTAAATTGAAGAGCATGAGAGGCAGAATTGATCCCAAAGGAACTCCACAGACAAGCATCCAGGATGCCAGACGGAATTTTCCCAGCACCACCTTCTGAGTTTATCACTCCAAGGACTGGAACCTCTATGAAGCAGTTCCCTAAAGTCCCATTGCAGAGAGAGGTCCCAGAAGAATACCATGGTATTGAAAGCCACTCAGTAGAACCAAGAGGGATACATTCTTCCTGTTTACTTCATCCACCAAGGCAACCACAGCTGTCTCCATCCCACAAACAGGCCTGAAACCTTACTGAAATTGATCGCGTTTCTGGTATGGAAAGGAAGAGTATATGAGAGAAGCTAGCTGAATGCAGGACTGGGAAATGGAGAAAGATTGTGGAAGAGACTTGGAGAGAACTATTTGAAATTGCTTTTTGTTTTTTCCATCCAATCAGTCAATTCATTTACAAAGCAAACTGTCATGTTATTATTGTTCTAAAAAATTTACCTGGAATGAAGTGGCAGAAGCTTGATGACTGAGAGGTATTTGGAATGAGTACATCCCACATGACAAATAACAGCTAATTTTGAAAAGTTTCATGAAGACAAAGAAGGATATGGTGTCAGGGAGAGAAGCAAAAGAGATTGCACGAAGAAGAAATTCCACTCATGGAAGGGGAGAAAAAAATGGAGCACAATCATGAGGGTCAACATAAATGGAGTGACCAATATCCTCTATCTCAATGCTTCCCAAGCAATCTGATGTGGAGAACCAGTAGTCATTTTTTCCCCAGTGTCCCAGGGAGACATATTGTATTTTTGCCCTTTAGCTACAATTGTTTCATTATCTCCTGGAAGGTCAGCAGGGACTAGCAGGCAAAGGCTCAGGGACTGGTATTTTGAGCAGAATTTCTCTAGCTCACCAATCAGATTTTCAGTATACTCTAACTGGAAAATGCAGAGCATGGAAAAGTTATTTTTGAACAATAGCTTCCCAAGTCCCCAAAAAGCATGACCAGTAGCTGTGCTGGCTAGGAGATTTTATGAGCTCTACTGTATGAAAACAAGTAGCCTCTTCAGGCTCTAGAGAAATAACCCTTGCTGATGCCATTCAGGAAAAAAAAATCCCCCCCCCCCAACTAACTTCTCCTCTTCCCTCCACAGCCTAATTTACAGTCGCATAGGGATGGGGAGGCAGGGGAGCGGTTCTCTCCAGGCAGCAATGTTTTTGGGGCATCCTGGCCCATAGTTATGCCCTCATGTGCCCTGGCCATGGCCCCACCCCGCACCCCACACACAGTGGTCACAGCCCTCGTGCTGTAGCCCTCCTCTCCCACCCCCCTCCCCACAGTCCAAGCTCCATCCCTCCTAATTTATCTGCTGTAATGTGACCTCCCAGTCTGAGCAATATTTTTTTGCCAAAATTTCAGAGGTTTTCAACCCTGAGTTGTTGATAAGTAGGCTTGGAAAGGATGTAATACTTTGCTGCAGATCCCCTGGATCCCCTCCTCACTGTTGCAGCCCCATGGACTTACTTTTGTGGCAGAAGTAAGCATAGAAAAAAGAAAACGGGGATGAAGGAAGAAGCTCATAATGTATTATTCTAAATTTTAATGTTTGGTTTCTTTCTTCTTTTTCTTTCTTTTTTTTTTTCAAACACAGTTGTATACTGCAGAATTGGCAGTTTCAGAGGCATAAGATTTTCTTCTCCAGGAGAGGGGAAGCTCCTCAAAATACAGAAAACTTAAAGAAGACAAAACCAGAAGTGGAAGTCCACTTGTAGTATTTTTTTTTCAAGGAGTGGGTTGAGATACACTTAGAAGGGTGAACTACTACCTTTAAAGGCTTCCAGATGGCCTGCTACACAACACAATTATAGTGTTATTATTCCACTGTAATTGCCATGGCAACATCCAATGACAACCTGAGTCTTGCAGTTTAGGGAGGGGTATTTAGAATTCTCAGCCAGAAAGCTCTACTGCCCCACCAAAATATATATCCCAGGATTCCACAGGATGTCATGGCAAATCAAATCAAATCAAATCAAATCAAATCAAATCAAATCATAGCAGTACAACTTAATAGTGTGAAAGAGCCCTAGGAGTTATATAGTAATTCACCTTTTTTGCTGAACAGTTCATCAGGGCCATATGTGACCTACAGAGCATACTTTACCTATCCTTCTTGTACTGAATTTGGGATTGGATTATACTTTTGAAGTCAGTTTAGGCTTTTCTTAAAGAAATAGATTAAATCAATACTAGTTTAGGCTGTATAGGACACTTCTCATAGCTTGATTAGCTTGTAATGACCCTACTTACTCCCTACAGAAGACTTCACTTCTCTCCACCATTAATCAACTTTTATCCGGAGAGATACCCCAAACATGGAAATTAGCTAATGTCACCTTAATTCCTAAAGAATGAAAAGATATAACTCAACTTCAAAGCTACAGACCAATCTTTCTGCTCAATACGCATTATAAGATATTTACATCGATCTTAGCAGAGAGGTTGAAAAAAGTCCTTAAAGACTGGATTAAAAATGATCAAGTCAGTTTTCTCCCTGACCACCAATTAAAAGACAATATTAGAATTCTGAGGAATATAATCCAATTCTGTGAATCGGATAAAAACAAGAAATTAGGTCTGACCTTCCTTGATGCTGAGAAGGTGTTTGATAACGTCTCTTGGTAGTTTATGTTTCAAACCCTACAGAAAATAGAATGTGGTAATAATTTTTTGGAGTGATAAAAGCAATATATTCAGAACAAGAAACTCATATAATAATCAATTCGGAAAAGACTAAACCATGTGAAAATAGAAGAGGCACTAGACAAGGATGCCCACTTTCTCTCTTACTTTTTATCATGATTATTGAAGTTTTGATCAATAAGATAAGACAGGAAGACAGCGTAAAAGGTCTTAAATTATAGAATACTAATTTAAAAGTATGACCATACACTGATGGTCGTAGTTTTGGAAAACTCCATCCGTGGATTCGATGAATTCAATGAATAAAAGATTTTGGAGAAGTCGCGGGATTCAAAATAAATCATGATAAGACTGCAGTGTTAACCAAGAATATGCCACTAAGTGAGGTGGAAGAATTGCAAAAGATATCTAATTTTAAAATTGAAAAGAAGATTAAATTTTTAGGAGTTTGGCTCACAAATAATAACCGTGACCTATTTAAAAATAATTATTTACCTAAAGGGAAAGAAATAAAAAATGATTTAGCTACATGGAATAAACTTAAACTTTCATTTCTGGGGAGAATCTCAGCAATCAAAATGACATTATTACCAAAAATTAATTTTCTTTTTCAAAATATTTCTTTGTCAATTAATAATGATGTATTCAATCAATGGAAGAAAGACGTGACAAATTTCATTTGGGCCAGGAAGAAACTGAGAATTAGATGGACTTTGTTGATTGATTCAAAGGAAAGAGGTGGCCTTGGACTACCAGATCTTAAATTATATGCCTACGCAAATAGCCTCACTTGGATAATAGACTGGTTAAGACTGCAGAATAATAAATTACTGCTCTTTGAAGGGGCAGGTATGAAAAGTGGCTGGCACCTACATATGTGGTATATGAAAAAGCAACCTCAAAAAGAATTTCTTGATCACACTTATTTTTAATTTGGTTAAAATAGAAACACCAGCTTTGCTTGAAATTTTCTCTTTGGCTTTCTCCCCTAGAAGCTTTCCATTATGATGAAACTAAAAGACCACAATGATGGTGGACTTACAATGAACTGCTCAAATTCCAGAAAACTCAACCTAGTTTTAAAGAAAGGGAGGAACGATTGGCGGAAGGGAAAAAATGTTCTTGGTATCAATATGCACAGCTATATGCCAGATTTAAACAAGGTAACGAAGAGGAAATTATTAATAATGTGAAAACAGAATTCGATCTCATTTTGGAATCAGGGAATAGACATCTAACAGCAAAACTGTATAGCTTACTATTAAAATGGGAAACGGAACAAAAACTAGTAAAAAATAACATGATTAAATGGGTGCAATATATTGGACACCTAATACAATTACAAAACTGGGAACAGGCTTGGAAAAACTTAAAATTTACAAAGGCTCAAGGGTTTAAAGAAAAATTTTATAAAATGTTTTATATGTGGCATTTAATTCCAGCAAAATTGGCTAAGATATATAAGGGGGAAAATGACAAATGCTGAAAGTGTAAGATTGAAAAGGGAACCTTTTTTCATTGCTGGTGGCAATGTAAAAAGGCAAAATTCTTTTGGAAAAAATCCATTTGGAAATTACAAAAATCTTGAAAATAAATTTCCCTATGTGACCAGAATGTTATTTGTTAAATATGGTTGAATTGATAAAAGATTATATTGGGAAACAAAACAAAAAAATTCTTTTGTACTTGATAACCAAAGTAAGATTATTATATACCAAAGAGGGTGTACCAACAACTGAGGACTGGCTTTTGGAATTTATTATTTAATGCAGATTGATAAATTGTCAATATTGTTAAAAGAGAAATCAGTGAAAAGGTTTAAGGAAGACTGGAATTGTGTATATAATTATTTGGAGAATATTTCCGGTCCTTTAAAAACTATTATATGGAAGGATTAATAATTTCCGACAGTCATTCAACCGTTCAGTTAAAGAAGATAAACTGATATAAATCTGGACGTAACTAAGTATATTAAGTAAGCATATTTATAATGTATATTATATTATGTATATTGCATAATAATATCTAGAAGAAGAAGGAGAAGAAGGAGAAGAAGAAAAAGGAGAAGGAGAAGGAGACAACTTCACGTCTCTCGTCCATGGGGTGCAGTGTAACTTCAAGAGGCACATTTTCTCTCACATTGAATACTTTCTCTAAGAAGAGTAGCCCAGCTGTGGTGCTCACCAGCTCCTAAGTAGTGTGAAAGCTGAAATGGAGACCTAAGTACCCATATAAGCTCCACTCTCAATATCCCCACATGTTGACAGCATCCTTGGCTTTTGGATATTCAACCAAGCATAGTTACACAGCCCAATACTGGCCTCCATGCTCAACACACTGTTTGAAATGCTGCTGGTTTCACAGGGATGTTGATGGCAGTGCTTACACATGTGCCCATATTCCCATAGCCCCACATTTAACCAGGTGAATGCATCAACCAGCCTAATAAACAGAATACTGAGCTTGGAAGCTTTACTTTTGGGCATAAAGATCCTGAAATCATGTCTCTGTTGGCCATGTTAGCTTAAGAATTCATGGAACTATGATTTAAAAACATTTGGTTCTAAGTTTTGTTTCTAGTAAACTTTTGTTCTTCTCTGCCGAGCTGGGAGCAGTGAGTTCTCTCTTTAATAAAGACATCCTTTTCCTTGTTGTCCTGTACAATCTGCAGACCACTAGCAGATCACTGTCTTCCTTTGGTCTTTTGATCCTCTTCTCATAAAAAATGCCTGTTTACCTTCTTGCATGCAGAAGAATGTCAATGAAAGATAAAATTATTGCAAAGCTTGTATGACCAAAAATCTATTATTATTATTGTTGTTGTTGTTGTTAATATAGTCATGATAACTGTGTTCCCTTCTGAAGGCCAAAAATGTTATAATTATATTTTAAAAATTCACAATTGTAATGATGGCATTGGTTAAATAATAAAAGATGCACTTGGCTTATTTAGGAGGGCAAACCACTTTGCAACCATAAACAAATCTAACTGGGACCTTCTTAAAAATGCCATGAAGAGTGTAAACACAATAACATTTTGTAATCCTTTGAAACAGAAACAAATTGGTTGTAACAAAACAAAGGTCACTGTGACACTCTGAATCTAACTAAAAATTTGAAGGAATTAAAAATGAGTTTCTTTCAATAAAAATGGGCTTCTTTCTTTGGCCATTTCTGCACTACCCTGTCACAGTGCTATTACTCCTCTTTTAACATCCTACGGAATCCCGGGATTTGCAGTTTAGGCAGAGACATTTAGAGGGCCTCAGTAAATGACAAACCCCATATTACAAGGTAATAAAAAACATTAGACTTAACTGTATCTTCTCCTAATTGTTGCTGATGCATTGATTAATTTATCTCTTTGCATGCATCAGTGCAGGCAATCTTTTGCCTTTAAACAGCAGCCTTGAGACTCAGTTAGGACTAGACTCTAACGTGTGTCAATCCTTTCTTCCCAAGTTGCATGTCCCCCAAAATTCAGGGTGACCTTTTCCCTAAGGTGTTCTACAACCTGGGAGGTAAGCTTTGATTGCAGCTTCAATGCAGGTAATGTTTTCTGTGGCATGAAATTTTACCATTTCTTTCCTGCACATTGTGGTCCTCTTGACCATAACACCTTCCCACAACAGAGAGCTAATCACATAGTCTATAAGGACAAAGGGAAAGATGAGAAAGCCCAAAATGCACAGAGACAAGAGAAGAGGAGGAATAGAACCAAAAAAAAAGAAAAGGGGAAAACTGATTGAACCATTAGATGACAAAGGGACACTAAAGAAGGCTACAGGGAATGTTGAGAAACTGAATTATGGCAGATCTCTGTGCTTATTTCAAGGAAGATGTATGAAGAATTGAATCAAAGAGATACCAACAGATAATATTCTAGGACTTAGTAACCAAGGCCTAAGGTTCACTCTAAGGTTCTTAAAGAGCTCAGGTGTGGAATTTCCATTCTTCAAGAATATGTAATTTTTCCCAAAGTTAGCCTTTATGCCAGACAACTGGAAAGTACAAATGTAAAACCAATGTGTGTTTTTTTTTTAAAAAAATCTTTGAGTAGGAGTGAGAATATAGGAGACCACTTCACTTAACATCTGCTCCAAGTAAATGGGAAGGAAGCAAGATCTCAGCCACTGTGCTTGTACAGTATATAGAAACCTCAGTTTCAGATGCAAATGGTACTGAATACCAATTACTTGGAAGAAACTGGAAGACCCTCCATAATCTAGCAATGGAAGTCCCAGAAGCATCCAATTGGTCAATGTGGGAAATGAGGTGCTTAAGAAGACAAAACTTTGATCCAATCATCATATTTTTCTTGCTTTTCACATTGCTTGGCAGTGTTCCCACCTCTGTGGTCACTGAGTACAGTGACCCCTTCCTTCTATTCAAACAAGTTTTAATTATGCCCAACAAACGTATAGGTGACAACAGAGCAACAATCATGATCCATTTGTCCCTCCAGTTAATGCCCATTTATTGTAATACATGAAGTTGACTTCCTTCCTTCCTTCCTTCCTTCCTTCCTTCCTTCCTTCCTTCCTTCCTTCCTTCCTTCCTTCCTTCCATCCATCTTTCTTTCTGTCCTTCCTTGTAAGTGATATGTGAGTGATATATTGCCAAAATAAACTGTAGCTTTCCAACACTGAATTCCTGCCTCTCCATCATTATTCTTTGCAAATTTTGATGGTCATTGTTTTCAAAATATAGTCTGACAATTCACTAAATATTTGGCAAATATTTTATATTTACTATTGGATTTTTGTAATATCCAGTTTTGCAATAATGGATGGTTAACACTCCATAAAATCTGGCAGCAGGCATGCAATATCAGTCAGTATTGGTCAGGATTTGTTATGTAGCCAGCAGTATTTGGCAATAATTAACATCTGATAGTAAGTCGTGATAATTATTTGACAGACTTTGACACAGAGCAATCAATATACAACAGTTTTGGATTATCTGTGAGTATCTGGCAATTATTTCTTTCACTATTTGACAGCTGACATGCACTAGAAGTTAACATTTGACAGCAACAGAAATGCAGCAATCAAAAATCAGACCATTTCTTACAGTTGCCTTGTTATGGTCTAGTGATTTTTACACTGCTATCTGCAAGTAAGCACAGTGTAGTGATTTGAAAACTGGACCACAACCCTGGAGACCAGGGTTTGGTTCTCCACTTAGCCATGGAAACCCATTGGATGACCTTGGGTGTGTCACTCTCAGCCCCAGAAAACCCTGTGATAGATTTGCCTGAGGGTCACCATAAATCAGAAATGACTTGAAGGCACACAGCAGCAGCAGCAGCAGCAGCAACAACAGCAACAATCATTTCAGTCATGAAAAAAAAAAAGTGAGTTCCATATCCTGACACTTTTGGTTCTGAAATGCAAATGTCAGATCTGGCCATTAGAAAAAAGACTTTCAAAATTTACAATGCTGTTTTTGAAATTTGTCAAAGTGGTATTTCAGCAGTTGCTCAGATGATCCTTTTGCTACAAACATACTGGATAAAACCTGACAACATGGATGGAAGATCAGAAGTTTCTCACGCACATCAAACCTTAGTCCCATTAGGTGTTGGAATGCAAATCAGGAAACTTGAACCAAAACTGTGCAAGTCAGATATTAGCAAGGATTGGCTGAAGCATGAAAACTTGCTACATTCAGTTTTATGTACCTATCTCTAATATGCTGTCACTATGTAATGGAATGGAAAATGGAATCTAATGAAGTCAGAGAGCTAAAGAATTGGTCCTTTCTGCTCTGTAGTTATCTTCTTCTGTTTCTAAACCACTACCTTCAAAGGATAGTAATAGGATCCAGTACTATATTGAATATACCTGATCTTGTTTGATTTTGGAAGCTAAACAGCACCAAACTTGTTGAGCACTTGGATGAGAGAGCCCCAGGGACCTTCAAGTAGGAATAAACACTGCCTAAAATCTGGGAGATTTGCTATCAATGAGAACTGAGAATACCGAGCTGGATGGAACAATGGTCTGGATCTGTACGAGAAAGCTTCTCTTGTTTCTAGTCACCACCACTACCACCATATGTGTCACTTTACATGTCACAATAACTAATGTTACTCGTAAGTCATATCACAAAAAGAAACAGTTCAATGGGGCTCATACAGACATTATATTGTGTGGCTATGGAACAATACTAAGGTGCCTGGGAAGATATTCCAAAGGAAGAAGAAGTCACTGCCGCAGGAAGAAGTTTCACTCAAATGAGCATTCTAAACTGCATATTAGAAGGTCCATGTCCAACTTGTCTGATATCAGGACAAGATAACAAGGAAAGAATTCTGGGGATCTGCAAGGAAAGACTGTGGATCCATAGGATCCAAAACCTTCCCGTGTCTGATATACCCTTGGATTAGGGGAAGATAATATGACCCCTGGCTAGAAATGTAAAATGTCCAGAAATTTTGAAATTATCCAGTGTGGGTGGGTGTGTTCACATAGCAGGATGGATTTAAAAAAAAAAACTTGGGGAAAAACATATGCCCCCAACCTTTTCTATCGATTCAAAGTCATTCTGTTACTTTAGAACATAAAGGCCCTTTCCGCACAAGGCAAATGAATCGCTCTGTGCCTTTACTTACTGATTCTTCTTGGGTCTAAAGTAACGCAGACTTTCCCTTGAGCCCTTCCACAGGGCTCCTCCAACAGTCCAGGGCGAACCAGAGCAGTGCGAGGTCTTTAGATCTGCACTGCTCCAACTGAAAATGGCGGCTTCCTGTGTCTTCGTGGGTGTGGACCAACCGGTGACACTGGCCACGCCCACAGCCCGCCCTCCGCTGATCACAGCCTCACATTGGTGCAAGCCTGCGCATCTGCACAGGTAAAGTAGGAACGCAATGGCACGCTCCAGAAAATTGAAAGACCGGATTTTCCCGGTCTTTACTTAGCACGCTGGAGGACCACTTGGGGGTGGTTTGGATCAGACTAAGGTGCAGAACGAAGTTAAATAGTCCCCACCCAGTCCGATCCAAGGTGCGGACGACCTCTGTGCCAGGACGCCTTGGTCCGTTTTAACATTCACGTGTGGAAAGGGCCAAAATTAACATATAACTTTCTTAAGCATTAAATTATTATGTTTGATATAATAAGAGTACAGTTTAGTCAGAATATAAATTATAAATTTAACTTTTTAAATGTTATTTTTTGCTACAAAGTGAGCTACAAGATGCTGAGCACTTGAACTATGGAAACCTCTTTGGCCTTGCCAGTTTGAAGAGGTGGCAAATTCCTCCAACAGGAACAGATAAAGAAAAAAAAAACCCTCAACATTAGTAAAACAGAACTATTTTGTTTCCATTAGTTCTCCATACTGTAAAGCAGAGCTAACATGTTCATTTCCACAAAATGAACTGAGGAAAAACAAAACAAAAAAGCCCCCAAAAACCTAAGGCTAGTAATTATAGTGATATGATACTGTACATAATCTTGCATAAAATCCTCCTTCTCATATCGTTTTTATAAATGATTTGGTGGCAGTAATTATATGAATGTCTTATCTTAAATATTTAATTCAGAATTTTAAAAGAAAATATTCTGTTTTTCTTAATCTTTCCTGGGGAGAAGAGAATCTGTTTTAGAAAACAGAAAAAAAAAAGTCTTTTCCTCCCCTGAATCTCACATTTTGAGACATGAAGTGGGCCTAGTTTATTTCCATCCAATTGGGAAGAATGAGGGAGAGGGAAAGAACAGGAAGAAAAAATTATGGTTAGACAGGAAATAAAAAAAGAGGGAAAAGCCATAGCTGCTCCTACCTTCTGTCTGGCTGAGGAGACAGTGTCCCTGACCTGGGCCATTTCCGCACTAGACTGCTATAGCGCTACTAGTCCACTTGCAACATCCTATGGAATCCTGGGGTTTGCAGTTTTGGGAAGGACTGGCCGGCCCCTCCCTAAACTGCAAACACCAGGATTCCATAGGATGTTGAAAGTGGAATAATAGTGCTAAAACTGTCTAGTGAGGAAATGGCCCTGGTTTCTTCCTTTCATACCCCCATAGGATGGTTCTACCTGATTTCCTATTTGTATTTTTATTGGCTGCACGTATCGAAAACTCCTCCTTTGTGTGGGTCTCCTTTCTTGGGTTTGAGTGCTTTTCATTAAATGCATTTGCTCTCTTCAGCATAGCAAATTGTTTCTCACCACCTTACTTGAAGAGAAGCAAGTATGAATTTGACAATATAATTTTGCCCACAGTAAGCAGAACTCATGGGAAGTTGTTCTGCAAGTCACGTCCATTAAATCATTGAATGCTTTTTCAATGCTGTAACAGAGAGGCTCAAAATGGTGCCATTTGGGCTGACTGAGATTTCCCCATCTGACTTTTAAAGAATGCTTCCAAACAATAATAAGAGTTTTGTCCTTTCCTTCAATGGCACAAATACTGCAAAGAACTCATCAGCAATCTTGTTCATGTACTGTCACAACTGGATACACAGCAACAATAACCATATTTCCCTAACATAAAGCCAACACTACCTTTGAGAATTTTTGAATATCTCCACACAACCACCATTGTTTAAATGGAAACAGAAAAAAAGAAAAAAAGGCAAACACCATTTTGTCCAAGAGCACCATATCTCTACTATTGTTAATGTATATTTATTTTTAAAAAGCCCTAAAAACAAAAGTCAAACAAATAATTATTTTATTTCACCGGGCAAGTAAAGGAATTCATGTACATATTTAGAATAATATGGTAATATGGTAGGGTGAAGCAACATTTCCATTAAAATACTGCTAAAATAAATACCTCTTGCATTGCCATACTTCCACTTTTTTTCTGGTATTTTAAAAGCCTGATGATCTAAGAGCACACACATTTACTTATCTTGCAAAGACATAATCACACTGTCATCCATTTCTGGACCACAAAAGATGAATAGCATAACACAAACTTAAAATGGGTTCATTAATTATCAAAAAAGATAAGTGTTTCATCAGGTATATACAGCAGATAATATTTATCTTTTCTCATATAGGAGAGAAAGATTAAAGTAATTCTTATACACATACTGGAAAAGCAGGAGGCTGCACTGTTGGGCATTTTATAAAGTGACATTAGATAATACACCCTGCCTCAATAGACAACCTTACACAAACACAGCCACATATGATTTCCATCACATGTAACCCCAGCAACTCAGTGTCAGAATGAAGCCTGGTTCTAGAGCTTCACAGATTTTCTGTAGATTTGCTCAGCTGCACCTTTTGTGTATTAACTCAGGAGTTAAGTCTCATGAAAGACTTTCACTTTAATTTTCATATGTAGATTTCCATTTAATTTACTGAATCACCAGAAAAGAGAGCGTTTGATAGTAGAAATTTAAACTAATATTCTAAATAAATATACAACAATTACTTGTTCACACACACACGTGCACACACACACACACACACACACACACACAGAGAGAGAGAGAGAGAGAGAGAGAGATCTAAGCCAAAAGCCCGCACCTCTCCCTCTCTCTCTACCTCCTATAATTTAAATCTGTTTGTTTTGCTCTCTGTTATGCTATACAAATTGATCATTAAAATATTTCTATCCCATCGACTATATAAAGATCACAGGTTGGCTTACAGTAAATTAATAGAAACAGGTTTATTTAATTTAAATAATTTAAAACAATTTAAAACAATAACATAATTTAATAACACTAAAACCACACTGGTGAAAGGTCTGGAAACCATGCCCTATAAGGAGTGACTTAGAGAGGGAGGTATGCTTAGCCTGATGAGAAGAGGGTTAAGAGGTAACATGATAGCCATGGTTAAATATTTGAAGGGATGTGATGTTGAAGATGGAGCAAGCTTGTTTTCTGCTGCTTCAGAGACTAGAACACAGAGCAATGCATTCAAACTACAGGGAAAGATATTTCACTGAAACATCATGAAGAAATTCCTGAAGGTAAGAGCCACTTGACAGTGGAATATGCTGCCTCAGAGTGTGGTGTAGTCATCTTCATTGGAGATTTTTAAACAGAGGCTGGATGGCCATTTGCTGGGGTGCTTTGGGTGTGTGTTCCTGCACACACTCAAAGGGGGTTGGACTTGATGGCCATTGTGGTCTCTTCCAACTCTATGATTCATATTAAACAGAGCCAGTGTGGTGTTCAAGTGTTGGTCTATGACCTTGGAGACCAGCGTTGGATTCTTTGCTCAGCCGTAGAAACCCACTGGGTGACCTTTAGTGCATCACATACTTTCACCCCAGAAATTTCCATGATAGCTTCACCTGAAGGTTACCATAAATCAGAAACTACATGAAGGTACACATCTTCATCAACAACAATAACATATTAAATGTAATTAACAAATTAAAACAGATTAAAACACAGTTTAAAAATATGTGCATCAACATTTGAGAGAAACCAATGAGGCCCAAAGACTTTGATGGACAGCCACCTCAATGAAATCAACATTGCTGCCATTTAAGCCTCCAAGGGGAGGACATTCCACAGTTGGGGTACCATGGCTGAGAAGGTCCTCTCCCATGTCATAACACAGTGTATTGACCCCACTGATGGGATGCAGAGGAGGGTCCCTCAGCAAACCTCAACTCTTGGGCATATGTCTGACATAGACTCACCAGACTTGGTGTTTTATCTAATGGGAGCATAGTGAAAACTGCATGAAGGCTTTGGACCCAATTTGCCCAGGACTTGAGTACCGCTCAAAGTACTTTTGGATATTTGTATTTAGGCTCTAAAATGCTCATTTCTGAACTGATTTTAAACAAACCTGAGATTTACACTCATATTTTCATCCCAAATATTTTTGTACAAGTGGGGTTTAATAGGCAAACTTCAGCTTTTTTCCCCCACAAAAAATTTGCTCTTTGGGATCCATTTTGCATGCCTATGAAACATATTTTACAGGTTGTAGATGCAACCAGGCAAGCTTAAGATTCATTTAAAATCATAAGCAAAATCATCAACATCAATCCAGGCAAAATTGACCAAATTTCCTAATATTAATGTATACAGAATGTAAATTAATACTTGGATGTTTTCTTTCTCTTCTGTATTGTTTCTTATTTACTGTTACTGGTTTAAGTCCAGGGCAGAGTTAGACATATTTAAGTTCACTGATTTCAATCATTTTAAGCATGTCTAAATCTGGATTAAGACCATCATTTTCAATAGTTTGACTAGGACCCAAAGATGGACATCAGAGGTATAGCTGCAGGGAGGCAAAATGAAGACCTGTTTCTCCAAATAAGAATTCTGCTTTCTGAAATGAAACGTTCATTCCATTTCTAAATTGCTAACATTGCAAAAAATTAAAACTTTGTTTGAATATTTAGAAATACAGTTTAGACATTCAAAGAAAAGAAGGCAAACAAAGTGACCAAAAAAATGTGAACACAGGAATTGTAAGGCCCTTGTCGCAGACTGGCATCCTCCCGGCATAGAGATGCAAGAGGAGTGGAACCACAACAATGCTTCTGCGTGACATCATCATGGTCCCATCCTTCTCCCATCACCAATTGCTGTGATAGCGGGGTAAATCATGGACAGGTTTTCCCCATCAATGACAATCAGGCGACGCTCCCACACTTACCTGCCCTGCGGAAGGCCTGGAAGCATGATGGAAATGCCTCCTGCCCCAGTACAGCCTGGAAAAGTGCCCAGCTGCTCTGCAGAAGGAAGAGGTGTGTCTACTGTGCTCCTTTCTGCAGGGACCCAGTCCGGTGCAGAGGGGAGAGTTCATGTCGCTCTCTGTTC
Source organism: Iguana delicatissima (assembly GCA_948472985.1). Taxonomy (NCBI): domain Eukaryota; kingdom Metazoa; phylum Chordata; class Lepidosauria; order Squamata; family Iguanidae; genus Iguana; species Iguana delicatissima. Next base: position 261,139 of record CAOKZL010000803.1, on the reverse strand, counting down.
CCAGAGGTGCTGCCCAGATTGCGACCAGAGGATGAGGCGATAAGGTACAGAAAGGGCTGAAGAGTTCTAAGGATGAGTGATTTTGTTTGTGTCTCATTCTTTACAATGCTGGAGATTTGGGGATGAAGGGAAACATCTGAGGGAGTAGAATTCTTTTTTTTGAGTAGCAGTGTTCCCCCGGTGTTATACCCCTGGTTTACTTCCACTGGATCCCACTTACTTGATCAAAATGGACAACCCTCCTTTGATCTCAAAGCACCACCCATATACCCTCAAAAGCTCCCATGTGGTGGGAAATCCTTTGCATCAGGTTTTTTAGTGCCTTGGGAGGTTAAGGTGGCCGCAGATTGGGGGGAGATTTTACAAGCATTGGGTAGAATCATAGAATCATAGAATCATAGAAATGTAGAGTTGGAAGAGACCACAAGGGCCATCCAGTCCAACCCCCTGCCATGCAGGAAAACCCTCAAAGCACTCCTGACAAGTGGCCATCCAGCCTCTGCTTAAAAACCTCCAACGAAGGAGACTCCACCACACTCCGTGGCAGCACATTCCACTGCTGGAGAGCCCTGACCGTCAGGAAATTCTTCCTGAGGTTCAGGTGGAATCTCCCCTCCTGCAGCTTGTATCCATTGCTCCTTGTCCTGGTCTCAAGAGCAGGAGAAAACAAGCCCACTCCCTCCTCGACATGACATCCCTTCAAATATTTAAACATGGCTATCATGTCCCCTCTCAACCTTCTCTTCTGCAGACTAAACATACCCAGCTCTCTAAGTCTGTCCTCATAGGGCATGGCTTCCAGGCCCCTCACCATTTTGGTTGCCCTCCTCTGGACCTGCTCCAGCTTATCCATATTCTTCTTGAATTGAGGTGCCCAGAACTGGACGCAGTATTCCAGATGAGGTCTAACCAAAGCAGAATAAAGTGGTACCAATACCTCCCTCGATCTAGACAGCATACTCCTATTGATGCAACTAAGAATTGCGTTGGCTTCCTTGGCTGCCGCATCACACTGCTGACTCATGTTCAGCTTGTGGTCTATGAAGACTCCTAGATCCCTTTCACATGTACTGTTAGCCAGCCACGTGTCCCCCATCCTATATTTCTGCATACTATTTTTTCTGCCTAAGTGTAGGACTTTACATTTCTCTCTGTTGGATTTCATTTTGTTAGCCTTGGCCCAGCTCTCCAATCTGTCCAGGTCCTTTTGAATTTTGATCCTCGATCTGCTTGGCCCCTCCCAAAACTGCAAAACCCAGGATTCCATAGGATGTTGCAAGTGGAATAATAGCGCTATAACAGTCCAGTGAGGAAATGGCCTAAGTTACGCATATGTTGCTCAGTAGCTGATGTAGAATAACAGCATAGATATAAATTTGGGATTTATTTTAGTGGTTGAATTATTTTTCATCTCTTTATATCTCATGTTTTATAGTAAATAATTTAAATACTTTTATCTGCTGTACATTATCAGGGGGAGAGGCTGGGAGGCTTAGAGGTGATAAATAAATACTTCAAACAAAACAAAACAAAACAAAGGTTGTTGTGGGTTTTCTGGGCTTTGAGGCTGTGTTCTATTAGTATTTTCTCCTGACGTTTTGCTTGCATCTGTGGCTGGCGTCTTCAGAGGATCAAAACAAAGCAAACTTCCCTCCTATATAACCTATGCTGGATTGGAGTAGAAGCCCCATTGCAAAAATGGTAAAACAGTAGAAGTGTCCCAGAACAGTAGACAGTTTAGGCTGAAATTCTAAACACAATTACTATGAAATAAAGGCTGTTGAGAGAGGGAGTATAATGTAGTGGTTTTAGCACTGGACTACAACGCTGGAGACCAGGGTTCAATTCCCTGCTCAGCTATCAAAACCCACTGGGTGATCTACTCTCAGCCCACAGAAAACCCCATGATGGGTTCACCTTAGGATTTGCATAAGTTGGAAATGACTTGAAGACACACAACAGCAACAAAGGCAACTGAATACAGAACATTTTATGCATAAGGCAGTACTGTAAATTTAAATTATATCACTGTATTTCATTTCTCCCTTGTCTCAGACCCATCTTTCAATTAGTGCTAATTGAAATAGCTCTGGGATTTTTGATGCAACACAGTTGTATCGGTTTGATATCACTTTAACTGCCATGACTGCATCCTATGAAATCTAGCATTGGTAGTTCTGTGAGGCACTTAAGATTCTCTGCCAGTGAGCTCTAGTGCATCTAACTACAAATCCCAGGGTTCCTTAAGATGCAGCTATATCAAAATGCTGTAACTGTGTAGTGTCAAAGAGACTCTTGCTAACTCTCCCCCACTTAAAAAAAATAAAATAAAAATCCCATGGAATTTGTGAAACAAAAACAGTTCACCAAAATGTTGGTTTGCAACAGATTTAGTCTGAATATTTTTTAAAACTGAATGTTAAGGTTTATAAAAAGAAGCATGAAAATAGAATATACTATAAAGTTTGGTTTATTGGTATCTGTGCTAGTAAAGGTAGGAAAACCTGATTTTCTCTAATGATTCTAGAAGAAACATGACGTCGTCATGCAACTCAGCTGGATTGAAACTAGAACATACATTCATGAAGCAACATGTTCAGAAACAGTTTATGTGGTTAACAAAGACAGTAACACATCACTATTCTTTCCCCAGGCATGAACTCATCAGATGCGCAGCTTTAGGCAAACTCATCACTGCTTCCCACAGCCCCCACATCTTAAATCTGGAAATAAGACACTGACCTACTATCAAAGGTTGTTATAAGGATCACCGGGATAATATGCATGCAGTATATTCATTAACTGGGGAAGCACAACAAGAAATGGTAGTCTATTACTGCAATTTATTTGGGAATTTTCAAATAGCTAGTCAATTCTTTTTCAGCAGAATCCTGTACACATTGACTTGAAAGTAATCCCCACTGTGTTTTCCTATGGCTTATTTACAGGGGAAAAAAATGACCATAGGATGACAGTGTCCAGCTACCCAGGTGCGTTGACACAGGCAAATATGATGCAGTAATTCAATGAAAAAGAAAACCACAGAGAAGAGATGTACAATGCAGTGTGTCATCTACCTGAAAATTAGTTCCATACGGTTTAATGGAACTTGCTTCCAGGTAACTGTGTCCTTGGTCTGAGTGGTACTTTTTGTGAGGTCAAGAGCATGTTTTCTCTGGCTTATCTCTTCATTCCAGCTATTCATAAACATTTATTAGAGAAACTTGTAGAGCAGGAAAAATCACAACAATGGCAAATACAACAGGTCAGTGCTTTGTGGAGACTTCTTGAAAATGTTGGGATGACAGTTGGCATTTTCACCAGTTTCCAAAAATTGTTATAATGGCACAATAAAAAAAAAGTGTTTGAAAACAGCAATATTTTCTTAAGCATTAAAACCCTCAGGGCTGTGGGAGTATAGCCCTCCCCCCTTAAAAAAATTAAATCTTATTTTAGTTTAAAAGAGACAGCTAATCCTACAAACTATGTAAAGAAATGCCAACACATAGATTTAACTCCAAATGTGAATATTTTCCCCATTAAAGGATCAACCAATTAAACATTTAAAGAATGGCAAATGTGGCACTGTTTAATTCCTGCTCGGCTAAAAGGAATAGTCAGTGTTTAACTGGAACACTGTGTACATTCTTTCAAGTGTGTGAAGTGCTGAGAAAAGAGAGATTTAAACGTAAATGTCTGAGAATTTCTAAACATTGGTCATGAAGAGTAATTAACACATTAATTGGTCAGTACAATCTTAAGTGTGCAGATCACAATTTACAAAATTTGAGATTGTTTATGCCAACATGATACATATAGGTTCAAAATTAAAATAAAGTCTGTGTTTTCTTTTCTTTGAAAGCTTAATCCTGTCTCCTTAGGTATACAGAAGCAATTTAAAAAAAAAAACCTAAACGGTTGCTTTATTGTTTACAAAATCCTTATAAAAACATATTGACCTGGAGGTTAGATCATGGTTAGTTCAATGGGATTTACTCCCAAGTAAAGGTTGCTTGAATTACAATTTGTCTTTTCCCTTACAGATTGCACCACATACTAAAATGTTTTATTTTCTGATGCCAATTACAGTGGGAGTATAGTTAAATGTGTTGGAATAACGAACAAAATTATGCTCAGCATTTTCACATACTAACTGCATCCTGTCATCGCCCCATTAGCTTACCTTTAGAAAGCTATAACATGACCATGTCAGTAATACATCCTAGCAGCTTAGGTGCAATGAAGTCTGAATGACAGTCTGTTTTTTGAACCTTACCTTCCTCTGCATTACTCAAGATTAAGCTGGCACCTGCCCTTATGCTCATGAATGTCTCATTACAGACCCCCATTCCTTGCCAATAAACTGCTCTCACCAGTTGGATTACCTGACAAGCCCTTTCACTCCAGTTCTGGCCCACCAAAGGTCTTCATCCTTTTTTTCCCCTCTCTCCACTCGTCGTCTTTTTCTGCACAAAGAGACCTGATCCTGTATAATCCCTGGAATAATGTAGCTTCTCTCTTGGAATAGCTGGTATCTCTCTTCCCCTTTTTACATCAAGCTAATGGAGCCAGTAGGTATTCTATTGATCTTTTCTCACTGTAGCTTCCTCAAGGACATGACAGATTTCCTTACAGGTTAAACATCCAGGCTATATGGCTCTGTATTTTGTTTTTGATTTTTAAAGCTCCCCAACATCCCCTCCCCCTAGAGATCCTTGTTCATCTGTAAGGTTTAATAGCTGAGTTGATACCCTGCAGAGCAGTGGCTTATTTCTTTGCTGAACTAATCTAGACACTGTCTACTGTTGAGTACAGTTGTCTGATTCAAATCTTCTGTTACAAAGCAGATGACATCTTGCTAGATGTCACAGAAAGACACTAACAATGACAATTCACTTATCCCTTAGAAAGAATCAATTCTCCCACAATGCATTTGTCAGAGGACTCACTCAGTAAAGCAATTTTTCTAGCTGTCTGACACCGTAATTGCTCTTAAATTTTCAATGAACGTTTTACAAGAACTCCCCTGAACCATGATGAAAAACTTAACTTTTTCTCAAAAATGAGAAGCTGACAAGATGAAAGAGGTCTTTCTTTTTTAAAGGCTCACTTGCTTGAGTAGGAATTCTTTCATATCATCAACAAGCTGTTGAATAGAGGATAGATTACTTTCCATTTATTTAATCAATCAGATTAAAGGCTCTCCTTCACAATGCCCTTTAAACAAGAGCTGTTTATGATGTCCTCCCAGGTTCTACTTTAATGTAGTATTAAATCACTTTGGACCAAAAGGCAAATAAGGAATATAAATATGAGGAATATATAACGATATTTACATATTGTGTACCTTGAGTGTGTGATTCCTTATTTCTTGTCGTAGTTCAAAGGATCACCGAGAACAGTAAAAATAGACTTCTCCATCTCCTGAGCAGCATCCCTTTGTATGTAAGAAAAAAAAAGATACCTGCAGCCAGTACACTTTATCCATATAGATGATAAAATCTCTAGATAGAAAAGCAAAATAAATAAATAAATAAATAAAAATCCCCCCACTTACAAATGTATGTGTGTTCATTCATTGCTAAGCAAGTTACCTGCTGTGATAGGCAGCAGTGAGAAGAATTGGTTTGCTAAACCCCCTTCTCTTAATTAAAGTCTAGAAGATTAATTTATTTGAAGGTGTGGATAAGTTCTATTTTTAATCCCCAGCCTTATGAAAACACAACAGTAACAGCCACTGCTCATTCTTTCCTTTTGCACACAGTCAACCAATTTTATTAGACAGAGAAATACGTGCAAGCTATACTTGATTGCTCAAGAAAAATCAATCTGACTTTTGGCTTTGTTATCGACTACCCCATTAAAGGCACTAGCCGTTCATATATAGATAATAATGCCTCAATTCAATAAGATTAAGCATGCTAAAAACCTATCATTTCAGCCCAGTAACTGTGGAATTACGCTAGACAAAAATGCATTCTGAAATTGTTTAAGATTACGCTAAAGTTTAATAAAACATATAGACTTCCTAAATGCCAATTTTCTCCAACAAAAACGGGATTCTAATGCAGTCATCAAACAAATAATCACCCACATAAATATCAGGCACCTTGGTAAGAGAGTATTGACTCTAGACAACATCTGATATAAAATTGATGATAAAGATTATGCTTTCTTTTTGAAAAACAGCCAAGAATACACATAATAAATGGACATTATTGGCCTATGAGATGGATAACCAATGCAATGGAGACTCAAGAGCACTGAGTAGTTTCTGTTTAGCTTATTTCCGCAGAATGAAGAGCAATATTGGATTTTTCTTCATTCAGGATGGTGTATCTGTTTTGCCCTTACATCAAGGATAGCCATATTCTGTATTTTTCTTTGGAGCGGGGAGAGAGGTGTCTATGGTATTCTCCAACCTATAGTTCAGGGGCTGAAAGTTTATTTTATTACACTAACTTCCTTCCATGTAATTCTGTCTTAAAGTTGGCACAATAGGGCAATTAGGGATTCATAATTCTGGGGCACAGATGCTCAGATATACATGACTTCAGTCAACAATTTGAATACATTAAAAATGCAAAATTGTGATGTTACATGAAAATGTAGAATATATTTGTTTTCTGCATTTTAATAATAGTTTCCTTTTCAGAGAAACTGTGAGCAAATGTTTTGATTAAAGTTTGGATCATCAGGGACCACAAGCTGCTGTGAATTACTGTTCTGTGATACAAATCAAGCTATCAGTAATCCAATTTCAAAGTGTGTAGAAGTACATGCTATACACATACGCTGGCCAGAATTCACTACTCTCCTGAATTGTTCTATGATGTATTACTCCTATATGATAATTGCTTCTCTCTCTCTCTCTCTTTCTCTTTCTCTGCAAGTTCATCTTGGATCTGAGAAGGATATTGAGAAAGGATCAACTTGGAAAAAGTGCTGTTAGTTTGCTTATTAATTGGTGACATAATGTGGTTATAGATCCCAGAAATGGGTTAGGAGATTCTTACACCCTACTAACTTGCATTAACCCCTCCCTAAGACAGGGCTTGCCGTAGAAAATGTATCTCTCAACATCAGAATGGGCATATATAGACCAAGGTTTCTATACAGCTCCCAAAGCCATTGTTATGACTCTAGGCTTTTCCACTAATACACACACAATTTTTCAGCAAGAAAAAGTGAACTTATAAAAGGATCCTCTAGGAAAGGCAACCTCCCCCCCTCCCTTTTTAAACTGTCAGTACTATAACATTTAAAGATTCTCCCTTTTCTACAAATTGAGCAATAGATTTCCAGACTCTTCCAGTGAGTTTTGTTCCTTCTCTGACTTTTTTTTGCAGGAGGGTATGGATTGCCATGTGATTCCTAGAAGATCCTGTGGGCAGAAAACTGGCTCTTCAGAACTTGCCCACCACTACTGTGTTTTAGCAATTCTTTTAAAATAGTCAATTCGTGTCACATAAAGGCTTCAGATGTTTTTCTGCTCATTTTAACTTGCATTATAGTGTAATTTTAAAGCTGCATAAACACTACATCTGTATGTACAGATTATTCTTTAGTTTCACTACTTTTATACATTTAGTGACCGTTCCCAGTCCTACTTGTTATGTTCATGATAAATAATATAAATAACTATACAACTTCAATATTTCTAGGTTTTATGTTTTATTTCCCTTGCATTTTAAAGCTTGTTCAACCTTCTTTGTGACAATTTTTACCCTGGAAAGTGGTCTATTTCTGAAATTTGTGAATTTTGAAGCAAATGGTTTTAATCTACACTTTTAGCTCTCAGGTTTTGCAAACTTCACTCAATTCTGGGAACCTATTCTCAGCTGATCTCCCTCCAGGATAGCAAAGTGACTTAAGACGACATGTTTTACAATTATATATGTATATAAATCTGTGTTTTGTGAGGAAAATGTATTTTGAATGGTATATTTTATATCTATTTATATGTGAATTTTTGTGCCTTTAAAAAAATCAAGTTAATGCAGGAGAGGAATGGAATGAATTTATGAAGGAAAATGTATGAAACTGAGAAAGATTATACCTGTTGACAAGTTTAGTTATTGACACTGTAGAGTAATATATTTTAATATTAATAGAGATTGTGTTTCATTTTACTTAATAGTTTATATCTTTGTACTTTTTAGAACTATAGATAGGGAATGTAGAAGAAATATATCAAGGGAGAAGCATTAAGTGTTCTTTTTTGGAGAGTAGGAAGTCAGATGTGTATTCCTTTTTTAGTAGTTTATTAGGTTGTAGTGTGTTAGCATAGTAGGTTAGTTTATTTGTATGTGTTATTGTGTCTGTTTTCCACTATATGTTGTTTTGTATTATTTTAAAAATGTTTCATTAAAACTATTATTTTTTTGAAAATAAAATGATTACATATATCTTCATCCACTCATCCATAAGACAATCATTTCTGGTAAAATCTCATTCAAGGGGGAAAAAAAGGATATGTCACCCACTCTACTTCATGTTGTAGCCCTAAAGTCATTTCTAGCTTCTCTTCTTTTTTAAAAAAGTTATTTATTTATTTTATTTCCATGCTTTCTTAAATGAAAGGCAAGAAAAAGCTGCAACAGAGGTTATATAGCAAATAGAGCAGGGGGAAGCTGAACCATCTGGGACCAACACATGTGCAAGAGGAAGTGATTAGCAGAAGAAACATTTGAACTGTAAATTGTTTCCCTGAACTGATTTCCAAACTTTCTTTCAATTCCATCTCTAACTCACCTTATTCTCCAGGAGGACATCAGAGTGGTAGGCAATTAGGATGCTTTCTGACCTTAAAATATGAAGCTATATTTCTTCCGGAGTCAACTGATTTTACATCTGGCATGTTAGTAGGATTTATGAAACTGTGAATGCTGTCTTTGTCTGGCCCTTAACACTTCCCTGCATATGCAAGGAAGAGGTGAGACCACTGATTTCTTTACCTCATCGGCTAAACTCACAGAGCCAAAAAGGTAAAATGAAATGGGATTTATGATCGAGCAATGTCACTGGAAAATTTAGAAGACATCGTTACAGTAAAACTGCTGACAGTTGAGGCCAGTAATAAGTATCAGCTATGAAATATTCTCACAGTAAGTTTTACCAAGTTTTTTTTTTTTTTTTAGGTACAGCTGGGAAATGTGGGAAGTTGACATAACTCCATTCAACTTCACTTCTGACAGAAGACAATTATCTTAAAATAGTCTTACTATCAAATATTTCCGATTAATTGGATTGCCAAAGTCCCTTAACAATAATGCTTGGTAAGGAGGAAGGCAATAGGAGAAGAGAAAGACCACATTATAGATGAATAGGTTCAATCAAGCAAGACATGTTCCTGAATCTGCAAGACCTGAGTAAGCGATTGATGATAAGGTGAATTGGAGGTATCTCCATAAGTCATAAGTTGAAGTCAACTTGATGGAACTTAACAACAAAAATGCTCCTTAAAAGCTCTTTGGGAGGAGAGGAATTCATCAGTGTCCATCTGCCAGTGAAATGGACACAGTGGGTGGAATGGATTACCTTCATGTTGCAGACCTTAACAAGTGCCCAGTATCTGCTCCCAAGCATGGAGACTTGTGTTTCCAAAGTCAGCCAGAACAGTGAATCCACTCCAGGTTTTGATCTGAACTTTAGAGGAGCTATCCAAGGCCCTTTACACAGGTTACCAGATCCTGGTGGTGCCCTGTGGGGATCTCAGTAGAGCCTCTCCCAGGAGGGGTGTGCAGCAGGAGCGCTCCCCTGCACACCAGCTGCCTGCGGGAATGGATGAGGCACAATGGCCATGCCTCTTCCTTCCACAGCACATCTGGGCACTGTCCCAGGCTGATCTGGGGCAGGAAGTATGGCCATCATGCAGCTCAGATAAGTGTGGGAGGGTGGTGGGAGGGCTGCATGATCACCAGTCATTGATGGGTAAAACCCGTAAATAATTTGTCACATGATCGCATTCCCTGGGGATGGGAGAATGATGTGACATGGATGACATTGCGCATAAGCGTCGTCCTATCCTTCCCCTGTCCCCAGTGCATGATGACAATATCCTGCGGAAAGGGCCCATGATACTGAACTTATTTTGGGATAACCTCTTTAAAGACTGGGCCAATAGCAAGAGCAGATTCCTGCTTTGCTGACATTGGAACTACCACTGTTTCCGAATATTGCCAACCCTTCTTCAGAAGGCTAGAGGTTTGGGGAGTTCCAAAAGGTGTGGGGTGGGGGTGGGGAAGAAAGTGAAGGGTACTATATGAAGAAGTATTTTTTTTAGTCTGTCCTCAATCTTGACCTCTCTGCATGCAGATCATTAGATGACCCTGGCCTCTGCTATTATTAGGAAGCACAGTTTTACACACTTCATTCATGCATTCCTCCTTACTTGTATATTTTGTTCCTATGATGAAAGGCTCCAAATGTTACATTTCCTCATAAGACAGTCACTCACCCTGTGATCATATTGAATACTTTATCCTCTCCTTCTCTAGTCTTACAATCTCCTCTTTCTGGTACAATAAGCAGAATTGTTCACAGTAGTCCAGTTGTGGTTTCACCATTTTTTTTAATAAAAGTATTGTGTTAATTAAACTATTGTACCAAAGACCACTGCACACTAATAGCTGCGCTCAAGAACAAGTGCTGTTTCTCCTATCTGTGTAGGATTGCAAAAACAGGTGGAATATCAATTTATCAGAACATGTCTACAGAAAACCAGAGTCTAGAGCAAGGACGGGCAACTGCCTCAGAGCCAGGAACCAATTTTCTGCCCTAAGACTCTTGGGGAGTATGAGTGAATGGTAAAAACAAACTAACAAAGGAAGAAGGAGCCTGACATACACTTCTGTTTTGAAAAATAACTGATTTTAGATGTTAAGGAGTGATGGAAGACCCTGAAACCTAGAGTCAGCCCTCGACACTCATGGGGGTTGGGGTGCAGCACCCCTGTGAAAGTGAATAAAAATGAATATCTCTAGGTCCCTCCTTCCTTGAGTCTGTGTATGGTTATCAGTAGAGGGTTCGTGATACCAGGCAGGAGGACCAGAGGTGAATTTTCCAAGGGCTGGGTGGCTTGATCAGAGCTTCCAAGAGGGAAGGTTCCCCTAGAAAAGAAGCACTTGAGGTGGGGGTCAGGGATTGGATCTGCACTTGCAAGAGATCTGTTATTTGCTGGAAAGAGGTCAGTCTACTGGGCTGTATCAGGTTGTTAATGAGTTCTTAACTGCCTCTTCCTCAAGTCCTGGCTATTTTGCTGCACAGTGTTGCTCACTCGCACGCTTTTTTTGAGTAAACAGTATATTTGCACAAATATCAAATCCACAAACAATCAAATCTGCAAAAATGGAGGGCCAACTGTACTTACAAGCTAAATTGCCTCTCCAGGGAGCATCCAAGAGAGGCACCATAATTTGTGGTCAGAAAAAAATGCTCTCTGGAGAGTCTGGAGCTGTTGAGGGCCACAAAGCAGCCCTGGGTTGCTTCATCTGAACCTTGGGACACACCTTGCCCATTCACGGTATACAAGACACCAAAAGGAGCATAAAAATTAGATTTATGTGTTGGAAAAAAACATTGAATATCTCGCAAGAACAGTTAGTCTTATCTGCTTTTATTTCTGTACAATAGCAAATGTGGTTGCTCTTGACCTGGCTTTACAATGGGATCTAAGGAAGACATTTGGATTTTGGATATGTGAAACAGAAGTCAATGGTTATTTGTTTAAATTAATTTTATTACAGCATTCAAATCTGTGGGTTCAAAGAAGCATAGTCTTTTTTAAAAGATCAATGGACCAATAATTTTGGTGTGTAATTACCATGACCATGTGAAACAAGGAGATGTTTTATTTATCTTTGGTACCTGTGTGGGTTCAAGGTTCTGAGGACACCATTTGATAGTGTCAGCAAAAGTGGCTGTGTGAGCTAAAGCAAGGGCATCTAGAGGTGGGAGAAAATTGAATTCTAATTGAAGGAATACAGAAACTCTGGAACAGAAGCAATTGCTTCCATGTTGCCAAACAGGTGAGCATTTCAGAATCTTTTTTTAGTATCCATTTCTGTTTCTTCATTAATTCAAAATATGTTCCTGGTATTTTTTTCCATTAGAAAATCATTTTTAAACAAGATACATATTTTTGCTCAAAGTGAATATGATCAAATGTACACTGAGAGAAGCAGTCACTCAGTCATAGCTTGTTTTTTGGGGGAAAAGATAGAAAAATTTTAATGTTGGTGGCTGTTTATCATATTGCTCATTATTTACTTTTTAAATTAGTAGGTTTTAAAAGCTATACTTTAACTGCATCATTTAAATGATCCTGAACAGCATCACCGTAGGAACAGCAATAGTAGTTGTTATGCATAATAGTAGTAGAACTAGTAACAACAACAACAACAACAATTTAAAAAACCCACATTATTACTTGCATGTTCTCATTAACTGCACCCAAAGTAGTGCTTTACAGATACGTCAACATTCTTGGTCCTCATTTTTTCAAAACTCTTAGTTCAATGGACAGAATCTGAGACTTGACTTTAGGAAGAATTTCCTGATGGTAACTGTAATCTGACAGTGGAATATGATGCCTTGGAAAGAGGTGGAATCTCCTCCTTTGGAGATTTTTAAACGGAGGCTGGATTGCCATCTGTCAAGAATGCTTTGATGGTGTATTCCTCACTGGTGTGAGGTTGGACTCAATGGCCTTTATGGTCTCTTCCAGCAATATGGTTCTGTGATTCTGTGACACTTGGAATAAGGAAAGATTAGTTCAAATGCTTTTATGAAGTTTCATGACTGAACCAGATAGCTCACTACTTCTGGTGTATTTCTCAGTACCACTAATCTATTTATTATGTAGATAGGTGTGAGATAAATAATTGGGGCTAGGAGACAGTCTAAAGGGACACAACTGTGCCTTGGACATAATGATTTCTCATGGTTACATCATTGTTTCAGCAACTTCCCTAAAGCAAAATTTCTCTCCGTTTGGTCAATATCTGGAAAACATATCATGTGAGAAATTCCATTTTTGGTTGCCTTGAGCTCAGCTATGGGGGAAGATAGGATACAGAAACATATAAAATAATGGTCAGAACTGATTAGAAAGAATTTTAGTCCTTGGGACAGATGAGTTTAAGCCCTTTCTCATCCCTTGAAGTTTAGTGGGTACTCATAGTTACAATTATTTTACTGTTATATACCATCATGTTGGCTTCTTAATATGGTGACCCTGTGAATGAGACATGTAAAATTAATCCTGATATTTACAGTTCTGATCAGATCTTGCAGTCTCAGGGCTGTGGCTTCCTTAATAGAGTCAATCTACTTGTAACATGGTCTTTCTCTTTTTCTTCTACCTTCCACTTTTCCCAGCATTACAGTCTGTTCCATAGAGTCATGTCATTCCATGATAGGTCTAAATTATGATGTCTTCCACTGGTTTTTTTTTTAGTTTTACTGAGTGTTCAGGGTTTGTCTTTCTGCTGAACCATGTTATCCTTCTAACATCCTTCTCCAATACCACATTAGACTAAGGCCAGTTCTGCACTACACTGTTATAGTACTATTATTCCACTTTCAAAATCCTGTGGAATTCAGGGATTTGCAGTTTACTGAGATCAAAGAGCTCTCTGGCTGAGAATTCTAAATACCCCTCCCTAAACTGCAAACTCCAGGATTCCATAGGATGTTGAAAGTGGAATAATAGCACTATAACAGTGTACTGCGGAAATGGCCCCACTCTTAGCCTAAAGGCTAAGAAGTAATAGCACCACATCTCAAAAGAGTAAATATTTTTTGTGTCAGTTTCCTTCAATGTTCAGATTTCACAACCATAAACAGAAATCAGAAATACTATGATATGGATAACCCTCACTTTGGTTTTCAATTAAGTATCTTTGCTGTTGAGGATTTAACTAGTTCCTTCATAGCTGTACTTCCAAGTCTTACTCTTCTTCTGATTTCTTGGCTACTATCTCCACTTTGACTGATGACCAAGCCAGTGTATGGAAAATCTTTGACATTTTCAGTGTCTTCATCACACGCCTTCCAGTTACCTAAATTTTCTGTGGGCATTACTTTGTCTTCTTAATACTCAGTCATAACCCTGGTTTTGCATTTTCTTCCTTAATTTTCATTAGTAGTCACTCCAAGTCTTCTCACTATTGGCTATGCTGGCTAGGGATACTGGGAATTTTATCCTGCTTTTGTACTAAATTTATTATAGGACATTTCCACCCTACACTATTATAGTGCTATCATTCCACTTTCAATATCCTGTGGAATCCTGGGGTTTGCAGTTTAGGGAGAGGCATTTAGAATTCTCAGCCAGAGAACTCTTTGGCCTCAATACTTAATAATAATAATTAATGAAGTAGAGAACCAGAGATGTGCGGTGGGTTGAGTGTTGGATTAGGAATTCAGAAAAACTAGATTCAAATCTCCTCTCAGCCATGGAAACCACCGGATGATGATTGGCCAGTCACCCACTGTTAGTCTTAGAGGAAGGGAACAGCAAATGCTCGATGAATAAATCTTGCCAAAAAACCCTAGGATAAGGTTGTCATAATTCAAAGTCAACTTTAGGCACATCACAACAATATCAAGTATGAGTGGGTATTAACCAAGCTGTTTCCCTAAGAGGTGGGGGACTTGGAAGTCCACCTGCAATGCCAGCATCTCCTTAGAACTTGGAGAATTATAGCTCAACAGAAGCCTGAAAGAGGAGGGTAATGGCAGGATCATTTCACCAGTGTATACCAGTACTAGCTGTAGAGATGAATCTAGCTAAAAGTTAAACAGAGTATTTTATTTGCAACTAGCATATATACCTGGTATTGCCCAAGATTTTATTTTCTCATAGGTGATACTTGTTAGAAAGATTGAGATCCTGTGTCTTTAATTCCCCAAACTGTCTTATCCAGTACCTGTAACTTTCCCCCATATTCCCCAATCAAATCTATTTACTGAGTTATTAGTATGAAAAGGTTGGGTTCCACTGTCCTCCTCCTTGTTGCTGGGTCTTGTTTCCATAGCAACTGGCCTATTCAAGACAGACAGACACAGTTGACTGAGGCCCAAGATCTCTCTGGCTGAGAATTCTAAAGACCACTCCCTAAACTGCAAACCCCAAGATTCCATAGAGTCTTCTTAGGCAGCCAATCATATGAGGTCTTCACCTGACACAGACAAACTTTGACTTATATATTAGATTAACAAACAAACAAGCAAGCAAGAAACTAGATATTCTTAAGAACCATATCAGGCTATTGGAGAGTAGTGCAAGAGAGACGTTGGGTGGAAAGGGTGATAATTACTAGTCTTGTAGTAGAAGGTCAAACCAGGGTGGCTCAGACAGTGCCTGATGGTAAGACAGGACTGGGAGTCTGGAGAACCATGTGCAGTATAATTTGCCTAACGTACTACAATTTGCTGGGGCTAAAACTGATTTTTTTAATACCCTATTTCCTACCCTGAAGGAGGGTGTATGGACAAAACTGTAACTGCTTTCTCCAGAATGGGCTGATTGTCTTAACTCTAGATGACAAAACATTGATGAGAGTTATGACAATCTCTTAAGTCTGACTGGGCACAGGGTCTAGGAAAGATTTCCATAGGGTGACATCATAGGGCGGACTCTGATTGCTTCACCTGGGCAGTTTCACCTTCCATTGTATTTGGGTATGCAACATAGCCTGTGGTCTTGAAAGGATTATCACAAATTGATTCACATTGGGGTTTCTTGCCTAATCCTCTCCGAATTTATGATCTGACCATGTCTGAGGTCATCCTGACCTGGCAACATGCTCCTAGCCAGCATACTTTCAAACATGTTTTTCAGCCATAAACATGTTCGATTATGAAAACAGCACATCCTGCAGAGTGGAGGTGTATGGTGTGGTAACAAAGGATTGACACATTTTATTTGTTAATAAAGAATGGTGTATTTTATTTGTTAATGAAATCGAAATGTAATGAAGAACAACAAAATATAAATGAAAACCTTCTTTGTTACTATTATTTTAACAATTTTTTTCCACTTAAGAAAGTCTACCACAATTCACCTTTTCCTCTTAGGCCATACCCTTTGTGTATCCAGCCTTGGAGCAATTAGCCCACCTGAAAAAGTGGTCCAGGCCCTGGGGAATTTGCCACCACTGTTTTTGTGAGTACTGTAATTGATCCATGGAAGGCCAGCAGATTATTGTACGTAGTTTTGTGAAGGGATGAGATAATGATACTGATACATACCAGTGGTTGCTTGTGGCTTCCATGTCAGTAGGTTGGTGAATCCATTTGGAATTTAATTCCAAACATTAAAGGAGCCACACAATGTTTTGAATATATTTGGAGATAGGGTTCAGCACACTGAAATTTAAAGTCCAGTGTAAAATCTTGAGTGGATTCTCAACCTCACTGACATGGAGTGTTATAGATGCATCTGAGAAAAAAACAAATTTCCTCCAGGGAATAGTAATCATATTTGTGGTGAATCCAATTGAAGTGGCACATTCAAAAACCCAAAAGACCACTATGGTTTTGAACTCTAGAGATATATTTTTTTAAGCCAGGGTAGGGAATCTCTGGCTTTTCAGATACTGTTGGACTCTGATTCCCATCACCCACAGGCAATATAGCCAATTTTCAGATGTGACACTGATGCATACCAACAATATCTGGAGAGCCATAGGACATACCCATCCTTGTTTAAAATAAAAAGTCATAATATAGGTGACAGTGATACCTTTGGTTACCTGAGAAGATTAGGTAATTCACAAATCTAGTTGAAATTCTGAAGTCTGCATGGGCATTGTGTCTGAATAAAATAAGACTATGAAACAGTGACAAGAAAAGGCCAGAATGAACAAAAAATACTGCAAATTATTCAGAGAAAATGATGGCAACAGAATTAAGCTGCCATTGTCAGGCAAACTTAGCTAAAGAGAAATCAAATATTTTGTTATGTGGATATATCACTTCAACTTTTAAAGGAAAATATATGAAGACCAAAGACAATGCTTGCTTGAGTTAGCAGTTCTACTGCCTACTTTCAGGTAGATTCATAGATTTCAGTTTAATGTAGTTCAATTAGCAGGCTCATTTATTACCAACCAAGATGTGAAATTGCAGGGTGAGGTTAAAGTGCCACCAAGGGTATCTCCATCACTTCAGTATCATTGCCTTAAAAAGCACTGACCAGAAGAAGTAGATGACCTCATTTCAAAATTATTATAGTGCAGAGAACTCAGTTTCAACATTATAATTCATTTTCTTACAGAATATTTCAAATTTATTATCAGCTTCCTGACAAATAATGGCTAATCGTTAAGGACAACCACTTTAACATAATATGAATACACATTTCTCTCTAGGTAGTACAGTGGTTCCTACATTAGCATTATTGACTAAGGTGCATTTAACTTCTTCCCTAATACTTAATGGAAGGTTAATGTACAAGTCAGAGATTAAATGGCTTTTACTTAAAACAAGTATATTGATTAAAATAACTTAGGGAGGTTTTTAAAAGCTGATGCTATAAAAGAAGTCACACTTTTAAATATTTTTTTTTATTTCATATTATGTGCAAAGTATGGGTGATGGCTTACCAAAATTACGGGAAGTTATAATACTAATTGTACCTTGAGCTAATTATTGTCCGCAGTTAGCAAATGGATCTCTTACTTGGAGAGGTGGCAGATCACCTTTAGTAAATTTAAGGCTTCCGAAGTAAACTCTGTTCCACAGGCTTGCAAATTATCCTAGTTTCACTGGTAATGTCAAACAATGTCCTTCATCGGCAACCTTCTAGGAAATTCAGGTTCATGCTGGTTTCACGTTGGCTCATGCTGGTTCAAACAAAGCAGCCATAAACTGTGCCTGTAACACTAACCAGAAAAGCAGGACATGACTGAGATTAGTGATGTATGAATCAAATATAATCTAGCCTCCATTTGTTTCAGCAGGTCATGTGCCCTTGTTCCTTTCATCATCCACAGAGCACTAATTTCTTTCACGCTAGTGGATTTGGGGTGAAAAATAATGCACAAAATGATGGGCATTTTTTCTGAAAGGCACACTAATATGGAGCTATTTACATGTATTTGCACATGCAAAAAAAATTGCTGCTTCTCCTTCCTATTTTATTTGCACCACTCTCATCATCTTCCATCACTTCGAAAAGTAATATAATTGTTGAAATAACTATTGGTCAGTCCTAAATTGAGTAGACCCATTGAATCAACTGCTGAATGATGAATCAACATGTAGCTAAATGTGATTGATTCAATGGCTCTGCTCTAGTTGTGATTAAAATGGGACGTAGGCCAATATTTTCCACAAGCACATGGCTAAATATCTCTTTACATTTCAAGGAGCACCAATGTTTCCCAGCCAGCCACAGTTTCATTGTGATGCCACCTCTTCAAAATAGGGATGTTCCCGTACCCCAGTACCATAGGATAGTAAGTCAGATCTTGCCAGCCTCCCTAACTGAGATAGCCATTCTTATGACTTGTTTTTAATAACTGGAAAATAAAGATACTGGTTGTATCTAGTGCTTGTCTTCCACCCACACAAGAGCAGAATCCAAACCAAGGTGGGATGCAACCAGTAATAGGTCTTTTATTCCAAGTCTCAAGTCATGTCTCAAGTCTGGGAGCCAACCTTATACCCCAACCTATATTCTAGATTTCTGGACAGAGTCGAGTAAAGTCAGTTTTAACAATTTAAGCACAGTTGGGCCTCCACATTTGCAACTTTGCCATCTACAGCTTCAGAAGTAGGGAATAGGATCATTCTTACTTCCAATTTCTGAAACTGGAGGATTTTTCAGAAGTGAGGAGTAGGATCCTTCTTACTCCCTATTACTGAAGCTTGTAGCTTTAGAAGGAAGGATCCTAACACAGGCTATTGAGCAGACCTCAAGCCCATTGCCTAACCTGTTTGCTGTTCCTCTCTGAGCAATGTACCCACACTTTGGGCTTGAGACAGATTGTCATGTGACTAGTAGGCTAAAAAGGATGGAAGCAGTGTTCAAAGTCATAGGGTTTCTGGATGAATGTGTTATGTTGCTGAACCAGGGCAGCAAGTCAGTCACTAAAAATATACAAGTCTTGAGTTGAGTTGAGTCAGTGTATCATTTATTGCCAAGTTGAATCCAAGTCAAGTCACTGAAGTGACTTAAGTCCAACTTGAGTCCGAGTTGGTTGACTCCAGTCTAAATCACTGGATGCAATATCCACTTTCTGTTATAATCCTTCCTCAGCACCCTGAAATCCTGCTCCAAATTGCTGGAGGATACTTCAGAGTATATGTTAGCATCAGAAAATTATGTGGGGAGAAAGAGCAGAAACTCCTTATGCTATCATAATTGTCATATTGGATTTAAGCCACTGCATCTGAACGGAGGGCACAGCTTGGGGATATTTCACCCTCTTGATAGTGATTATTTGCTTTTCTCGTTGTGGCTAGCCATTTGCAAAACCAGCTAGGGCCGGTGGAAATTGAAGCTCACAACATTTGGAGCACCATACGTTCCTTTGGCACAGTTTCCCTTGCTCTTATTTGATGAAATGGCTTAGGGTAGTTTAGTATGTGTTTGTGCCTTCGAATCACCTGTCAACTTATGGTGACCCCAATAGATTTCATAGGGTTTTCTCAGGCAAGGAACATTCAGAGGTGGTTTGGCCAGTCCCTTCCTCTGAAATATAGCCTACAGCACCTGCTGGTCTGTCATTCAAATACTAAACAGAGTTGACCCTGCTCAACTCCCAAGATCAGATAGGATCTGGCATCTTTAAAGCCACTATGGTAGATTTATCCTTCAACAATTTGTCCATTTCCTTGAAACATCTTTTCTCTCATTATTGCAACCTTTCCGGAAAAAGTTTGCAATAATGAAACAGAAGACTTTTCAAAGGAAGACCATTTGCATGGAGGTGAAATTTATTTGGAAAGCATTTTAATGTGAAAAAACTTCATTCCCACTTTCCAAACTGATATATAAAACACAGTTTTGTTTCAAATGCCTGAATTTTGTGATACAGTTTTCAAACCAAAAATGCATACACAAATGTGTTTCTTAAGGGAAACTATCCACAAAAATTGTATCTGTGACAATAATGTAAAAATCATGTTATTTTAGAGAACATTGCTTGCACAACTGTGTATTTTAGAAATTTAATGCAAATTCATATGGTTTGCAAAACAAAAGTACATTTTTTACCTCTAGCAAGATTGTTCTCCTTAAAACATCCTTGCAAGATCTTTGGAATTTTTGGTGTTGTTTTCTTCTGAGAAAATTGGACATATTGTGAATTGTGTTTTGTGCATTCAGTAAAATGCACAATATTGGAAAATGAAATATTACCATTGCCTAATTGACTGCCCAAAATAGAAAGCACTGTTTGCTGAATTTTGGGGGCATCCTATAGAAAAAGAACATTAAAATATAAGAAATCAGCCTATTCATACTCACAGGTATTCTGCTCAAATTATGTTTATAATTTGCACAAATTATGGAAAACATGGCCCCAAAACATCATCTTGCATTTTAGTCTATCAGAACTAAACTCTCTTGAGGCAGTTTCTCAATTCTCACATGCTAAAATGGTTAGATTCAGGGGGAAATAAAATCTCAGGAGCAGTGAGATGCTTTCATATCCTTAATGCTAGGGAAAATGTTTCTTAAAAGAAATGCACATGAAAAAGCATGAAACTTTTTCTTCAGGCTTTAAATAAATCACAAATGGGTCAAAACTAATTTAGGATTGGAGAAACTGAGAAAGAGACTGAGACCAAAATTGACAGATTGGTACATCTTTAGCAAGGAACAACACTTATCTTGGCTCCTGACAAGTGAATTTGTACCTAGCGCCAATTCAAGGTGTTGCAGTGAATAAAACTCCTCACCACTGTCTTTGGCTGTCATTAATAATCTTTACCAGATCGGTGGACCAGTAGATCAATCCCTCACCACTAGCACTGGCACCGCCATCTGTTTTTGAAGAAGAGTTTTATGTTTCTCACTGTATTAACACTTGTAGAATGCTGGGCAGGGAAGCAGTAAATAAGTACTTTTAATAAATGGTTAATAAATTGAAAGATAGGGTTGGTCTTGTGAGCCCTGCTCCCTATAACTTGATGTCCCTTCCTCCCTCTGTTTATGTATTGAGCAGAGAAGTATGAAAGGTGCAGCAAATACTACTAGAGTGCAATTTCTGATGCTCCTTCTCAACATGAGGAGATGCAGAGCTGAGGGATTAGTGCTAGGCTGCATATTTATTGACAGAATGAAGAGCCCTCTCCCCTATATCCACTGAGAGTACTCACCACAGAGGCAAATGCCTGAACTGAGTTTCCTTTTGGATCCAGGCTTGTTGAAACAGACCTTCAGCCTTGGATGTCCAGGGGGTGGATTAAAGTTTTAAGTGATATGAATTTTTAGTTTTTTAGTTGTTGTTAATTCATAATGTCTTAAAAACCGTGTTTTAAATGGTTCCATGGTTCAATGCTTTTTAAACTTGATATTGTTTTGGATATTCTGTTTTTATTTATGTTGCAAATTCAGGAGAATTTGGGAGAAAAGCAGGATAGAAATCAAACAATGAAATAAATAAATCTAGGAGTGTGAAAAAACTCTCAATCTCAATTTTGTCGCATTTTCCCTGAATCCAGCCTGCATTCCTGTCCTCTCATTTCATTATATTTCTGACAAAACAATTTCTTCTTCCCACACAAATTCTTGTGCATTTTCCACACATATTTTCCATAACTCATAATTCATGTCTGTATTGTTCCTTAATGGGCACACTTCTGCACACATTTTCCCCATTTACTAAAACAAGCTTGTATTCATTTTGAAATGGTATACCTTATTTTAAATGAAAGCATAATTTCATGTGGATTTTATTTATCTGAAGTGTCCCACAACCCTCACAAATAAGCACATGTTTGAGACAAGGGGTGCAGTCCAACATCCTCTCAGCAGAGCGTAAATATCCACATGCAGAGATATACTATTGTCAGCGCTACACAACCCCCATGCAAAATAGCAACATCGTGCTACGTATGTCATTGACTGGGTGTTCTTGTGCAATACACAATTCACAAGCCCAGTGTACAGTGTGCAACTGTAATGTATAACTGCAGTGCGACATGTGGAATGCACAGCTACAATGTGTAGTGTGGGTATATGCATAAATCTGCTTCCACCACTGTCAGCAGAATATGCTCACAGTGCTATGCTGAATCATTCTCCACACACGCATAGCATGATTTATGCATGAATATGTCACTAAGAGGATGCCAGCCAAGGTGTGCTTTGTCTTGCAGGGAGCCTTGAGATGCATGAAACTGATAATGTCAATGAGAATCGCTAAAACACAAAAATTCTTAGAATCAGAGTTAAAGCCCAGGTTCAGTTTGTAGTACTTCCAGTGAGGGGTAGCATGTTACTGGAAAATAATGTATCCAAGGCCCTATAAGACAGAAACAGGCAAATATATATTGTCCAGCTCACACAGGGTCCCTGTGGTCATTTTTACATCCACTGCTGCCCCAGTTGACTGCCGCTGCTCGTAAGTGCCCCACAAAAAGAAAACTCACTTTCCTCCTTCACATTCATTCTAGGAAAGAGTCTGCAGTACCTTATGGTGTGGAAAATTACTCTGGCACTCTCAAGTGTCACACAAAGCAGCTTGCCACTAAACTTTGACGTCAACTGCGGTGGCTAAAGGAGCTTTGGCAGCTTCCAACAGTTTTCAGTGGTGGCCGTAGGAGTTGGCTCACTCTTGGTCTAGGGCTTAAAAACTCTCTGCAACTCAAACTAAAGCACTACTAGGTTAAATGAACAAATAGTCTCACCAGGACAAAGACAACATCCTGGAGGTATAGCTAAAAACATGATATATGGAGTGGCCTCCTTAAATCCAAAGGAATGAATGACTCCAAATCTTATACTATGAGAGAATAATTTCCATCCTTCTATTTACTTTCTCCACACCTTTTGTAATTCCATGTGCCCCTTTTTGTTTTCAAAGACCAGCTGCAATTAAAGGATAGAGTAACCCTCCAAGTACAGAACAACTATTCAGTGCCCCTGAAATGCAGTTTGATGTTCTTTTCATGTTTCTTCCCCCTTTATTATTATTGAAATGTGTGAGTTAAACTTAATACGCTCCTTGCATCCAATGGCTTAACTAAAGTTACAGTGCTATTGGTAGGCAAATTTCAATGTTGCTATTACTGTTTCCCTCTTTATTTAAACTCAGTATCCCCCATGCCCAAGCATACAATACTTAGGAATTGACCTTGTATTCATGTGAAATAGGACACCTGGGGGTCATTCACCTTCTCTGCATCAGTTTCAGTCTTGTAAAAGGCTCATCCTGAGAATTTCTGCTTTAAGGCAACACAAGGTTGCAGTGAGGGTTTTTGCTCTATTCTCCTCAGAGCCTTTTCACTGGCACGGAATAGTTCTTATCCAGGGAGAAAAACATATTAGTTATCGTGTGTGGGTTGGGGAAATAATGCAACAATTATAGAGAACACAGGTAGGCAACATCCTCAGGTATTAATAGCAGTAGATTAAGTTTCCTGAGGTAGTTAGTGAATGTTGTGCATAGGTAATGTGCATGCTTTGAGTTAACCAAACACACTCAAGAAAAGCAAGGGAGAGAATTTAGCTCCAAGTAAATGATTTCAGGAGAGCTATTTCCTTCCTGAGCCAACCAATGAGAACCAACCAATAAACAAACATTTTTTTTAAAAAAAAACAGCAACAATTTATGTTTTATTTGTTTGTTTTGTAAAGATAGCTCTCTCCCTCTCTAGATATGTGTGTGTGTGTGTTTGTGATATATCTATATCTATACGGATGGAGAATACTGATGGGAAGAATATTTTTCTCCCTTTCATAGGCCATTTTTGCACTATACTGTTATAGTGCTATTATTTCACTTTCAATATCTTATGGAATTCTGGGGTTTGCACTTTAGAGGGGCATTTAGAATTCTCAGCCAGAGAGCTCTTAGTAAACTACAAACCCCAGAATTCCACAGGCTGTTGAAAGTGGAATAATTGCACTGTAACAGAGTAGTGCAGAAACGGCCACATAATACGAGGGCCCCAAGTAATCTAATGAAGCCGGAAGCAGGGAAATTTAGGAAAGATGAAAAGAAGTGCTTCTTTATAGAGTCAAACCAAAGAATTTGCTGCCATGAAGTGTACTAGTGGCTGCCAGTTTAGACATTTGTAGATGGAGGCTAGACAAACATGGAGGATAAGGTTACCAATGGCTACTAGTCACAATAACCATAAGCTACGTTTAGTGCCAAAGGCAGTATGCCTGTGAATGCTGGTTGCTACAGAGCAGAATTTGAAAGTAGTATTTGTCGCCATCATCATCATCATCATCATCATCATCATCATCATCCCCTTTTCCCAGAGACAGATTGCAAAAATTAGAACAGATAACAGTAAAAAAAACATGTAGGTGAAAGACATACAGAAACTTTTTTAAAAAATCAAAGCCTTGCAAATTGAAACGAATAAAGGGTGGGACTGAAATACAGATGAAATCAAGACTCTGAGTTTTTCATATCCCTTTTCTGATCTGATTCAGCATGAATTTTTCTGATGTTTTTAAGATGAAGACTGGGATCCTGTACTGCACTTCTGGATTCCTAACCTAGAGTTACAGTTCTCTAACTGCTTCATATTCAGTTATACTATGTTTTCACAACTGTGGTGCCACCTTGAACTCCAGGAAGCCACTCTGAGTGATGGAGGTCTGTTCTGGTACTGACTGGGGTGCAGCAGGATGACATTTCCAGCCCCTCTGCCAGCAAGTGAGACTGACACAAGCTGAGGCAGGACCCCTGTTGCATTCCCCATTGCACCACAAATTGTTGATAACAGGGGACTAGAAGCATCCTGCTGTGCCCTGATCAACAGCAGAACAGACCTTCGTTGCTCACTGTGAATGCTGGCAGCTAACACAGGGTTGGGAGGTGGGGGGTCAAGCCAAGAGACAACGTTTAGCTAGACATTCATAACTAAGCTGGCAATGCAGGGTTTTATTTTAAAGAAAACTCACCCAGTAGAAACTGATTAAAAGATTAACAGGCTGGTGGGGAATGTCTGAAGGCCGTCACATTTAGTACCAGGCAAACTTCCACAAAAAAAAGTCTTATATAGAGAAGGTAGTACAAATGAAGAGGCCCTCGCCTGGATTGCCAGCTGCTCAGTTACAGACAATAGGAGTATACCAAGAAAGGTCTTAGATGACATCAGTCTTGCAGCCACATTTCTTCTAACCATCCTAGTTTGGCAAGAACAGTCAGGATTATCCACTATCATTCCACATTTCAGCCCCTTTGGAAATGTCCCCATTTTCTGTCCTTCTCCCACTATTACCAGGTTAGTTCAGGTGCTGCATACTAAGTTCAAAGTGGAAAAATAATTTGCATCTGTAGGGAGTGGGAGGCAAGATGAGAAGGGATGGAATCTAGTCTTTCCCACTAGCTCAGGTCAAAGCAAATGGCTGCAGCCGCTCTTAAGTTAGTCTGTTCTTCCTCATTTATAACTTGATATTGTGACCACACTCTAAGGTTGCTTGGCCACATGTATCCTAATTTTCTTTTGTGAAACGTTGGAGGAATGTCAAATGAAGCTGTCCTTTAAATTGTCCCACTGGTAGCAATAGACTCAGTAGGGTGGGGGTGAGGAAGCAAAGTGTAGCCCTTTCAGATGTTGTTGGACTGCAGTTCCCAACAGTCCTCACCAATTGAGAGGCATGCTAGGGTACTGCAGCCCCATAGCATCCAGAGAACTACATTTTGCTTTACCCCTAGAAATGCCAACTGATTCATTCGCCTAGGCACAATCCGGAAAGGACTATTTCAAAATGGAAACTGTTTAAAGCAGAAATACACATTATGGTCCTTCTGGTTAGGCTGTAAACATTTCTTTATTATTATTTTTTAAAAAAACACACATGCACACATAAAACTTCCTGTGTCTACATGTCAAGAATCCTCAAATGAAATTAGATTTTGCTTATTCAGTATGAGGAGGAGACAGAAACCTCCCTTTCAAAATAACTATTACTGTCCTGCAGCAGGTGACTTCTGGAGACTGTGAAAGACAGCCATATAGTATTGGCTTTCAAGAGCAGATTGTGCCTGAAGTTATTTAGATCACAGTAGAAATTCAAAGTCACTGTTCCAAAGTAGGGTATCAAAACAACAATAAGCAGTTATTAGGACTGACTTAATGCTTATGGTTCATTTGCGTGTTGGTTTGCAAAGAACACTCAGAAAGTACAATTGTGAGCTTTTATAATCCATGTAAAGTGCATAATCTTTGCACAATAATTTGAAAATACCTTTTAACATTCAAGGAAAGAGTGCTGCAGCTTTTAAATGCTCTTGAAACCCATGTTATGCATGAATAATTGCTATTTAACAAAATTACAGGTGGTAAGATAAATGGAAGCCAATAGTCACATGCCATAAACCAGTGATAGCACCAAAGGGTATTTATCAGAATATATCCAAGAAATGTTTACTTAATTTGTCAAAGTTAAAGACATTCAGTCCCAACAGGACAACATTTTGGAAAAGGATTATTAAAAATATAATGTCAAGTAGCGTTTGTTGTGCCGTCTAGTGTTTTAATAACAGTAGTGGTATTAGAGTTTCTATAAAGAGGTCAAGAATTCAAGAGGGGGAAATGTAAAAGGAGAAAGATTATATGTACTAATTGCATTTTCTAGAGCTTATCATAAAGATACTATCTATAACCTATTTATGCAGGCTGTAGTAGTTATTTTAAAAATGATGTGTTACTCACTGGAAAAAGTAGATTCAGGTAGTCCTGTCTGCTGGCATATCAATATTCTTTTCTACTCCCAGAGCCAGTGATAACTAATGTTTGGTATTCATAAATTTCACAAAGTCAAACACAGTTTAATGTCTAGCATTTCGTAATACAGTTACAGATTTGTAGTCTAGAGCTATGGATTTGTAACTTCTCCATATTCAATAAGACTACATAATCATGAATGTAGCCTTGATTGTAAATGGCCCTCAGCCCACTTTAACAGGCAGCAGCCAGATCAAGTAAAGCTGCTGATTGGGATGCAAGGAGCAGCCTCTATCACCAGCGAGTTAGACTGCAACAGGGAATTTCAGCAAAGGTCCTGCTTCTGATTGTCACTTCCTCACTCGCTAGTGGAAAGTTCATCCCACTTGCATTGTGATCAGAAGTTGAACAGCCCTCCTCCTATATTGGTAAATAAATATGGAAATAGAAATGGAAGATGCGTGTGGAATTAAAATGTAGAAATTAAAAACAAAGTCTGGCATCCTGTTATTGAGTTATATGAATGTAAGCTCAACTTAAGGTATAATCCTCAAAGATCTCTAGAGGTCATTTGATAGATCCTGGAGGATACCTGTCACTTTGTGTCCAACAATATGAAAATAGCTGGGCACTTCTCTGCTACTTTCCCCTGTTCTCCACCAGCCAGAAAATGACTGTGGCAGTGTTTGGGTGCTGGTGGTGGCTGCAGCACAGAAAAATGTAAGATTTGGAAATGGTTAGATAGGGAAACATATTGTTGTTCTGTTGGGGGTAAAAAGTTTTTCTGCACACATAAATGTACATCTCTGTAACTACCAACATAGCTGAGCTGAAGCCATTTTATTGTGTGCCTTTGCTCAGTTATAAGAACGATGTCAAAAGTCGATAAGTAAGAACAATTTGATAGATGACTGTCTTGCTCTGTTTGCATAGGATTTTTTTTATTTCAACAGATTGTCTCTTCTCTAAACTACTTCCTCCGTTCTCTCCCGCTTCTTCTTCCTTCTCAATAAGTCGCTTCTCTCAATTCTCTCAATTCTCAGTTCTCTCAGTTCTCAAAGTTATTTTCCAAACTTAAAAGTGGCTAAAAAGCACTTGCCCAAGTTCTTTACTTCTCCTTCTCTATCCTCGAAGTTCTCCCTCCTTTCTTCTGTAATGCCATGCCAGTCCAGTTCAATATGTTTTATCTTACAAAACTTCTCCCCGCCGTCGCCATTTAATCCGTCCCTCTCACCTTCGCCGCCATATAATCCGTCCTTCCCATGCCCCTTGATTGGTTATTTATTATCTTCCTCTTTTAAATGTCCAATACACAGTCCAATACACAGTCCCAAATCACACTGGAGAGAAATTTCTTCCCTTAAATTATATTCAATCTATACTTTAAGAAAGATGAATTAATCAAAATTTCATGATAAGTCCACCACTAGCCTTCAGCTATTATGCACAGGTAAACGCTCCCTTCTTTCACTAGCGGTTGCTAAATAATCCTTCTTCCCTGCCAAACCATGCTGAAGGCTGGAAAAAAAAATAGCTCTATCCAAACTCTTTCTGCTCCCGATCTTCCAAGGTACCTCCAACTCAAAAGGAAGCTTAAATCCACCTTACGATTCCTCCCAGATCTGAAGCTTCTCCCCTCCTCTTGAGGGGAAGACAGTTCGCGGCGCCGCTTGAGGCTAAAGGCTTTGCCAGCCGACTCAGGCTGCTCTGATCTATCCGTCCTCTTCGCCGCCAACCGGAGGAAACACCCGCTTCAGTGACAGCTCGAGGACGATCTCCGATCTCCGGAGCCCCTTTTCTTCGTACCCCGATACCACGGGGATACTTTGGAGGTAGTTTTAATCACCTGCTTTACTACAGTCGTCTGGAAAAGATTCTCCTTGCACAGAGCTTACGGGGAATCTTGCCGTGGCGCCATTGACGAACCGGAAGTCCTCACATAGGATGTTTTATGCTAAGATGCGAGGGCACAAAGACTCTTGTTCTGTAGACATCACAGTTTTTGTTAAGCAACTTTTTAATTCCTGCACATTTTCTTTCTGTTTCCTATAACACTGAAAGTTTTATAAATACTCTATTGTTTCAAATAAACCTTGTCCATCTCATCAGACTACTGTTGCAGCCAAGCTGACAGCAGTGTGTGAGAAGGTGTTCCCTCTTGGCCAAGAGTAATTTTGTGTGCATGAGTTCTTCCTAACTTGGTTCAGGGCCGAAGTCCACCTCCATACTTCACTTGGGAAGGCACAGGTAAACTGAAATTTCAATCTATCCCCACAGTTACACATAAGCAATGCATCTGTTGATCCAGGAACTTGGTGAAAAAGATGGGACAAAAATCCAGGTGGAGGTTTGAAGAACAGCAACAACACAAAGGTGAACATTTTTCACATTTCCCACATGGACTGCTCTGATCAGAGTAAGTAAATTGTGGGAGAAATATTTAATCCTTTCTACTCATGCTGATTCCTTGATCAAAATCCCCTTTCCCAAACACTATTTGGCTCCTAAGCAGAAAAAAAAAGTACCTTCTACAATGTAATCACATTCACCCTCTTTTCATTTCCTTAAAAAGGAGAATGTTCTGTGGTCTGTTCACAGCTGCATTTAGTTTGGTCCACATAGTTACTTGCTACAATCTTATATCTGTTTCAAGCTTCTCCTTTAAATGCACGTCTTGGCCCCTGTTTAGTACACTAGTTTCAAATTTCCTTTGGACTGGGAGCAATGGAAGAAGTAATAAGAAATCATCTCCCTTTTGTCCTTATCAGAATGTTAATGAGTGATTATTTCCTTGCTTAATCAGGGAAACAAAAGCAGTCAGGATGACAGTCAGGTAGCTTCCACAAACTATAAATATTTTCTATTTGGAAGACTTCTATAAGGGACCAGATATTGAAAATGGAGGAAGAAAATGACTGCTAAATATTAATTTCAGTGAAATCCCCCCCACTGCAAAAAAACTCCAATATGTAGTTTTGTGAACCCATAGACATAACCTGGAAACAAAAGATAGTTTGCCAGTCGCTATTAAGCAATGCACTGGGAAATCAATTAAAGAGAACATCTCTCTAATGAGAAAGCTGTAGGAGAGTCTCCATGGAAACATGGAATGAGAGGGGTTCAGCATGCAAATAGCAGAAAAGAAACAAATAATATTTGTAAACATGCACCTTGAAATTGGTATAATCAGGTGTGATGAACGGCAGATTCAATACCTCTCTTGCCCTATAGAAGAGGTAGAAGGAGGCAGTAACAAAGGTATCATTTTAGTCAATATTTGGCTGGTATGAAAGACGAAGGTGCCAGGAATATCCTTATGAAGCTCCCTGTGATAATCACATTTGTAAATTATAATTTTGTAGAACTGAAGACATTGGCTTTGATCCAGAGCTCTGCGGGTGGCTCTGACACTCACAAAAAGCTTTCCTGTTCCAGTGAGCTACTGGATTGGAGTATCTGCTTTCAAGAGCTTTTGTAAAGGATTACTATGTTTAAAAAAGATGAACAGAGATGTACAGCCCAAGCCACAGCTTAATGGAACCACAATTAGCATTTGAGTCACACCTAATTGGCATTTTCTGCAGGAATATAGATGCGTTAGAATGACCAGCATGCTCCAATGGGCCCACTTTACTTGGGAGAAATAGATCCAAGTCCTACCTTTGCCACACAATATGTTGTATATTTTTTGCATCAGTCATTATTTTAGTTTCAGATTTCTTTTTGTGAAGTAGAAATCATGCGATCCTAAAGAACACAAAATGAATTGTATTACTTTCATGGTCTACATGGTTGCAACAGCCAATATTCACATTGCAGTGCTAATTCTATAAAATAATACCATTATAAAACACCAGTGATTCTGTTTTATTTTAAAACTAAATGCATATAATTTTGGGGCAGAAATATTTATAGATAAATATTGTCCACAGATAAATAGCAAGCAGTAAATGTCACATAATTAGTTTATCTCCTGTTGCAGAAAATAGAACCATAATGAATGCCTGTAAATATCTGTGTTTGAAATGTAATTTGAATTTCTGATTTTGAAAGACTATCCCCAGTAACATCCATTTCAACTATAATGAAAAGATGTGAGAGAGCCGGACTCTTATAGAAAAGTAATATGTTAGAAGGCATTATGAGCCTTTCTGTACTACACTGTTATAGTGCTATTATTCCACTTTCAACATCCTATGGAATCTTGGGGTTTGCAGTTTAGGGAGGGGCATTTAGAAATCCCAGCCAGAGAGCTCTTTGGCCCCAGTAAACTACAAACGCCAGAATTCCATAGGATGTTGAAAGTGGAATAATAGCACTATAACAGTGTTGTGCAGAAAGGCCCCAAAATGCTCAGTAGTTTAATAGGCAATGTGCAGTGAAACTACATCTTTAAAATCAGGTGCGATACATCAGCATAATACCACCCTTCTTGGTTTCTGAAACAAATTATATACAAATGAGTTAGGCATGCTATTTTTCTGAACAACTTCACCACCAAATGGTTTACAAGAAAGAAGTATGGAAAAACAATAATGAACAGAATATTTAGCTTATTCAAGGCAACACATACATATGAAGAAAAGAAGAGTATTATTCCTAGAAAAGAAAAGAAAACTAAAGAAAAGAAATTCATTTAGTTTTCCACCTGGTAAAAGAAGGGCATTCTAAGTGACTCACTCTGATGTGGTAATCAAGAAATTCAATTAGCTTCACAGTGAATTTACAAAGCTATTCTTGCTGAAGGACACATAGCTGTTAAAGCAGCTAAAGAACGTTATTTGTCTCACTGTTGATGAATAAACTGTGAACTGTTAACATGAACAGATTTCTCTGAGTCTAGCAAAGCATTAATGAATCTGATTAAAAGGGAAAAGCAGTTCTGTTCAGGTCAGCAGTACTTTATTCAGGGATGGGTGAGAAGGACATTACCTAAAGTGTGTATGTTTTATTGGACCTCATCAAGATCCTAATTTACTACTTTTTTACAAAATATATCATGTAATTTCCCATCATTTTCTAGGGTCATTTTCTAATGGCATGCCCATATGAAAGGCATACAAAACTGGTTTATTGCCAACTAGTATGAACTCAGCACCACAACTACTATAATTACATTGGCCAATATCAGGGTGGGAATCATCCAGTACTCCAGATATTATTACACTTCTACTTCCAGAATTCATCATCATGACCTGTGCTATCTAGTATTATTGAGACCACCAATTCAAAAATGAGTATAGATGATTTTTAGTGAATAAGTGGTACTATTGAGACAGAGATTATTGGGACCATTAACTGATTGGCTTTGACTTCAAACAGTTCCTAGAATTATAGATATAAGAATAGAATGAAATATGTCTGGATTGTACCAAAATGAGTCAATGTTCTTACAACCATACACCAGTCAATGAAGTTTCTTTGGCCAGATTATTTATGTCAGATCAGGCTTGTAACTGTGAGTATAAATTTTCACTCATGTTTGCAAACATAAAATCTTTGCACTGTTATAGCTGGAAGGTATGCTAAGACTCATCTGACCCATACCCTGCCAGTTCAGGAAATTCAAAGCTAAAGCATGCCTGATAAGTAGCCACCCAAAGTGTTTAAAAATTTTCACTTTCTGAGTGAACTGTCATGCTACTGAACAGCTCTTTAGGCCCTTTCCACACTGGCATATTGCCCACGCTAGGGCGACCTCTCCAGGAGGTCTTCTTCACCGCTGGGTGCGCTAGTGAGGTTGGAAAAGGTGAGGCTCTACACCTCAAACTGCTCTAGCACAGTCGCTGGGGTGGCGCTGCGAGTTTTATAAAAACCACCTTCCCAAGTGGTTTTTATGAAACTCGCCTGTGTTGCTCTGTGGCAGCCCCTGGTGAAGAACTGCAGAGATGTGGTAGCGCGTCCCTGCAGATCTGCCCGGGGGCGGGCTTCCGGCTGGTGCGCTGCCCTGATTGGCAGAGCGTGGCCGGAAGCCGCCGGCCACCATTTTGTGTGCCGCTGAACACCGCTGAACGCCGCCGAAATTCAGCAGCGTATAGAGAGGTGAACCCACGCTCCCCGCAGGGACAGAGCAACTCGCTACCAGGTAAGCTCCGCCCCTGCATGTGCTGCCCCGTTTCGCCCCCCTGTGAGGAAAGGGCCATTGTGTCAGGAAGTTCCTGATAATGTTTAGCAGGAATCTACTTCCTTAGAATTTTAATCTCTTGGCTTTGGTCCTAGTCTTCAGAGCAACAACAACAAAAGAAGCTTCTGCCTTCTTCCATGTGATAGTCCTTCTGATATTTGAAAATGGCTATGATATCATCCCTCAGTCTTTTCTTTCCTACCCTAAACATACTTCCCACATCTGTACCTCAGCATTCTACAGCTTCACCATTCTTATGTTGATCTGTTAGATATGAAGGGGCTTCTATATGTATTTACTTGAATATGTAGAAGCATCCATCCAACCAATGATTCTCATAAGTTATTCCCAATGGTGAGAAGAAATACCCAATCAAACTCACATAGAAGAGCCGTTCACAGAACATGGGAAGATTGGGAGGGAGGATGAGAGGTGCCCAGAGGGACATAGGGAAAGTAGTCTGAGAGTGTGCAACTGTGTTCCATACCCACATTACAGTTATTAGGGTCAATATCAATGCCTATATAGGCTTTTTATCAACTCTACATTTGCACTTAACTGGTAAGGGCATGTGCAATCACACTTAACAATTGTGCCATTCCTATGGAACAAGCTTTCACCAGAAGTTTTCCAAATACTTCTACAACGTCTGCAGCCAAAAAAGCCTTTGGAGCCAAACTCAGTGGTTATGTCCACCTAAAGATGATCCATAAAATCAGCAAGCACTTGGAAAGTCAGCACTGCATAGGTCTATTATAGCTGGCAACTAACCAAAGGTTTAGATAAAGAATTTGTGCATTGAATTTTGTGTATATTTTGCATTTATTGATGTATGTTATTTTGAAATTTTGGGATGTAAGCACTATGTAAATATTGCAGATAGACAAACAGAAATTAGGTAGGTAGGTAGGTAGGTAGATAGATAGACAGGCAGACAGGCAAATAGGCAGACAGACATATGATAGATCTAGGCCCTTCTGTTTGAAGCAGTATTATTTGGAGGCCATGCTAATTCATTAAATTTATTTATGCATTTAATTAATTAATTAATTAATTAATTTGGTGGGGAAATGAAATTGCTGATAACCCTAAAGGACTGGGATATTTGACCACATAAGTTTCCTTTTGTTTTCTGCCTGAAGGAACAACTTGACTACCATCTAAAAACAAATGGTATTGGAAATCAGCCAGTATTTATGTTTAAAATATTCCCTTCATAATTCATAGTCAACCATGAAAAGATAAAATGCCATAAAAACCATAAAGCTGCATAACTGAGAGGTCTTGGAAGTGACTGTGCCAACTTGGGATCAGTTTTAGTCTTCTGCTTGCCATCACTTAAATCAAATGACAAAATGAAAAATAACTTGTAATACTGGTGTAATTAGGAAATGTGAGCAAATATATTCTCTCTTTCTCCTCCTCCTCTTTTTCCTTTGAGTCATCAGTTCCTAACCACAACAAAATAAGCACATGTTTTGTCCTAATTGTCTTAGTGGGAAAAGTCATGGAAGCATATTCATGATGAATGAAGAGCTATGTTTTGTACAAATCAGAGAGACAAGCTGTCAATGCTTCCTAATGCAACCTTATATAACAATTCCCTCCTCCTGTGGCAGTTGTCAAGAGAATGGAAGTCCTTGTCATTTCTTTGCTTGCAATTTGGCACCCTTGTTCACACCTAGTTAGAATCTTATTTGCAATTAAACAATGCATTTGCTTTAAGTAAATCCAGAATTATTACTTCAACTACTAAGAAAGCTACTTGTGACAGAATTTTAAAAAGAAAACATTTTTTTTTCCCTTGTAGACATGATTCTATGTGTAGTCTTTATGGCCCCACATCACTGACAAAAGTTATCTAAGTGTTGTAATTTTTCACCTGATACAGTTACATCCAAAGAATCATGGGAACTGTTGTACTAAGATTTTCTGCTCTATATTTTCAGAAGCATCTGCCTCTTACTCTCTATGGCCACTTCTACACTATGGCACCATCCTGGCATGGGGATGGATTGAAGCCAGACTGTGATGCATGCTACCACATGAGGCTGTCACGGTCCTGCTCCAGTCACGTTCCCAGCAGTCATGATTGAGCATTATACTATTACCGGAAAAAATCCAGTAATAGGTCCCTTTCGCATGACAATCATGTCAGCTGAGGCCATGTGGAAAGGGTAGAAGCACTGTCTAGGCGCTTCCCTCCTCGGTGCAGAACAGGAAGAGGCTGGCTGCATTGAAGAAAGAAGGAGGGGGTCCAAATCGCTAAATCCGCCAGTAGCTGTCCAGGTGCAGAGGGAAGCATTCGGGACACATTCCCATCCCGTCAAAGAATGGGATGACACCAGGACATTGTGGGATGCAGGTAAGTGTGGAAAGAGCCTATATCAACTAGAATTCCCACTATACTTTTGTAAACTTGGAATGACGATTGAATTTATCGGTTTATCCTCCTTTTTTCATTTGTATTTCCACTAATGATTTGCAACCTACCAAATGAAAAGGAACAAGTGCAATCTTCAAAAAAGCAATAGGAAAAAAAAGGAACATATATTCAAAGCCTACCTAGAAAAAAGAGATTAGTCACTGGTGTTGGGTCAATTTGGGTCACAACTTTATCTGTTTCCATTACGACTGGCAGTGAAGTGAGGCAGAGGTTGTGCTAGGATCTCTTTTTTGTTGTAAGTTTATGGGCGAGCCAACATTTAACCTGGAAATGAGTCCAAAATCTCCAATTTACATCTGTCCGAACAACACTCAGGTAAGAGACAGTCTCCCAGCCAGGGTCACTGAAAGTGACTTTGGGCCCTGCTGATCCCGCCCCCCAGGTGGGCTCCCCAGCAGCAGACTGACAGGATGTAGATTTGTGTGTGACCACAGGGTAGCAGCCCTACTAAGTAAACAACTGTGGGCCATGGTTGTAGCTGTGGGCAAAGGAAAAAAGGGGCTCCTGGCTATGCCTGGAGAAGAGGGATCTGAGACAGGAGTTCTTTTCTCACTCACCTCTCTTTCCTCCCTCCCTGATGACTTTCTACAGGCCAAGAAAGGACCCCAGAGACCTATTGCCTAAGAGGTCTCCTAATTGGGCACACCTAAACATAATCCTCAGTGGCAAGGAAAGCAGGCAGACGGGCAGATAGGGTGGGAAGGGCAGTGAGATGGCTATTTTATGAGGTGGGTAGTGGCGACACGGGGGAAGGAAAATCTGGCTATGAAAGGGCTTTCAGGAAGTAATTGTTGGGGGCTGGGGAAATGCACTGCTCTCCCACCATCTGGAATCCTGGGGGGCCACACACATTCCACTGGACCTCCAAAAAAGAATTTTGAATTATATTTGCTCCCTTATTCTCCCCTAAAACTCCATAGGGGGATTGGAGATAATTTCAATGTATTTTAGGCCCTCTGTGGGATGTTTTGGGCCTAACTGGGGTTTTTAATTTTTGGACAAGAGTTGATATTGAAGCTAATTTCCATGTCACTCTCTTTTGGAAGACAAGCCTCTTCTAGACCTACAATCAGGCAGGAGGGTTGACGAAACATGCCAAAATTCCTTGCCCAGACCCCTAGGGTTTTTAATTCTTTTTTCAAGGATCATTTTTGGGCTTTTGGGACCCTTGGGGCTCACAGATGTGGCCACAAGGCCCTATCCAAGTACAACTCACACTGTTCTGACCCCTGCTTTGTATGGAGGAGGTATTTGTGAAGCCATGGGTCTCTAGCCCTGGCCTAAAAATTCTTATTTACCATGAGGAAGTACTCACATTGAAGGTATCATTTCTAAGCCACAGATATTGTGAAAATCTAGGGTTGCTATCTGCTTTTTTCCTTTTTTTTATTACTAAAGAAATAGTTTGATAAAAGAACATAACAATTTATGGTTCATAATAAATTTACAAAGAAAAAAATTACAAAAATCTCTGTTAAATTTGAATTCCCAAATATTAATAACATCAGTATTACTCCTAATATCTTCATTATATACTTGTCTATCAAATGATTCTTCTCTCCATACAAACTTCCTTCTTTCAAAATGGTGGGTGCTTCATGATATTTCAATTTTCCTTCAAAACTAATTTGTTTACATATTTATACATATGGCCCTACTTTCTTCTTCATACAACTTATTACATAATTTCAACTTTCATTCCATACTATTTCAGATATTTCTGATCGTGCAAATATCAATCTTACATTTATTCTACCTTTTTTGCCATGAGTGTACAGCACTCTGAAACACCAACAAAGAACACCCCCATTTTTTTTTAAAGATGCCCTCTCCATCCTAGTTAAATTGTAACTAGGATGTATGGGGACCTTGAAGTTGCCCACCCTTCATTAACTCTTGAATAACAGACTCAGCACAAGAGTCACCTGGCCATACTCTCCCCAGCTCTTATAAAATGTATTGTTCCTTGTGTTATAAAAATAATATAATCATTATAAAAATCATTTCTAATATTGCATTTGTATGTTTACATTTGCATTTCAGCATCCTCTTTTTGTCTTTTTTTTTGGGGGGAGTGACATAATATGTACCTCGCTACTGAATGTGAAACAATGGTTTGGGACCTGATCTGCCTAATTTAAGTCCACAGTTATTATCCTGATATGATTGAAAGCGGCAAGGGCCTATACAGGCCACAGACAGCTGACATTTTGTACACTAGGAGTTCTACTGACTTCTCTGCACTTCTATTTAGGGGTTATCTGTCACTTTTCATTGAAGCTAAATACACTTGCCTTAGCTCCTGTTTTGAATAATGTGGGAAATTATAGACAACCAGCACTTAATGTGCTGCAGGAGTAAATTGACTGTATTTCTCTTCTTACTGAACTGTTGCCTTTCATACGGTTTTATACATATACCTGTCCAATCATGCTAAATTTTATATACTAATAACAAGGTTACTTTCCTTGCTACTCATTCCATTTCTTTACAGTTATCTGGGACAGCAAGAAAATTCTATCACTCCCACAAGCCTGTATAAACCAGGATGTCTTTTTGCCCCCTCCAATCACAATACACACTTTCTACATAACTTGTTTTCTTTCAGACTTAAAACAGCTTTAAAGTATAATGGAAATAAACAAAGTAGGGGTGGAGTTTTGCTTTCTCCCCATGG
Organism: Iguana delicatissima; assembly: GCA_948472985.1. Taxonomy (NCBI): domain Eukaryota; kingdom Metazoa; phylum Chordata; class Lepidosauria; order Squamata; family Iguanidae; genus Iguana; species Iguana delicatissima. The sequence goes on along the minus strand of CAOKZL010000803.1, from coordinate 223,021 downwards.
CAGACTTTTACATTTTATGTTCTTTCGCTCCAGTTTGTGAAGAAATTTGTGAATTATGGTTAATTATTTTCGAAAACAAATAAAAGAAAATTCTCAACCGTAACACCCTGACCAGTCAATAAATCCAGCAAATTTCCAGTATGGGAAAGATCCTTTAGTGCCTGCCTGCTGTGCCATTGTTAAAAATGAAGAACACCTGGAGGAAAAAAGAAGACAGAAACCTAACTCAGTATCACAAATATGGTGGTACACACAGAGATACAAAACTAGAATTTAACAAGCTGAGAAGTCCAAGGTCTTAGATTGATATTATTAATGATCACCCACAGGAATTTTAGACCATTTCCGCATGACGGCACTCTTCTGGGTCATCTCACTGCAGTCCCGGGTCCAGAAGGGAGTGCATCAGCAACGCTCCCCTCTTCACCCGCTCGGTCCATGCGGAAGACAACGCAATGGGGCCATGTCTTCCTTCCACAGCACAGCCGGGCTTTTTCCACTGCTGCGCTATATAAGGAAGCATTGCCAATGCGCTTCCATAGCTTTCGCATGTCCAGAAGTGATGGGAGCACCGCGTGATTACAGATGCAAAATGGATTTTTCTCTGTTTTGTGAAAACTGCACAAGCGCGACGCTCTGAGACAGAATGGCAGTAGGATGGCAACGACATCATGCGGAAGTGCAACCTGCCAACCACTGCCATCTGTGGCAGAAATGAGACAGTGACGTTGTGCGGAAAGGGCCTTAGAGTGAAAGGGTTTCCTTCGACATTCCGTTCAGGTCCCAGGGCCCAGGGAAAAGAACAAACTTTGGGGGCAAGCCTAGGTGTTTCTCCACCTTGAGTCTTGGACCTTGTGGGAAGAGCTATGGCCTTGGCTAGACTCCCTCTGTGGGTTGTAGCAAGCTAGTCAACATGGCTTGCAACCAGTGCCTGGTTAAGATGTCTGAGTGGGACATTTAGACGAATCCCTGAGTCAGCATAAGTCCACAGCATTTATAGCCCCACTTCCAATCCTGTGCAAACAGTTTAATATGGTGGCTTTTAGTTTACTCAATACTTGTGTCTGGTTTGTTTCTTCTGAGGGGGCAAAAGTACCCAAACTGATGAAAAGAAAGGATGGACGGACAGAAGGAAGGAAGGAAGGAAGGAAGGAAGGAAGGAAGGAAGGAAGGAAGGAAGGAAGGAAGTTGTTGCTGTTAGATAGAGCCATTGTACAGCCCTTGTCTTTTTCTCCTACTGTGGTTCACTTTAGTCACATCGTTCTACTTCTTGATAAAAGTTGGTTGACCAAATATGTTTCCCATCAGTGCTGTTTTAATTGAGGTGCGATAAGTCCATATGCCCTGCCTTGATGTTGTCAAAATTCATTTGCCATTAGTCTTGCCCAGAATGGCCTATGGGTTCATAGGGATCATATAGGAGTTGTTGTCCAACAATATCTGCAGGACAACAGGTTCACCATCCTTATTTTAATGGCAGAAGAAGAACACAATTAGTATGGACATGAGAATAACTATGTAAATATCTTTAAGACTCCATATGATCAAATGGCCTTTTCATACTGCATACTTATAGCATTAATGATTGTACTAGGGAGGGGTGTTTGGAATTATCAGCTGGAGACCGCTAGAACCTCAGCAACTACATATCCTAGGGTTCCTTAGGATGCAGCCATGGCATGTAAAGTGAAATCACAGTGCTCTCATTGTGTAGTGTAAAAATGTTCCTGGTTAAAATATGATATTCCTCAATACACATGAAAAGTTGGAAAGGTTTTACTGTTTCTCAGTACTTCTAGTCTGGGTAAATGGCTCTGATGTTTATACATTAGAAGGAAAGGAAGTGCTGGGCAGTAACATTTGATGCTTAATTCTAAGGCAATGGAAAGTGTGATCAGGTTGTTCTACTGCTGGTATTAATTTCTGCTGCCATATAAACCACATAATGTCAGAACTAGTACAGCAAAAATAGGGCAGAGGCAATATTTATGATGGAAACATGAACACAATTGTGAAAACATGATCTCTTATGGGATTAAATATGGGACGATTGTGTCCTTTAGTCATAATGATTTACTGCTGAATTACAGAAATTGTTGAAATGTCCAAATCAGGTGGCTGTTTCTCCAGTTCTCAAGGGCTGCAAATGCACCCGAGTGGTTGACAAATACATTTAAATATTGTTAATGCTGCTAAACTGGAAAAGCAATTAGCAGCAATAAAATTTGTATTGAATTTGGATAAATTTTAGACAATTAGCCTTCTTCTAAATGCAATTTCTGGCCAAGAAATCCATAGGGACACATGACTTATCTACATTTATTACTCATTAGAGCAGAGTACTGCCTGTCACAGCTGAACAGCCAGGGATTTTATCATCATAAATTCAGCTCTGCTAATGGACTGAGTAGCCTTTTTCCTCCGAAGCACAAATCCCTAGGCAACAGATATGAAATATAAATTGACCAAAGCAAAAGGACAGTTTTGTACAGCTAGGATGTTTATCTATGCTTTCACTGCCTGTTTCCAAAGGAATCACACTAAAACAAAAACAAAAAAACAATCAGGGACTGTCCAAAAACAACAGTTCAGTGAGGGTGGATTACAAAGCACTAAACTAACTTCTGAGGTTTCACAGGACTGATCTTCAAATGGGATGTTAAACACAATAACAACAGCAACAGCAACCACAAAAGAGGGAAAGGAAAGAGAAAGCAAGACATAGAATATGGCAAAAGCTCAGTCTCTAGTATTTTGAAGTTTGGAAACAGTTATTCAGGAAGCTCTTGGCAACCTCACTGGGTAAGTTGTCTTTTGCCAAAGACAAAAGATTACAGTCCGGACTATGGAACACATAGAAAAAGTAATGGCAGAAGGGGTTGGCAGTGTTAGATTCCAGTCTGAAATGTGAAAGAGCTAACTGAAGTGCTGAATGTATTTTGAGAATTAGACTTCAGCACCTTGGTCAGTACCTTTAATGTCTAGACACAATGCAGAATACATTCAGCACCCAAATGACATGGAAGCCACCAGCTGCCACTGAATATTTGATACTCTTATGCATCTGGGGGAAAAAATAGAAACCAACAGTTATTCAAATCTGTCTACAGTAGATTGGGCAAATTGTTCACTTTTGCTTTTTCTCAAAATCATTGAAAAACAAGCAAACCTGAAATTCATTCTAATCCATTTATGATGAGTGGGAGTGATGCTCACAGGTTTTTTTCCTGCAAAAAATTAAGCAAACAAAATTCTTTCCTGCTTGCAGTCAGTTAAATCCAATGTTATTTTGATTTATTTAATTAAATTATACTTTTTTATTTATTTAATTTCTATCCAACATGGCCAGCTCAAAGCATTGAATAAAATGAAGTACATCTAAAAACAATGCCAAGATCCTGGATCAGGAGACATATCACACATACACAACTGTGGCCATTTCTGCACTATGCTCTTATAGCACGATTATTCCACTTTCAACTTCCTATGGAATCCTTGGGTTTGCAGTTTAGGGAGGGGCCAGCTGGCCCCTCCCTAAACTGCAAACCCCAGGATTCCATAGGATGTTGAAAGTGGAATAATCGCGCTATAAGAGTGTAGTATGGAAATGGCCTATGATCCATCTTCTGTCCCAACCCTTTCAAACCTGCCTTTTTCTCTGCTTCATTTCCCCCAACATGGCCATTGCTTGGACAATAGAGAGTGGGGGAGTGGCAAGAAGTACCCACTCATTTTCTTAAAGCTGGTCATACAGCAGTAGGTCTTCTCCCTTCACTGGCCAGGAAATTGTCGCATGAGGAGGCTACATCAGTGAAAAGATGAGTATGGGAGGAGGGGATTTTGGTCACTGCAAGGATAGTACAGAATTCCAACCACTGTAATGAACAAAATGTTACAATAGGATAAATTAGACATACACCATTGTAAGTTACTAACAGGATGCTAGCTAATCATTAAAGATTTAAACACCTGTTAAATAAACTATTCTACTGAAATAGTACTAGTCTAACAGTGCAAACCGTTAAAAAACAATAGCAATACAAGTGAAGCATACACATCCATTAGAGGACCCTTCTGTACATCCAGTTAAGAGCCAGCAGCCTATTTAAATGGAGAGCTCTTTACCTGCCAGTAGAAAAAGAGTGGAGAAGGTACCAGCCAACCTAATCTAGACTAGAATAGAAGCAGCTATTCCTGAATGGAGATACTATATTATACCTAGTTCTTGGAAACTGGCCTTTTTTTTTTCTCTTTTGGACTACCATTCCTAGAATCCATGTGCTGCATGAATAGTTGCCAGCTGGAAAGGAGACTGTGGAAACTATCATCTGAAAAAGTAACATTTCCAGGTTTTTGTTGTATTTGCCTGCCAGGTAGCAATTAAGGTTGAGGAGCATGCTAGAAAAGAGATGTGGCAACCCTATCTCAGTACCACAAACATAGCTGAATATATAGCAATGCAAGTTCTTGGAGACTGAAATGAATGGATCTATCAATATGAATCTTGGATCAGGTTACATCTATTAGATCCATGTTAGTTTTTGTATGCATTCAACCACAACTCTGTCGTGTCTGATTTCTGCATGATTTTGGATATAAAAAACCAACAAACTCTGAATTAACATGTGCAATTAGTTTCATACTTAACTTTCCATAACATGCAACATGTCTTTGTCCTGTATGTCCTCTTTGTCCTCTTCCCCAAACAATACATTTTCCCATAGTGTGCACATGATTGTATGTAACTATCTCTAATACATATGGCTGGAATTCACTAAGACAGTTACGAAAGCATAACCTCCATAGTTCCATAGCTATGTAGTGTCTCCTGGTCTAGCCACTCCAATTCCCACTAAGCAAGGTACCTTTTCACAATTCCTCCTTATACTGAAGATTGCTTGCACAGTTTTGGGTGGGAACATCAACCAGCTACTTGCTGATTGACAGGGGAACAGAACCCCATAGATCTCAGTGGCTGCTGCCAGGTAAATTGGGATTGGGGGATTTCATGGTCTGTACCTAGCTCCTAAACTGGGGAATATGTAGAGATCATGAATACAAACCAGACACTGATGTGTAAATCTACGTTACACATTTGTAATTCCCTTAATGAATTCCAGCCTGTATATTTTAGTACATAATTTAGCTCACTGCAAAATTGCAATGTATGTTGCAAAATTAATGCATTGTAAAATTCAGAGTACAATGTGTCCAACAGATAATTATGTTTCAATCTAGATATTAGTCCTGGATATGTGATCTAACCCACTTTGCTCAAAATATGTATCCAACCAAATTCACCTAATGTCTCTCTCTCTCTCTTTCTCTCTCTCTTTCTTTTAATCTTTCTATCTCATTTATGGACATCTTTCTGTCCTATTTTTTTAAATTCTGTCCCATTTTTGGAAATATTTGCAAATATGGGGGAGTCTTACCAAATATTTTACTGTACTAAAGCTGGCTATCAAATTTAGATAGTACACTAGCAGGCTGTAAGCTCCAGCAAAGATAGTAACATATAATATTTCAGGTATCCATCATAGGTACCTGAGAGATTGCCAGCTCCTGTACAGACATGTCCAAAAATGGCATTCATCCTGAAAGACCTCCCTTGTGGTGCCACAACTTGAAGACAATTGTATGCCAACACCTGAGAGAAAAGTTTACTGTCTTGTAACGCCCATGCCCTGAAACTACAGCCCTTCCCAGATATAAGATATGTACCTTGCTTACACTATTATATCTCCAGTGCTTAACTTTGGCTTTTGGTTGTTTGTAGTGCCAGCTCTTACAGTTTTCATCTGTTAGCTGCTATCTATGTTGGATGGTCTTAAAATTTTATCTTCTGTGTAGACCAGTGGTTCTCAACCTGTGGGTCCCCAGATGTTTTTGGACTTCAGCTCCCAGAAGCCCTGAGCATTGACCATAGTGGCCGAGACTTCTGGGACCTGAAGTCCACAAACATCTGGGGACCCACAGGTTGAGAACCACTGGTGTAGACTGTCTTTTAAAAAAAATTCCTGTATTTCTGCTTGAAAATGCTAACATGGCAGCTACTAAGCAAATAAACCTAGAGTATGCCATAATACAAAGTGTCTGTTATGCCATCCAGATCCACATGTTTGATTACAAAGTCACAAAATTTGCCAAATTATCTAATGGAACCAAAAGAAAGACCATAGTAATGATTCATATCCCATCTGTCAACCATTTCAGGTGTTTGTGAAGCAAGAACTTGAGATTTCTCTTCCCCTCCTTCTCCTTTTTGCCATAAAATACACATTTATAGATCTATATTGATCAAACTTGATATTTACAATTGAGATAATTGAGATAATTGAGTACTAATGCTCATCTCTATGTTGGGTGGACATTCTCTAGGCTCATATTTTAATCCCCAATAAACAGTAGTTTCCACTTTCGCTTTCTTCCATGCTTAAGTCTTCCCACCACCTCCAATTGTCTGCCATGGCTGCAAGTTATTTGTTAGGAAATGCTATTTCTACCCATTGATTGCTGGGGTTAAGAGAGCAATCTCCTCCTCCATTCCACCACTGCCGCCACTATCACTGATGGTGCTAAAAATATAAGTAGATGAGTTAGAAAGACTGACAGAGTAGGAGAAGAAATAATACCTTGACATCCTCCCAAATTCATGAGTATAAGTGTAAAGTTCCAGTATGGCTGAGAATGTGCTCAATAACTCAAGCTATTTTCTGAACTGGAAGGAAGACAGTTAGGTCAGAGGTAGGAATTGTGCAGGCTGTGGCCATATGTACATCCAAAGGCTATCCCGGCAGTTCCAGATTCCTCCTTGACACCCTTTCAACTCTTCCTGTGATAATAACTTTTTAAAACAAAGTTTTAGAATCACACTGCAGGAGGCTATTCTTAAAAAAAAAAAAGTTGTGATCCCCTTCATCAAACTTCCTTTGGCCTGAAATTTCATTTTGCACAACCGTAATGATCTTCCTGCCAGTTTTGGTTTCTTCCACAGGGATGCATATCTCTTGTTAGAGTCCAGAGGTGTATGTGAAATTGCGAAGGGTGTGAACCCTTGATCATCCTTAGTTGCCCACCTCTGAGTTAGGTTTTCTGAACCTAATTCTCAGCCTGAGCCCATGATGGAGCGATCACCTCACCGTGGGAAGAAACTGATATATGGTCTTTATAAAATTGTACTAATTGTTCAGACTCCTCTCTCTGATATACTACATACTTATCTCAAAGTAAATTTCCTTTGAAAAAGAAAAAAAGAACAACCAGAAACAACAACCGTGAAATAAATCTGTTCATTGGCATAATCATGTACTATTCAGTTCTCTCAGGAATTAACTTGTTAGTTTAAAATGACATGGATCTTCACCAGGAAGAAGATTTATTTCTGAAGCATGCCAGCAAACAATAGGGATGTGTGACTGACCCTGCAGGTGAGGATGTTAAAACAGCTTTCTTTGATTAAAGGATAACTAGAAAGTGTGAATGGAAGTACTGTGTTGAAAAGGGGTCGCCAACAGTTTGATATTTGTTAATTAAAAAGGAAAGCTGGGTTTAGAGACTTGAGAGATCAGATGCATTTGAGCAAGTGAATTGTGATGAAGTCAACAGTATATTATCACTGTGGTCCTGTTTTATCCTTCTCTGCTCTGTTCTGTTGGTTGTTTAAGGAGAACCTGAACACAAGGGCAGCCACAGAGAGTGTGTTAATAATAATAACTCCCTTCACCTTGAAGCAGCAAATGATTTTTGAAATTATTGTGCAATTATTAGTGATTTAATTACTATACAATTATTTGTAATTTTCATAAAATTATTGGGGCATGATTCACCTAGAAATAAGCAGCTCAGTGGTCTGTTGATATACATAAAAGAAGAACAATGTTCAAAACATTGATATGATATATCAATGATATGATATAAAGTCCACATTTAAAGTCAGGATATTCTGAGGAATGCTGGTTTTTGGAATTATGATACTCTTTCTCTGTACTTCCTTGAATAACGTCTGGACAGAAATTAGGTCTTCACCAGTGAAATTTGTTCCTGGCCAGCTTCTTCAATGTTTCCAAAGTTCAAATCTCAAAATAAAATAAAATAAAATAAAATAAAATAAAATAAAATAAAATAAAATAAAATAAAATAAAAACAACTGAGTATTTAAATATGTGTTTTCAGAGAGGGAAATCTTGCAGCATAGTAAACTACTGGCATGAAGCTTCCCAGACAGGGGCAAAATGGCTTTGCAAAAATTCCTCTTTCACAGAACAACTCATAGAACTTTGCAGTCATTATGGCTAATAGCCATGCTGACTAGGGGTTCAGGAATATGAAGTCCAAAAAAAAAAAAGATTTTTTAAAAATCTTAGGAAAAGAACCACATTCAACATGACTTCCACATTATATGTCTCTCTTTCTAATGGACTCAGTGCTGTTTTGTTTGCTTCAAATATTCCAGTCATCATTGTTTAGGAGTCTTCAGTCATATTTGTCTTTGCACCAGAGGATGAAAGGACAAACTTCCTCTGACATGCTTCTTGCTCGTCATGTCTACAGCCCAATTCTCTCTGCCCATTAATGCAGATTACCACAGCAAGAGTATTGCATCCTTAATTGTATTAAGGAACTGTATTCCTGCATGCTTATTTTAGCTGCATGTTTAAGAGATCACTTATCAGTCTGAATGTTATTGCTGTTATATGCCTCCAAATTGACTCTGAAGTCAACTCAAATCATACACCATTTCTGGACTAGGCTGTTATAGCGCGATGATTCCATTTTCAACTTCCTATGGAATCCTGGGGTTTGCAGTTTAGGGAGGGGCAGGCTGGCCCCTCCCTAAACTGCAAACTCCAGGATTCCATAGGAGGTTGAAAGCGGAATCATTGCGCTATAACAGCCAAGTGCAGAAATGGCCATAGGCTTTGTTGTTTGTGTGCCTTCAAGTCATTTCTACTTTATGGTGACCCAAAGGGTAACCTATCATGGGGTTTTCTGTAGCTAAGGCCCTTTCCACAGCTTATCTTCTTGCGATGGCATCAGGTGGTGATCCCAACAGCAGCTCTGCCAGGAGGGGGGCATGACGACAGCACTCCCCTCCACATGGGACTTGCTTCTTGTGGAAGGGAATGCAGTGGACATGCCTTTTCCTTCTGCAGCACAGCTGGGTACTTTCCCAGGCTGCACTGGGGCAAGAAGTGCCACCATAGCACTTCCTGCCCTTCTGCAGGACAGGTAAGTGTGGGATGATGGTGTGATAGTAGGTCACTGATGGGGAAAACCTGTCAATGATTTAACTTGTGATTGTGCTGCTTGGGGATGTTTCTGCATGATATTGCCATGGTCCTGTCCTTCTCCCATCCCCATGGTGAGATGGGAGGGTGTTTCAGAAAGGGCTTGTGTGTGTGTGTAACACACCCAAGATCACCCAGTGGGTTTCCATGGATAAGCAGGGAACTGAACCCTAGTTTCCAGGGTCATAGTCCAAGGCTTCACCACTATACCATCTTTCCATGGCTGAACAAGGATTCCAACCCTGGTCTCCTGGAGTTGTAGTCCAACACTCAGACCTCTATATAATACTGGCTCCAACCACAAGGGCCAGTTATTTTTCCAACTCTCTTAAGTGTTCATGGATTTTTAAGTGTCCACACCAGGAAATAAAATCATGCAGCCCTTTGGATGTAATTCAGTTGTAAGTCCCAGCATATCTAGCCAACATAGCCAAAGATTCATGCCAGGAGTTGCAGTCCAACAACATCTGGAGAACTGTGCAATTCCCAGCTCCAGTGAGTCTCACCCTTCTCCAGACTTCTCATTACCAAAGGTCAAAAAAAGTCTGGTCAAGCTAAATTCATGTATGCGTACTTGTTCTACTCTGTGGCCTGTTTATTTATTTATTTAATATATGTAATCAGATTCCTCCAAGGAAAGAGTTATATTGTTCTCTGTTTTCTTGGAAATCTCAGTTTTTAGTTTTCAATAGCACCAAAGCATACATAGGCCATTTCCGCACTGGGCTTTTAAAATGGTGCAGATCGACTTCCGACGGAGGTCTTCTACACCGTAGAGTGGACTGGGTCAGACTATTTTTGTAGTTCCGTACCTCAATCCGGTTCTGCGCGACCAGAACTGGTCATGCAGCGTGCTTTTTAAAAACCTCTTTTTAGAGGTTTTTAAAAAGCATGGAGCGGGACTCCATTTCCGTGCTCCGGAGAAGATTTGCAGGTGCATGCAAGTGTGTGCCTGCAGATCTTCCGGGGGTGGGCTTTCGGCTGGAGAGCTTCTCCGGTTGGTGGAGAGCCTCCACCAACCAGAAGCCGCCATTTTTGATGCTGGAGTAGAGCGGAGTGACGAGCTTGCACTCCTCCTCATCCCAATGGACTCAATCGGACGGAGAAGAAATCTGGTGAGTCCCATTTTCGCCTGGTTATTTTCCGACATGCGGAAAGGGCCTTAGAAATAGCTGGACTGTACCTGACGAAACCATAGAAACTAAATCAAGCTTTCTACCAGCCAGGAGTCAGATCTTTGGGGTCCTTCATAGCTCCTTAACTCTTCCATGACAAACAAAAGCAGTATTAAATACTGAAATGACGCAAGTACGTGGATAACAAAGTGTATTTTGACAGCTTAGGAACCTGTATATGAATTAAACCCCTTTCAGGGGCAAGGATGAAAGACAATTTTGTTTGGTCTGCATTTTTAAGTGAAGCAACTCAATTTTCACTTCCCAGACTAGTAAATGAATTGGAACACAATTATCCTTTGGATTGTACACTTCTTCATATGTTGTGATTCAGCTCTTTGTTTTGAAATTGTCTACAGAAATGCATACAATAGGAGTAGGGAAAACTGCAATTCTCAGAAAATCCAATATACGTTTGAGAAATGAATTAAAATGCATGGGTTTGGTGAAACTGTGTTACAAAATCTGTCTGTTTATAAAATGAAAACTGATGCATAAATTGGGCAGAATTGACTTATGATTGTTGCTGTTGTGTGCCTTCAAGTTTTTAAGGCCGTAAAGCAAACCTATCATGGGTCTTCTAGGGCTGAGAGTGTGTGACACAACCAAGGCCTCTCAGTGGGTTTCCAATAGTTGAGTGGGGAATCAAACATTCAAACCACTACACCATGCCAACTCTCATTGATTTATGATTAAATACATACAAAACTGACCTAAACAGAGAACCACTATTGTTCATGAGGTTTTACAAGGAATACGATGATTAGTCTTTTCTTTGTGGAATTTCAAAACTATGCACAAAGACAAGGCAGATGAAAGAGAGATCAAAAATGGAGGCAAGGTATGTGTACATCTAAACACATATTAATTTGTGAGAAAAATTAATACAAAATGTGTACATTTGAAAATGTGTGTGAGCTACATATCCTTGAGGAAAAATACTTATGGAACTGTATATGAATGTCTTGGACACATGTGTAAGGAAATATACATTTTAGGAAAAATACTTATGGAAAATGTGTATGGATTTCCATTTAGGGGAAAAAAAACAAAGGATATGATAACAATATAGTGGGGTTTCTATTGCGTGAGATTTTTTTAATCTCCCTATTTGTCATTTTTTGTTCTTATGTCGTAATGCTTGCCTTTCTGTTGTTGCTGTTGCTGTTGTTGTTGTTAATCCAAAACAAATATTTTTTGTAATATACTGGGGAAGAAAAGTGATACTGTGAAAGCAGCAATCTTACCTAATGATGGTAAGGTGGAAAAAGAGGAGAAAGAGAAGGTTAAAATATGCAGTTTTTGCATATTTAATAGCACATAATGATGCTGTATAATTAGTGATTTGCCCACTGGTGCCTCATAGTAATCAACATATTAAACCTTGATAATAACATGCTTTTCTACCCTTGCATCCTGTTGACAGATGTTCTAAGGATCCTCTTCTCGGTAATGTGTTAGCAATTTCATTGCCCACATTTGATTTCTTTGCGTCTTGAAATGATTAAAACTGCTGTTTGAAAAGCAACACAAAACCTTAAGGTACCAGTTCTGTTAAGTACTAGTTCTGTCTATCAAGATTCCAAGGAAGAGATTTCTGGCATTTTTAAGAAGAAAATGAATTTATATGTCCAAATGGATCTTCAGCTAGGCCTGAACCTTTTCAAACTTACTGATGTCGAATAGTCTTGTACTGGTTGCCATGCCAACCAAAACCACAGGAACACTCTGCCGGGTGTTCACATTCTAGAAAGTTTTGCCAGATCTCTTCGACAAATTGCCATGGAAAGACTTCCATGTTCCAGCCCTTGTTAGCAGGGTGTTAGTCGTCTTCTCTTTCTTTTTTAATCAGCCAAAGAGCTGCCACTGTCTCTACTGTGCATAAAGCTGAGCCATAAAATATGTAGACCTGTGCTAGTCCTTGAGTAAACCAGTAAAATCTCTCCCTGCCTGCTTGCCTCTCCACCCCATTCCCCTTACTTCCTGTAGCAGGATTTTTAAAATATTTATGTTCTTATTTCTGCATGCAGCACAAGGCCATTATGCTTCACAGCTGACATCGTCTGGCAATGGAAACCTGGAAGCATCTGGCTAGCAGCAGAGAATGAGAACAAGTTGATAAATTATTGATTTACATAAATCAACACCCTTTAAATATTGGTCTTTTAAAGCAAAAGGGAGGGAGGAAAGGGGGCTTTTGTACGGTTTCCCACTGAAACATGTTAATCCAAGCAGAATGCCTTTGGATTGTATGCAATCATCATGTATCAACACAAAGGTCTGTATAGGAGCGCTCTAAATTTTGAGAATTCCAGGGCAAATTTGTAGATGTCAAAACACTTAAAAAAAAAATCCACTTGTAAATACTGTCGGTCAATTAAATATGCTTGTTAGTGTTCTCTGAAGTGAGGAAATATTTTGGTTTTGAATGTTCACAAAATTAAACTGAGGCTGTTAACATTTACCTGCAAATGTCAATGTTTACAAAATTGGAAGCATAACAAATAAGCACAAGAGTACTCACTACGGCCATTTCCGCACTAGACTGTTATAGCGCTACGATTCCACTTTCAACATCCTATGGAATCCTGGGGTTTGCAGTTTCAGGAGGGGTTGGCTGGCCCCTCCTGAAACTGCAAACCCCAGGATTCCATAGGATGTTGAAAGTGGAATCGTAGCGCTATAACAGTCAAGTGCGAAAATGGCTTATGAAAAACAATGTCACTCCACCAACCTCTCCAATAAATGTTCATAAACCATAGTGTTAACTAAACATTCATAAAATGTTTGTGGGACACAATCAGTGGCCACCTCTCTGCCTTCGGTGAACGTCTTTCTCCACCACCACCATGAGAACAAAAACGAAAACATCCTCTGCTTGGGGTAGAGGAAAGAAGTGGAAATTTTCCATCACAGAATGGAGAGAGCTAATGCCATCAACAAGCCTCATCATTCCTGGAGAAAATATGCCATGAATGATATTTTTTATACAAAAATATATTTTCTCCAGTTTTGCTTCACGGAATAGACTTTTCAAAAGCAGGACCACTGGGTGGTATTGTCTCTGCATTCTTTGCATCAATAATTTTGTCCCTCTGTGCTTACTTTCTGTGTTTGTGCTTCATTTAACAAAGGGAGAAAAGACTAGATTTCTGCAAAGGTTTCCTGCACAAAAGAAAGAATGAAAGAACGAAAGAACGAAAGAAGGAAAGATCTGGTGGTTTTGGTGTTTTAATTTCATGCAGATGGCAAAATGTCTTCCAGGGTTTGCCAGCTGGTAAACAGCAAGTCTCAATGTGTTGAATTCTCTTTCTCTTGGCAAGGATAACAAGAAAGATGAGAAATATGGCAAACATTGTTTGCAGCTGTACATCATAACAATAACAAAGGGTAAGGGTACTAATGGTATGATGAAACGTAGCTTCATATTTTGACATATTTTGACATATTTTGTCAACCATTTCAAACTGGCTTCAGGGCAGGATATGGAGTCGAGACTGCCATGGTCGCCTTAGTGGATGATCTACTCCTAGATATCGACAGGGGAAGTGTGACCCTGCTGGTACTCTTGGACCTCTCAGCAGCTTTCGATACCATAGACCACGGTATCCTTCTGGAACGCCTGAGAGGGCTGAGAATTGGGGGCACTGCACTTCAGTGGTTCCGGTCCTATCTCTCAGGTAGATACCAGATGGTGATGCTTGGGGACAGCTGCTCCTCGAAAAAGGAGCTTAAATCTGGCGTCCCTCAGGAAGCTGTCCTGTCCCCAATGCTATTTAACATCTACATGAGACCGCTGGGAGAGATCATCAGGAGGCATGGAGCAAGGTGCTATCAGTATGCTGATGACACCCAGATATATCTCTCCATGCCTCAGATAATAGCATCAACTAAGGATGGCATCTCGCCTCTAAATGTATGCCTTGAGGCAGTAATGGGCTGGATGAGGAAAAACAGACTGAAGCTGAATCCAGGTAAGACGGAGGTACTTGCTGTTAAGGGCCCTAGCCCAGGTATGGAGGTTTGTCAACCAGTTCTAGATGGGGTCACACTTCCCCTGAAGGACTGTGTCCGCAGCTTGGGGGTGCTCTTGGATTCACCGCTTCAGTTGACAGCTCAAATTGATGCGGCAGCCAGGAGTGTCTGCTATCAGCTTCGGCTGATACGCCAGCTGCGCCTCTTCCTGGACTTGGAACACCTAAAAACAGTGGTACATGTGCTGGTAACTTCACGGATTGACTTCTGCAATGCGCTCTACATAGGGCTACCCATGTGCTTAGTCCGGAAACTTCAATTAATTCAGAATATGGCAGCCAGGTTGGTCACCGGAAGATCTAAAACTGACCACATAACACCTATTTTGAAGTCTTTATACTGGCTGCCTATTAGTTTCCAGGCACAGTACAAGGTGTTGGTTTTTACCTTTAAAGTCCTTCATGGCTTGGGGCCAGCCTACCTGCGGGATCGCCTTCTCCCATATAATCCGCCCCACACATTAAGGTCCTCTGGGAGGAATCTACTGCAGCCAATCAGAACTAGGTTGGCTGTGGTTACCCAAAGGACCTTCTCTTCGGTCGCTCCCAGGTTATGGAATGGCCTGCCGGAGGAGACCCGGCACATTACCAGTCTTGACTGCTTTAAAAAAGCAGTCAAGACTATTCTCTTCCCAGACTAGTGTTCCACCACCTCTCATCAATTGTCCCTTTGTTTTTAATTTTGTTTTTAATTTGTTTTTAATAGTTAATGTGTTTTAGGGGGATAGAAGGGTTGGTGGGTGGGGAGGATGGGCTACATTTTAATGTTTTAATGTATTTATATGTTCTTGTAATGCCGCCTCGATCCACTGGGAGAGGCGGGATAGAAATATTATTATTATTATTATTATTATTATTATTATTATTATTATTAATGGCAAATACTGGGTTTTAAACCAGATTAAGTAATTCAAATTTAATTAGTCATAGGATTTTGGGTAAGTGGTCTTTCATTCTTCTTTACTCCAAGACTCTACTCTATATTTTGGAATCTTCTTTTGTGGGATTGAGGCTGTGATATTTGCAGAGGCCTCAGGGACTATGTTGTTTGCAGGTTCAAATCTGCCAGGATATAGATACACTAATTGTGGATTTCTTATGACTGATCCTTTTCTACTAGCCACAGGTTCTGGACTGATATGCATTTAAATCTATAGCCACAATCTGCAGTCACTGGATGTATCAGTGTCTTCCAAAATGGTACATTGTCTTCAACTGGGACTTTGCAATGGCTCTTGCCTGTCCAGACCTACACCTATCTTGATACAGCATCTAGAAATTCCCCACAAACTGACAGAGTTGCTCAAAGTTGATATACCCATGTCTCAGACATTGGAAATTATGTGCTAGATAAGAGATATTCATGCTGGCAAGCCTGGAGTCTCTGAACTTAACCCTTGGGCCAAAGTAAGCAGAGATAATCTCCGTGCTGCCCAGTAAGGGATTCCCTTAAGGTAGGCTAGACCTAGCTAAATAAGTGGCCTGCCTGAAACACACAGCACTTTCCAAGATGGCCCAACATACCACTCCATACCACACCATTGTGGGCCAGATCTTTCTTCTGCTTTTAATGGGAAGCAATGCTCATGCTATGCCATGTCATGTCGGACTTTTGGAGCTGTGACCAATAAAAGTTGTGTGTATTTCAATCCAGTTTCTTGTTTTTCTTGTGTGCTTTCAAGTCGTTTCTGACTTATGGCAACCCTTAGGAAAATCTATCACAGGGTTTTCTTGGCAAGATTTGTATTTGCTTGGGGAGGGGGTGCATTTGTCTTCCTCCAAGGCTGAGAGAATGTGACCTGCTCAAGGTCACCCAGTGGGTTTCCATGGCCAAAAAGTGTTTCAAACTGTGGTCTCCAGAGCCATAGTCCAATGTTCAAATCACTACCCCACACTGGCTCTCAGTCTATTTTAATCCAATTTCTATCTCGATGTAATCTGCACAGGTATTTGGTTTCCCAGAAAATACTGAGGGTAAAACATATTAAGTACTGTACCAGTGGATGATCACAAACTACAACATGTTGTATTCAAGGTAGAATTTCTATGGAGAATGGTGAAGGTGAAGCAAAAGTTTAGCCAAGGAGCCAGAACCAAGGAGAGCTGCCAGTGGAACAGAGACTGAATAATACACACATCCAAAAGCAGCCAACTTTAGATGTGTCTCTCCTAACACTCTGGAGACAACTAAAGCCTTCAATAGGTTGAAATTAAGTCAGGCTATATAGTTCCTCTCCCAGTTAGGAAGTCATTGCTTTTCAAACTAACTTGAACAAAATTACAAAATTAATTAATTAAACCATTTTACAACCAGTCCTTTAAAATACAATTACTAGAGTGAAATAGTGAAAGGCAGAATAAGCAGCAAATATCTTAATAATATTTTCATCTCAAAGCTAAGGAAAACAGTTGTGATCTTAAAGCCTTTAAAGCTATACAGAGCACCAGTCGTATATATCTTTGAGAGAGAATGTGATAGGGTAGGTGCCACAACTGAAAAGGCCTTCTCCCTTATGCCAGCCTTACTGAACTTAGTAGTGGGGCAGTGAGCAGCATGTTCAAAGATGAACTGAAAGGCCCTCTCTCAGTTTTGCAGTTGTTGGTTTTACTAGAGGAGGGGTGGCCAATCATACTGGGGTGGGAATCATTTCCCTGGCTGTTCCCACCTGGCAGATCACACTGGTTAATGTCAGTGCATCTGAAGTGGGACAATATCACTTCTAGCCATATTTTGGTTGATTTTTCAGACTTTTTTTCTTTTGGGGTAACTTTGGAGGGCTAGGGGAGGCAAACCACCACATTTTCTGTTGATTTTGGTGACTTTTGGCCAACCATCCCCCAATAGGTCCATTTTTTCAAAAATGAAAATTTGTAGGATTTCAAGAGGACTTCAGAGGCCACACTTGGGGTTTGCACGGGCCATATGTAGCCCAGAGACCACACTATGTTGATCTATTTGTTGTGGTGGTGATCCTATGGTGAACCTATCACGGGGTTTTCTAGGGCTGAGTGTGTATGATGCACCCACGGTCTCTTTATTACTGCCAGAATGTAAGGATAAAAATCATTGACTATTTCATCCTCCTAAGCATGGATGAATAATTATGATTGTTCTCTTCTTGCTGCATGAGGAAACAGAGGTCATTTCTGCACTACACTGTTATAGTGCTATTATTCCACTTTCAACATCCTGTGGAATCCTGCGGTTTAGGGAGGGGCATTTAGAATTCTCAGCCAGAGAGCTCTTTGGCCTCAGTACACTACAAACCCCAAAATCCCACATACACTAGTCTATATGTATTTGAATGTCTTGAAGTATTGTAAGGGACTTATCCTGTGTAGAAAAACAAATGGATATTTTTGTTGGAAAAAACTGTTTTATGAATAGAAAATAGGTTACCTGTTCAGGAAACAGTATGATTTTGAAATAGAAAAAATTAAGAAACCTTGCCCTGTTACTATTTCTCAGCCTAAACCATTATAAGGATAAAAATGGAAAGAGGGAAAGAACCTCATTCCTTAGTACCATGAAAGACAATAGAGATATAACTGTAAGAACAACTGCATCTCTTTTACATGTAACAAAAGAAAATGGATGTCTTAGGTCTTTTCTGCACTTTGTTTTTAGAACGGTGCAGAGCGTCCTCCAGCGAGGACGTTTGCACTTGGGAGAGGACTGGGTCCAGACTACTTTGTGTAGTTCCGAACTTCAGCCCGCTCCGGAATGACCAAAAGTGGTCGTTCTCCGTGCTATTGAAAGACCGCCTAAAACAGGTCTTTCAACAGCCCGGAACACATCACTCTGTGTCTGCGCTCCAGCGCAGATTTGCAGGCTCGCACCAGTGCAAGCCTGCAGATCTTCCTGGGGCGGGGCTTTAGGCTGGCGAGCTTCACCGGTTGGTGGAGAGCCTCCACCAACTGGAAGCCTCCATTTTCGTTCCTGGAGCAGTGTATAGCGCGGCCACGCACTGCTCTGGACCAGCCTGGATCCGCCGAGGGAGCACTCCAGTGCGGTGAGTACCAGAAGGGGGCGATTTCTTTGCCAAGTGAGAAAAAGGCCTTAGAAGCTTAGTGTAACTTTCTCCTTGATATAATAAGGTATATACTTCATATATATATATAAATATGAATGAAATATACTTCACTCATATATATATATATACATGCATATATCTGAATTGCCTTGTGTGTATGTGTACATGCCTTAAAGTCACCTGTGGCTTTTTGGTAAGCTCATGAATTTCATAGAGTGTTTTTAGGCAAGGAATATTCAAAGAGGGTTTTACCAATTCCTTCCTATACAGCACCTGATATTAATTGGTGGTCTCTCATCCAAATACTAACTAGAGTTGACCTTGCTTGGCCTCCAACATCAGATGGGATCAGGTACCTTTAGAAGAGGATGGTCAAATAAGGGCTATCTGGAAAGTAGGCTCACAGAGAACAGAGGAGCAGAAAGGGCTATAATGCTGATGAAGAAGGACAGCAAACAATTCCAGTCAGATGTTACTAACCAGTGTCCTTTGAGCTGATTCTGTTCTCATTTCATTTGGATGGTTCTTCCTCTATCCAAAAGAAACTATGGATGGTTGGACTTGTGTTTGTTGGATCATCTCTCTGCCCAGTTCTTTCCTTTGGATAATAAAATAGCCCTATGCATATTGCTTAGGAGGAAGTTTGGATGATAAAGCTATAATCCTATATATGCCCACCTGGGGTAAGCCCCATAGAACTCAATGAGTTCTGCTTCTGTGAAGACATGCATAGCATTATACAGTCAACCTCATTATGTCAAATAGAGGTTTACGCTTTCCCTGTGGCAGCCTATGGAGATTTATTATGTTTTCTTCCCAGAAGTCATAGGTATCTGTCATGTGATACCTTTTGCCTACTGGTGACTCTTCAAGTTGCATTCTTCATCTTGTGACTTTCAGTCACAGACCTCATGGTTTAATACATCCAGACAAATGTTGAGTTCCCTCTCTAACTTTCATCACCTAGCCTGGCAAAAAGTTCTAAAGCATTCAAAAACTTTCGCACTATTATGGAAGTACACTGTGCTAATAAATATATTGCCTGCCTCTGGATTTTGAATTTTGGATTTTCTTTTTTCATTTGGCACCTCACTTCATTGTAATTAGTTTCATAGTGGGGATTTGTCTTATGTTAGTACAGCAGAGATGCAAATTTTACCCAAACAATAGTTTAGAAAAGAATAATTACAGGATGACAGCCTTTATTTTGCAACAAAACAAAACCCTGAATTATTTAACTTTTTGCTTGGGTTAAATCAATGCTTAATGTGTTGATCTAATTGATATATGAAAGCGGAAAGTCACATTAAAACCACTTTTGGGGCCATTATACAAATCCCACCTATGTCTTTTTTGCTGTTAAGGATGCTTGTTTGCTGAAAATTTATTACCCAGTGCAAATTATTTCTTTGTATATCTACGAAGGATATGGTCATTTTTGTAATTCCAGCATAATTTAAACATGTGATTCTGCATTACATGTCCATTTGGAATTACAATACCATCACAATCAAGTGAAATATTGTTTGTGGTTCTCCTTCACTGATATATAAAGCTAGTGATAACATTTTTTTTAAATAGTCACCACAGAGTAAGCATTGTGGGAATTAATGACATCATTAAAAATTAATGATGGCAAATTATTTAGTCCTCATTACCCAACTTTTTTAAAAAGCAGCATTAAATAATATTTATAAGGAATAATGTTACAGCATGACACTGGGCACAATCCAGCAGAGAATCTTGGACTGCCATTTTCATATAAATTGTTTCCCTGTGATGAAGCTCAAACACTCGAGTGGTTTCATCCAATTTTTTTAGGTTCACACATTGCTTGCACATTAAATTGTAATATATCTTTGCAGACCAATGAAAAAGATAGATGTTATTTCCAAAGAAGTAAAACAGGATTTTGCTTGAAAAGTATAAAACTGCCATGCTACATGCACCATTAAAATCTACAAGACTTACTTCTGAGTATACATAAGACTGCACTGCATAGATACGATTTAGTGTTGCCAAGTGTACTGATCTGTAGTGAATCCTTTCAGTCTGACCGTCATGGGGCTTATCTCAGTTCACATTTCCTAAACTATCCATGGTGTGCATGCAGAATCCTGAGATGGATGGGGAGCTATTGATACATCCAACAATGCACAACATTTGAGAACTGCACATAGAAAAATGCATACCCTAAAAATGCAAGCAAAAACAATAATAATAACCATACTTTAGTCCAAGCTTGAGTACAGTTTAAACATACTTTTTCACAATATATCAAATTAAATATAATTATAATTATAATTAAATTCTATTAAATTTAACATAATTTATAAACATGCACATGGATATGGACACAACTAACAGAAATAAGCAAAGCTACAGAAAGGGACAGATCTTCTTCCTTTCCTATAAAACAAAATACATCAAAGCTAGGCATGGAGCAAAAACAAGAGTAAGAAAGTGAGGATGTTGTGACAGATGACAGCTCAGAAGTTGATGAGCAAATGATTGTGCCAGAAAAAGAGCCAGTGATAAATCAAACTACCTTGCCAACATCCCCATCAGCTGAAAGACAAGCTGAGATGAAATTGTTGCAACCAGTGCCAGAAGGAGAAGAGACCAGCAATGGTTTAGAGGAATTAGATCCACCTTTGCCCCCCAGTCCCAATAATGGAGGAGACAAAAATGAGCTGCTCAAAGGGAAGCTGTTTTGGTGAGATTGAGAAAACAGAACAATGAACTCTGCAGATATCTACAAATTCATACTATGCCAATATATGCATCCCTGGCCAAAGGCATCTTTGATTATTCTGCTCTGTCATTCAAATAATAATAATAATAATAATAATAATAATAATAATAATAATAATAATAATATAACATTTATTTCTATCTCGCCTCTCCACATGGATTAAGGTGGCAAACAACATGAAATACATGAAATACATTAAAAGACTTAAAAGACATACCAAATCCTCCCCCCACTAACCCACCTAACCCAACCCCTTAAAACACACAACAATTAACAGTCAATCAATTAAGTATTAACAAAACAGCAAGACAATTGATGGGAGGCAATGGAAATGCTATGCTTGGAGGATGCAAGAGCATATGCAGTAATGGTGCCATCTGCTCTTCAGCTAGTCACCCTGGCTGTCTTTAACAGATGCTTCATCTGCAGACATGAGCAGGTGATTCCGCTTATCTCCCTGCTCTGAAACAGTTTGGTTGCTGACTTTTTGTAAGCATGTTGCTGCTCAAAGCCCATAACAGACCAACCAGGTTTTGTTTGCATCTTTTTGTCATTTGGCAGCCCACACTTCCATAGTATTTCAGTATAGGAATGGACAAACCTAGGGCTATGGACAAACATTGACAAACCTAGATATGAAGGGATCTGTCAGCCCTGACATCAGCAGCACTTTAGAAGCTAAATCTTAATTTTCAGCAAGAAAAAAGTAGACTACTTTGGACAGGAAAAAAATCTGGTGAACCCAGCTGGAAGGACCAACAAAATTACATTGTTGTTGTTGGTGTTGTTGGCAAGATTTCTTAAGAGAAGGTTTGCCTTCCTTTAAGGCTGAGATAATATGACTTGCACAAGATCACCCAGTGAGTTTCCATAGCTTAGTGGAGATTGAACTCTGGTTTCCCAGAGACAAAGACCAACACTCAGACCACTACGTCATGCTGGCTCTCCAAAACTACTTTGCTTCTCCTCCTACTAAAAGTACTTTGTTGCTTTGTGAACACTTGGGAACCACTGAATAATCCTAATTGTTCTTCACCCCTGTTCTATGCCCCAATGAAGCAGAAAGCCATGGCCCATAGAATCTATACTAAGCAAAGAGGCCAGTCTAAAGCAGGCCAGGGAAAATGTGGCCATCTAGATGTGTTGTACTGCAACTCCCATCTGACCTAGACAGCATAGACCATGGTAAAAGATGATATAATCTGTGGTTCAACCTCTGGATCACATATCCCTCTGCTGTAATGTCAAGACTTCATATTGCCCGATAATAACAGGAGCTTATATTTCATGTCCATGTTCTCACCAACACTTGGCAAGGACCCTGCAGGCTGACTTCCCACGATCCAGATTAGTTCACTAAGTTTCTCACTGGCCACAGATCCTGAAGTTTCAAGATCCTGGACAAAATCCTTGCTATATTTAATATTACCTTCTCTAAGCACTAAAAATGCTCCCAAGGAAAGCTTATGGCAGCAATAGGTCTATGCATGGTTTGACATACACAGTGACACTGATTTACTCATTTACTAATTAATTTTGATTTACTCTTGTTTTTCAGCATTTTTTCATGCTCAGTTGTGGCACATTAGAATGTCTACACGCATACTGTAAGGGGAAAAAAATAAAGAATTGGAAGCTCAGTGAGTTAATCAGATGATTGTTCACTCTATGCTCAAACTCAGAAAACATTCACATAAGTTCAGCCCACTTGGAAAGCCATGTGAATAATGCCAACCACATTCACTGAAATCAATGTTAATCATTTCCCAAGTTTGCAAAAGCATAGTTTAATAATTCTGTGCACAAAGGCCTCAAAACTAAAAACATCCTTATATAACCAATGTGCAAATGCTCAGAATGTTCATGTATTTCTGCTGGAGGCAGGAGTTCTTCAACATTATTTAAGATGAAACCTCAGATTAGGCCATCCTAACAACAAAGTCAAAGTTAATTAGTCCTAACTAACAGCCAAGTTGTAAACGACAAGAGGTCAGCTCCACCCTCAGGAAAATGAACATTAGTGAGACGTTTTAAAGCACTGTCTGTTTTTAT
This sequence comes from Iguana delicatissima, assembly GCA_948472985.1. Lineage (NCBI taxonomy): Eukaryota > Metazoa > Chordata > Lepidosauria > Squamata > Iguanidae > Iguana > Iguana delicatissima. The sequence goes on along the minus strand of CAOKZL010000803.1, from coordinate 199,681 downwards.
AGGCAGTGCAGGGAAAGGCTAAACCAATAAAATGTGATCTTTCCATTCCCCATTTTAATAGTAGCCTCTGAAGGATGGAGTACATCCCCCTGCTTTGATGACAAAACCTTGCACCAAGTTAATAATGATACATAAGTAAAGAAAATTACTGTCATTTCACTTTGATCCTGACCACCAAACAGTAACAAGCAAACAGCAATCAGGCCCATGTCAATCACTTGCATCTTTTTGGAGGTCATGTCCTGGTGTGGGCAACAAAGAAGTCCTGAAAGATCACTTTGAGGCTTCCTCAGTTTACCTAAGCTGATAAATCACGAAGATCTGCAGTGAGTCAGTTGTTCAGGGCAGGGAAGGATCAAAGCTTGAGAAAATAAATAAATAAACAAACAAACAAAGCAAGCCAGCCTAGAACAGTTGTTTGAGAATCCTAGGCATAAGCAGCTGCTGTTGATTATGACTTCATTTTCTCTTCAGCCGTCTTTGGTTGCACGCCATAACTGCATGGGGGCAAGGAGGTTTATGGCTTCCAAATAGCTTTGTCATTTGGTGAAGTCGAACAGAGCAAAGGGGCTCAATAAATGATACAGAAAGAAAGAGAAAGAGAAAGGAAGCCAGGAAGAAAAGAATGTGGGCCCTTCAAAGCTTTACTGTATCAGGGTACATTTGGATCTTCCAGGAAGAGAATCTTTGTGTGAGCAGAGCTGAAGGTTACAGATGTCAAAGTCAGGAAAACACTACTGGAATTCTGAAGTTCTTGTACTTTATTTTCAGTGAAATCTCATGAGGATTATTAAGGGCAAGTTCCACTGAATGCAACAAGACTTACCTCTGAGTAAACATGTATATGATTGCATGGTAAATGTCTAGGATGGAAGACTTCATGTATTATACTAAAGGATTTTTTTATTTTTTTTGCTGAAGGAAGAAATGATTTGGAAGCAAGCTGATGATGGTGGTGATGAGGAGGAGGAGGAGCAAACCATGAAAAAATAAGTCACTACTATTTTAAAAAGTATAATTAAATCTCCTTTAGGAAAACTCTGCAAAGTGTGTATGTGTGTGTGTCTGTGAAACCATGGAATATATACAGTCCAATCTATGGTTTCTCATGGCTACCATGGAATACACACAGGCCATTTCCACACTAAATGCCATTAGCTTTATATATTGTTACAATCTTGGCATTGCCAATTGCGTGATGGTAGTAGATTGGGAATGCTGTTTTCTGTACCCTCCCACTTTCAGCTGATGAGTAGCAGTATTGCTACCACTGCTCCTTCTTGCACTGCAGCATCTTTGACCACTACCTTTCTCTGCCCTCACCTCACCCCACTGCCTCTGATTGTCCTTCCCCCCTTTGGAAGCCATACTAAACATACCAGTACACTATTGCATTTTCATGCTATAATGCCTAAAAATATATTTTAAAAAAATAATAAAAGTTTTAATTCAAAGGAGAACTTTAAAATAAACACGAAGAAGTGATAGATTTTGAAGTTACTGTGCCTTGGGAGTCACTGAGGGAGGGACAGCCCACCCACTGCTGGATCCACGACAAAAGGAAGTACTATCAAGTGCTATTACGGTTCTGCAGTGAGCTGGCTGATGGGATTGAATCACTAAAGGAAGTGCTTAATTGATTTTTTCTGGAAATAGAATATGGCAGTTTTGCAATGCTTGAGGATGGGATAGCAGCTGGATGGCCACAATGTCATGCAGTAGCATGTCTCCTAACCTGGAAATAAACTGCTACTATAGTGGTATAGTGATGTTGTGTGGAAATGGCCAGAGAGAGAGAGAGAGAGAGAGAGAAGAAATGCACCTTTCTGGACTAAATCTACACATGGTGGTGAACAAAATACATGTACAAAAAATGCCATCATACAGTACTATAAAAATCATTAAAAAAAGAAAAAAAAAGTATAATTAGTCATAAAATTATGTGAAAGTAACATCCTATTCTCTTTGTTGGCTGTAATACTATAACAATTTGTTTATAATAACTCTAGCCACTAACAAAAAACACAGGTCTCCTTTATATAAGCTATTGGCATTGAGCTAAAGTTGAGTCTCAAGGGCAACCTGATTTAGGATGGGTTACACCGTGAGACCACTGTGATCTTTTGTAGACAGAGAAAAGGATAGATAAGAAGAAATATAAAGAAACAAAGTCAAGAGAGAAAATCAAAGGAAGGAAGGGGGAAAAGTTAGGTAAGTAAGAAAGAGAAAGAAAGAGAGAGGCTCTTTGAGGGACTTGTCCGTCCATCCCTACACTTGTCTGAATCCTCAATCCTCCATGTTGATGGCCAAGGTCAGGGGGACTCTCTACTCATTGTTTACAAGAACGAAGGTAGAAGGCCCCACATAATTAACCTAGAAAGTAGAGTCCCCAATTGCATGAAGTACACGAGTCTTGTCCAAGTGAACATGATTAGAATGTCCTTTTAAGCTCTCATGCTCAATGAAAGCACATCTGGGACTGAGGGGTGTTGTCAAGATTCGGGATGTGAACAAATATCTTTCATGTCTGTAATTTTGAGGACAAAAGATTGTTCTGACACTCCAGACACCACTCGAAAGAAACAAAGAAGAGATGTGAGATTCTTCATTGCTCAGAACATCCTTCAGGGAATTTCAGCCCCTCAGATACATTTGTTTTCTGACTGTGTGTCTTGTCTAATACCTCTAACCACTCCCTCAGGTAGCTAGCAGCAGCTTTACCTTATTTGTGCCTCATGTAGTGGTGAGTTCACAGTAAACAGGGTGATGAGGGGAAAGCAGCATCGTAAAATCATAGAATCTTAAGAACTGAAAGGAACCACAAGGACTATTGAGTTCAATTGCCTGGCATGCAGGAATACACAAATAAAACACTCCATCCAAACACTGTTTTAAAGACCTTCAAAGATACAGAGTCAATCACTCTTCAAGGTAGTCTATTCCACTGCCAAATAGCTCTTATACTAAAACTCTTCATAATGTTTAGGTGCAATCTCTTTTCTGGTAATTTGAACCCATTGTTTCCAGTTTTAATCTCTGGAGAAGTGGGAAACATCCTCACTTATTCTATGTGACATCTCTTCAAAGGTGGCTATCAGGTTACTTTTCAGTCTTCTCTTCTTCAAATTAAACATACCCATCAGCTTTCTGAGTTGTTCCTCATAAATTCTGAATTCCATACCGTAGATCACCCTTCTCTGAACACATTCCAGCTTATCAATACCCTTCTTGAACTGTGGTGCCCTGAACTTAACACAATATTCCAGATGTCATTCCCTCCCTCCCCCCGCCAGATAATATGTGATTCTTCTATCACCTTTTTGTCTGTTTTTGCTTGCTCACATTCACTTGTCCACTTCCTCTGTTTAAAAAAAAAATCCAGAAATCTCAAATTCACCCTCCCTTGTAAGATGCAGGGTAGATTAAAAACATACCCACAGATTAGGTAGGACCTATCAGGCCATCACCACCGCTGCTGTGTTAGCCATGCCTGTATTATTTGCAGTGTAGCCATTTTGCTGTGTTCCTCTTGATGTTGTCTTCCTTTCGATGGTTGAATGATGGGAGGGGGAGGCTGGCGGAGGCATGGGAACCAAAGTCATTCTAATGGGCTGGCATGATCTGATGTGAGAATGGAATGCCAACTGGAGGAGTTGGGAGAGGCAAGAGCAGTTCTAAAAAACAAAAACTATATTGCAATCCTCATTTCTGGCAAGGATGTCATCTGTGTGCTGTACCTAATCTAATATATAAAACTCACAGTTTGTGAGTTTGTCTGTGTCAGGCAGGTGAAAACTTCATATGATTGTCTGTGTCAGGTGAGAAGACATCATATGATTGGCTGCCTGTGAAGATTCTATGGAATCCTGAGCCCGAGAGGTCTTAGGCCTGGCTGGTTGCTATGGAGATGAGGCCTAGCAGCAAGGAGGCCAGTGTATTTCCTCAGAAACCAAATCTCTGTAAGTTAACAACTCTGAATACAGATTGGATTGGGGAATATGGGGAAAAGTTACAGGTACTGGACAAGGCAGTTTGGGGAATTACAGACACAGGATCTCAAATCTGTGTATTTCAACCACGTCTAATTCCTAAGGTAAGGTAAGGTAATTCCTAAGGTATTTCTAACAAGTACTACCTATGAGAAAATAAAATCCTAAGCAACGCTGGGTATATACACTAGTCTTTAATAAGTTTTCTGGATCTACCCATGAATACTGCTTACTGAGTTAGGAAAAGACCAGACATTACAGGAGCACAAGACAGCAAAATCCAAGTCAAATATTCCTTTTGCTAAAGTGGGGAGACAAGGGGGAACCCTGCAGTTTCAGTTCAGCACTTAGGATAACTCTTTCCAAGTCTAGACTAAAAGCCAGAATGGCCTTGCTACTATCAGAGCTATCAGCTGCCCTTCAGAGAACTGCATTTAATAGATATGAGGGAATAAACATTTTAAAAATAAACATGAAAATTAGGCTCTGTCTTGAAGTAACATTTCCTAGGACTTTGAAATGGCAAGGACAAAGTTATATTTATCTAATTCACTGACATATTCTGGAGTATTCCTTTTAAAAGTGAATGTTGTCTTGCTTTCATTTACCTGCCCTGTTTAAAATGAGTGTTGAACTTAGAGAGAGGGAGGGAGAGAGACACACAGAGAGACACACAGATTTCTGATAACGAAATAAAAAGAGAAAAGCCTCTTACTAATTTGCTGATAGAAAAGGCAGAATCAACAGGATCCCATTCCTCATTGTTCAAAGTAATTGTAAGAGTGATAGGACACCTACTGTCCTCCATGTGAAATTTATCCTTCATCCAATCAGCAGAAACAACTAATGCACTGGAAGGGGTATTATATCACATCTACTTCCCAATAAAGCCAGTGGTGTCCAATCAAACACGTATTGTTAGTAGAGAACCTGAAACTGATACAATCATCACTGTGATCCACAGTGGTAGATGTTAGCCCATGGTTTCCCTATCATCCTTCTCTTCCTCTTCCTCATCCTATATCTTCCAAAAGGTAGCCTTCGTAAACATGATCACATCCTCTTTCACCTGAATGTACTGGACAAATAACAGGGAAAAAAGGACAATGAGATTTTTTTTTCATTTTGCAATGTCATTCCATATCACTTCATTCATGTTCTCATGCACATTGACATGTTCATTGTACCATTCACCTATAATTTTTTTTTACAAGAACCAGAAGTCCCATAAGTACCAATTACATATTGAGTGTATTACTTCCTCCTCATGCCAACAAGTGTAGCGTACCAACAACATCATTTGTTGTTTGGTCTTTTGTATGGTGATTAAATACCAAATTCTGAAGGTTACAATGTTGAGAAGCATTCCATAATATTCTCATCACTGAGTTTCTATGTAGCTCTATTTGTGTGCAAAGTTTTGAGAGAAATGGAGATAGTCATTATAATATTTTGTTCAGATCTAATTGTTCTGTGTTTGCCTCAATGGGGAAAGGGTTGCAGTAAGTCTGTAAAGGCTATGGATCCCGATGACTATTTATCACCTCCAATATCTGTCAGGCCTAAATACCATGAAGTCCTCAGGTGACATCAGATCTTGGAACCTACACAGTGTTAGCCATGGTTGGTATTTGGATGGGAGACTACCAATGTATACCAGGTGCTAGAGGCTGTATTTCAGAGGAAGAAACTGGCAAAACCATCTCTGAGTATTCCTTGCCTTAGAAAGCCCTATGAAAATGCATACCTTAGAAAGCCCTATGAAAACAATAAGTTGATGAGTGACCTGAAAGTGTGCACACACATACACACAATGCACATACCCATAATCCTGAGAGAATTGCCACTAGTGGGTGTTGTTATAGCTTCTGCTGTGCTCATACAAAGTGTTGCTAGTAATGCCCCTGCTCTAGTAGTAGTGTGTGAGACAATATACCACTGAATGACATTTTCAAGAAAACATGAGGAAGAAGGGCTCCTATGAAAGGGGTAAATATAATTAGGGTGAAGACAGTCCACACATACACAAAGTTCTTTTTCCACTTCTCAAGATTCGTTATTCAACAATGTGCACTTTGCCTCAGAAATTCTCACTTTTGTGATGATTGCTGTGCCATTCAGAGAAATGAACTATGCACAAAACTATTTCTACATTTAATATCTATAGATAGCTATAAGTTTATTAGTTGACAAGCACATATAAATACATTTCATTGAAGTGGAAAATCCATACAAAATCTGCACATTGGGAGTAAAATAAGTACATAAAATGTGCACATCAGGAAAAACTGTATAGAAATTTCCAAGAAGGTAGAGAGAGAAAAAAAACAGTCTCACAACTTGATAGAAACAAAGGACGAGATGAGAATGGAGGTGTGATTTTGCTACCTTGAAATAAATCAAACAAGTTGAGATTAAGAGAATATTGTTTCCTTTGAGTCATATCATGAGCTTCCCTGTAGGTATGCAGTTGGCCACCATGGAAACTGAATGCTCAATGAGATAGTTCTCTTAGCAAGACCCATCATGGATTTTCTAATAGGTTATTTCTTTCCGCATTTGGTAGGATGCTAGTGAGCTTTCTACAAATGAGGTAGATACAAATGTTAAGGACTTGTGGAAACTTTCTCCTGAATTCTTTTTTGGATCAGGTCTAAATCTAAAGGAAACTGATTTAAAAGGCCAATTGGCTAATTCTTGTGACAACCAGAAACCTACTTTCCCCTAGGGCTGTGGTGAATGTCAGTTCATTAGATCATGATTTATTTGGGTGAAGACTGTGAATGCATACATGGAGCAGCCCATCACTTACCTATCTGTCACAAAAATGAGAATGGAGGGAATAATTTCCAAATTGGTAATTTTTCCCACTCTAAAATTCATGGGGCCAAGCATGAACATTGCACTCTTTTTGTGTGCATGATTCATTTCCTGAGGGCAGTGATAGGCAACTGTGTGGAATGAAGAGCCAATTTCCCACAGATCCCCCTCGGACTATACATCCCCCCCAAATAGTTCCATTTTCCCCTGTAGTCCCTCTCAAATGCTTCCATTATCTTCTGTAGCCCCACTGAAAATGGCAACAGAAAGTTGTTAATATGCATATAGAATCATAGAGTTGGAAGAGACCACAAGGACCAATGAGTTCAATCCCCTGCCCTACAGGAATAAACTATGAAAGTATTTCCGTCAGATGGCCATCCAGCCTCTGTTTAAAAACCTCCAAAGAAGGAGACTCTGTCATGGGCCAGGACTTCGCTTCCCCAGGTAAATAGCAACCTTGAAGGAGGATACACAGAAGAAGGGCACCAGGAGCTTATCAGGCAGAGATGAGAGCCAGCTGGCTCCAGCCTTCTCAAGGAAGGCACAGGGTGGTAGCTCGATGCTAGAAACAACTTGTGTGTTGCTGGCCCTTGTCTTGTGTTCTCTGGATGCCCTGTTCATTGTCTGCCTAGATTTTCTGACCCCGGACTGTCTGACTGTGTTGCCTGCCAGATTCTTGGACCTTTGGATTGTTTCTGGATAACATTTCTTCCCACCATAAACAGGCAAGCTATACTGACTGTTAGTGTCTCTGTTTGACAGTGAATGGCCTCCTGATGATCCTGCACTCTGTTGCCTGGCACAGACAGGTGATGTCTGTGACAGACCCCACTACCCTCCAAGGCAGTGTATCCCACTGTTGGACTGCTCTTACCATCAGAAAATTCTTCCTAATATTTAGATGGAATTTCTTTTCCTGAAGATTGATGACATTGCTCTGTGTTCTAGTCTCTGGAGCAGCAGAAAACAGGTTTGCTCCATCCTCCATACGACATCCTTTCAAATATTTAAACATAGCTATCATGATGGTTCTTAATCTTCTCTTCTCCAAGCTAATCATACCCCCCTTCTTAAGCCTCTCCTCACAGGGCACAGTTTCCAAGCCTTCTACCATTTTGGTTGCCCTCCTCTGGACATGTTCCAGCTTGTCAGTATCCTTCCTGAACTGTAGTGCTCAGAACTGGACACAGTATTCCAGGTGGGGTCTAACCAAAACAGAATGGAGCAGTATCATCACGAAACGATGCACCCTGATTGATGGAGCCCAGAATCACATTGGTCTTTTTTATGCACATGCACATTAACAACTTCGCTGCACTGTTCACTCATACCTTGTATTTTGTCACTATCTGTTGCCATTTTGAGAGAGACAGTAGAGGAAAATGGAGTTTTTGAGAGGGGCAGTTCAGAGTTCTAAAGTGCTTGTGAGGGTTGGATGTGTTATTTTCACAATACGCGTATACATTTTGAGGGCTTTCTGTGTGACTTTGGGACAAAAATTGCCCCCAAATAATGTCAATTTTTTTAAAAAATATTTGGGGATGGGGTTTCAAGGGCTACAAAAGTAGGGTCCAAGGGCTACACTGAGCCCACCCATGTCTAAAAAAATGTACATGGAAATCACTAGCAGAATCAGTACATAAAGTTAAGCCAACTTTTCTTAAAGTCCTATGCATGTCTGCCTTATTTGGTTCAAGTATTTTTTTTTAAGGGGTAGTGGAAATAAGTTAAGAAGAGCAAGATAATGACAGCATCATCCTCTTTTCCTCTCAATGGGATGTTCCTGTAATATATACTAAAAAGAAGCTTTTGTGCACAACGACCATTTTGCCTGAATACGTAGGTAGGGTGCAGAGCTATTTTTTTTCCCCTCTCCAAAGGGGTTTTTATTGTGCAGTGAGAAGAAGTATGACTTATTTATCTTGAGATCTGAAGAGAATCAACTCTTTTTCCACACAGCCTGATTCTGTCAAAGCAGCAGTCGGACTAGCAAAAGTGAGGAAGAGAATTTGATTCAGAGAGGAAAAAATCAATGCCATTCTCCCCACCACCACACACCTGTGACTGGAGGAAGGAATTGACTATTAATGTCTCAGAAATATATTATTTCCCTGTTCCATCCATTCATGCCTCATTGTATCCCTGCATAATTTAGATCCAAAACAGGGGGAGAGTCTCACTAAAACTCTGTTGCCCAAGTGAGTGCTGCAGGTACAAAATGTTTCCTTTCTCTCCTCCTGTTGTTTCAAAGCTACTTAATGACAGAACACTGACTATGGGGGACAATCATGAGCACTTAGGACCTCATTCACAAAAAAAGAAAGAGACAAGTCTTTCAAGTCATTTATGGTGCTACTTTCATATGGAAACAAGCTCCATCAAGAATTCTCTTTTGTGATTCCCCAGCTCATCCTTATGTTAAGGTCTTTTCCCAGTTCTTTTTCTTCTATAAATGATGTACAGCTCCACAAAGAAGGAAAGGGCAGAACAAGAACACATTCTGACTTCAGCTTAACAGACACATTAACAAACCACCTGTGCCTCCGCTGGTAATTAGTTATCACCTCAAATCCAGAGGTAGATGCTTGCTGTAGCATTAAAAGTGTTGCTTTCCAGTGCAGCCACCTGACTGGAAGAATAGCAAGTGTATTTCTATACCGCTTATCAGTTAACTGCTTTCTAGGCAGTTTACAATGTGGTAGCTAATTGCCCCCGATAAGCTGGGTACTCATTTTACCAACCTACAGAAGGATGGAAGGCTGAGTCAAACTAGAGCCTAGCAGGATCAAACTCACAACCTTGTGGCTGCAGTACCGGCATTTAACCACTACGCCATCAGGGAAATGGTTACTCCTGGGTGTGTTTGCTTTTTAAATATAGTACATCTGCTATGAACAGGGTGATGGATGGTGGACCCACCCCCACAGCAGGCTCACTCTCTATGGAATGTATACTTCTGTCATGGGTCTACAGAGGCCTTTTCATCTTTTGAGTCAATGAGCCTCTCTGCACTACACTGTTATAGTATTATTGTTCCACTTTCAGCATCCTATGGAATCCTGGAGTTTGCAGTTTAGGGAGGAGCATTTAGAATTTTCAGCCAGAAAGCTCTTTGGCCTCAGGAAACTACAAACTCCAGAATTCCACAGGATGTTGAAAGTGGAATAATAGTACTATAACAGTGTAATGCAGAAATGGCCAGATTGTATCTTCCCCCTATAAGCTTGGCTCTTGAAATCTTTCAGTCACACCACCTGCACAGGCATGTTTGGTGGACACATGGGACAAGACATTTTCAGTGACTGCCCCTAGACTTTGAAACTGCCTCACTAGGAAGGCTGGAATGGTCCCCTCCTTGCTGCCCTTTTGCCAGCAGGAAAAGATTTTTTTTTAATTCACAGACTTTTAGAACAGAAAACTTTTATGAAAAGGGTGTGCTTTTTCATTTTGAATTGTACTATTTAAACTGTTTGTAATCTTTCTAAAGTGTTTTACTATGGCTAATGGTTTAGTGTTATTTTCATCTTGACTTTTTGTATGTTTCTCTGTTCTAATAGTTTTATCTTGTAAGCCGTGTTGGGTCCCAGTCTTGAGGTGATGATGATCTTGAAGATGACAACTTATCCCTTATGGCTAGAAACATTTTTTGGTTTTCTTTTCTTCATCAGGAAAGTAAATTGATGTAGTGAGCAGATTCTTTAAAAACTTGAGAAAAATCTAAAAAAATAAATAAATCTGTACTTATAAAAAGATAAGAAAGGAAAGGAAAGGAAAGGAAAGGAAAGGAAAGGAAAGGAAAGGAAAGGAAAGGAAAAATGGAAAACAATATCCTTTAGGATGGGTTGAAGATACACCTAGGATTGGAGTGCTATGTTTAGGCCCTCTTATACCAGTGAAAGAAAGCCACTGTGGTGTAGCTGTTTGGGCATTTAACTAGGACACTGGGACACCAGGATTGAAATCCCCATGCAGCCGTGGAAACCCAATGCATGACTTTGGGCAAGTCACATTTTCTCAGCCTCAGGGGAAGGCAAGGGCAAACCCCCTTTGAACCAATTCTTCCAAGAAAACTCCTTGATAGGTTTGCCTTAGGGTTGTCATAAGTCAGAAATGACTGGAAGACAAACAACAGCAACAACAAACCAGTGAAGGCTCACATCACCTCCTGAAACCCAAACTTGTGTGGCTACTTCTAGTCTTTTTATTATTACTATTTTAGAGTGTTTGGAGACCCTGAAACAGTGTTAGTGGCAAAACTGAATCCCTTGATAGTTTTTATACACAAAATAGGTTTCTTTTTTAAAGATGGATTTTAATCTCTTTGTGTTTGGGGAACTGGGGGGAGGAGGCAAGAACTACACTGGACTCCCCAGCCTACCCCTAGGTCTACATGCTCCCTACCAGCGACATGACTTCCACCCCTGTATTCATAGTATGCATTCATTTTGTAACTAATGGAAAACTGGACTGAACTGAAGTCGCAAATGAGTCCTAAATGCTGTCTGCTCATTTGTTGCTCTTTCTCTGCTCATTTAGAGTCCCTTCAAAGCCTAGTTGGATGGACTGAATTTATTGAGAGGGGGTGAAGATAGAGATCAAATGAGAAAAGAGTGACACTGTAAACTGTCCCATCATCAGGTAAAATATTTACAGTATACTCAACCAACATTCTTTCCACACAGAATACTGGGCGAGATGGAAGAATCTGGGTAAGTCTATAACGCAGGAAGATGAAAACAATCAGAAAGGCAAAGCGCTCGGTGCACCAACTGGTTGTAAGTGTTATAAAACTGAAAGCTGCTCTCAAATGCAACAATACTTTAAGAATTCCTTTCTTCTGCATTTCATTCTTCAGCCTATAGCTATTAACAAGCGATAGCATTTGTCTCTTTACTTTGTTTTCTAAATTGCAAATCTTTAGGTAATAATGGAAGGGGTTTCTTTTGAAGAGAGAAGGAGACTAATTTTTGCATCATATTCTATTGGACAGTGCTTTACACTTACAGCTTTCTTCCTATACATCTTTTTTCTTTCTTTCTGCTGAGCAAAATATACACATCCTTATTATTCTTCAAAATTTGCTTTACATACATACGTATGTACATGTGAATTGATTTATTAATTAATTTCTCTAATTCAGTCTAGTCAAATTTCTCACTGTCTCTTGGCCTTTGTTTCTGGAAATCTCTTATCACAGATATTTGTCAACAGATCATTACGTGCAAGTAGAAAACAATTAGCCATTTTTATCCTAAAGCAAACTGACTGCACCAGTTCATTGTGATGTGGACTGAAGTAGACTTGAATTCTCATTTTAACACTCAGTCTCATTTCCTTTCTGCTCTGGTTATGTAACAAAAACAAAGACTACTAATTTTCATTCAGGTTCAAGAGGTGGATAACCCAAGAAACACCAATGCATTTCTTTCCTCCACATCCTATCTCAAGCAAGGATCTGAACCAAGTGAGATCATCATTACAATTAGACCTTTCCTAAAATAAGATGTCTAGCCATAGAACGTTAGATAAACAGCTGCTACAACTTCAGTGAACAAAATTCAGTCATTAGTACCAATGGGAGTAGACCCATTGAATCTATGAATTGATTCAATAGGCCAACATTAACTGGGAATAGGGATATAAATCTCCTGCTGTTTCATCATCACACACAAGGATGGCTAATATTGGTAGGTTTCTCTCCAGTAAGGAAGAAAATGAATATTTCTGAGCAGCTTTTGCCCTATATTTGCATATCTTGAAATGTCTTTGAAAATAGTTCAGCACAGAAATGTGTGTGTGTATGTTGGACATGCAAATCATGTTTCTATTTTTTAAACATTTTTATTTAAAGAACTACTATTTCCAGAAACACAATCTTTTGTGCAAAACTGGTTAGTTTCAATAGTTTCTGCATCAAACAAACAAACAAACAAATAAATGTGTATTTCTGGAAGCAGTGTGGGATTTTTACATGAAAAATATGTTTTTGCAAAATTCATGTTTCTGGAAACACTAGCCAGAATCCTGTTGAGCAAATAGTCATGCAAGTGCTACATAGGCACAATCCTTACATAGCCCCTAGTACATTGAGGGTTATGCAGTGGCCATGCAAATCCCCTAAACCCTACTTACTAAGCAGCTGCTGCAGTTGACAGGGGTCCATTCCCCTATTGATTAGATCAGCTCTCTGATTCCCCCCACCTCCAACACACACATGAGTATTCTCCAGCCTGAAGAGCATTTGTGACAGGGGCCCTTTTTCTACCTGAATTGGATGGGAGGGATGGGAGTGTCAGGCAACTGCTTTTCAATTGACAGAAGAACAGAAGCCCGCCATATACTTGGCCAATGTGTCCACTTCTCTCTGAGGATCCTTTCTGAGGATCAGCTACAATGCAGTATCTCCCCTATCCATACAGGATGAGGATGACCCTGACTTGACCCTCATTCCAGACACCAAATTGCAGTGTTTGTTTCTAACTCTTTAGCAAAATCTTTTCAGTTTGAAAGAGGTCTGCCCAGACTACAACCTTCTGGGCCCGAAGACTTTGAAACCCTAGTCGGATGAAAATTTTCAGGAAGGAAATACATTAGCCCTGTCTCCATCCCTATCTCTGTGATTACTCTCTACTGGTCATGTTGGCTGCAGTTTCCATAAGTTTTGTTGTTATGACCTTCAAGTCATTTCCTACTTATGACAAACATAAGGCAAACCTATCACAGGGCTTTCTAGGGACTGAGAATATGTCACACACCCAAGGTCACCCAGTGGGTTTCCATGGCTGAATAGGGAATTGAACCCTGATCTCCAGGACTATAGTCCAATGCTTAGACTTCTACAGCATGCTGGCTCCCTCTGTGATTTTTAGTCCCCCATAAAAGAACTTGCCAAGCTCTGTAGACATCAGTGTAGGGGCTGAGGGTATACCATACAGCCCTATAACATTCCATGTGTATTCTTTCAGCTTGTAGAAAAGTCATGAAGATGTGTTTCTTGTGTGTTATAATACGCAGGAGAAGAGAATACTCACCTTTCACCCTGGGAAAGGCCTCATCTATGTGGTAACACTTGGATTAAGCCAAGGCTAAAACAAAAGAACAATGTCTGCTTGTAATTCAACAATTTATGATTGATCTCACATTGTCTCACATTGTCAAGGATTATTGTTGGAGCTCATGCAAGCAATGTTTGAATTCACCGCCAGAAAAAAAGGTTCCATTTTTCCTCCATATATAAATTCCTTGATCTGTAACATTATTGTGTCATGAACAGACATGAATAGTAGACGCTTCATTTTGCCTGTGGTAATTAATTGGCAATATTAACAAAAAATGTTAAAATAATGGAAGTGGATAGCATTACATTGGCAGTGCCCATGCAGAGCTTCCATCAAGGCTGTTGATTATCAACTTGGATAGTACTTTGTGCTCCTAGCTGCATGATGAATGAATCCTATCGAAGGCATGCTGTAATTGTTTCTTTCCCTGCAGACGATTTTAGTTAAGATACTCATTATTAAAATGTCAATTAACCTTGACTTTTTTTCATCCTCTATGATCAGTTAAACCAAGCACTAAGTAACTTGGATAGAGCTGCAGAACTGTAAACCCTTTAATGAGACAAATTGCTAGGGGAGCTCTAGTTTAATTAGTTCAGTCATTTTCTGTCACTTCTAATTACATAACTAAAATTTCAACCCCTTGGGAAATATTGCATTTAGTGTGAATTGCTCTTTCATGCTAATTACTTTAATATTCAATGACCTCATTTGTGTAAACTTGTAACTCAGTTTGTGGAAGAGTGGTGTAAAATGCTGCTTTTGCTTCTTTTTCTTTTTACTGTGTGCCTTAACATCATTTCTAACTTATGGCAGCTCTAAGGCGAACTTATCAGGGGATTTTCTTGGCAAGATTTATTCAGAAGGGATTTGCCTTTGCCTTCCTCTGGAAATGAGAGAACGTAACATGCCTGAGCTCAACCAATGGGTTTCCATGGCTGAGTTGGAATTTGAACTCTGGTCTCGAGAATCGTAGTCCAATGGTCAAACCACTAGATCATTTTGCCTGAATTTTTTTTGCTTCTCCATAACATTTGGAGTTATTTACATGCTTTCTTTTCATAACATAAATTGCCCAAATATTTGTCCAGTCACTTATCTAGCTTACCTAATGTGTAGCGTTAGGCCCTTTCCACACCCTACTTTCTTCTGACATACTCATGTGGTGATCCCAGCAGTGACTCTGCTGGGAGGGGAGTGAATGTATGGATTGCGCTTGAGTATCAGGTGTGACACCAAAGGGAAGGCCGAGAAGGTGGTCACAGGGGGTGACACCTGGATCAGCTGGTCCCAAAGCAAGTTACTTCCCCTATCTCACTCATATCAAGGCCAATGCAATGTAAATAGGTCAAATAAAGTGGCCCTTGTCACCCCAATGTTGTGTGGCTGGTTTTGTTATTCCAGGATTGAGCAGCAATAAAACAAGCTTTGTTGGTGGTAAATGCTGCAGCAGGTAATCTAAAAGAGGGGAAAACACTTTAGTTCTTTAGCTGATAAGTTCAAGCATCCTTTTGCAACAAGTGATAGACCCCTAAACAATGAATACTACCCAGCCTATCCTGGGCCAAAACTACAGATCCCCATAACTTGATAAAGGGTTCCCTGAGCTGAGATGTGCCACTTTCTGGTTCCTGGGGTTTCTAGAGGGAAGAGCCAAAGGAAATTGAAATGTATAGGCATCATTTATCCCCCTGCATCCTAACAGTAGAGATGAAAAGAATATTAGAAAATATCTGAAAAATTGTTTAAAACTTTGTTTTTTTAGAATCTTGAGAACTGATGAGGAGAATTCTGGACTGCTGAGAATCTTTGTAGTTCAGGACTTGTTTTGAATAAAATTTGCAAATGGTTATTTTCTGCACAGAAAACAGCATTTTCTGTGAAGAAAATAATATTTATACTCTGAAATTAAAAATTACAAAAGGTTCCAAAAACTCTTCTTTCTCATAACAGGAAGAAAATTCCTAAAAGTATTCTTTACTTTCTTCAAGACAATTATTCCTTCCTTTCTTCTTTGCTTCCTTCCTTCAAGAAAAAAAATTAGAGAACAAATATATCCCTATCTTATAGATATGAGGACATTATAAGCACATTGGTAAAGGCAAGTTTACTCCTTCAGTCTGTTTGGGGCTGTTCCCAAACTTGAACTGTCAAATGATCTAGCAGGGCCTACTGACACAGAGTAAGAATTTCAGGGCCACTGGATAGCAGTTAAAAATTGGCCATGACACTGACAGGGACTCTAAAACCCATCTACCTTGTGACAGGGACCACACCATCTAGAAGACAGGAGTATCTTGTGATCTACATTCCAACTACAGATCTCAGGATCAAAACAGTCAATGTCAGGGCTTTTTCTCTGATTTTCAGGAGGTATCAAAATCATCATTTTATTACATCCTCAAGTACTGAGATAACAGCACTGCTTCAGGAAATATTCTTGGATAGGAGTAGGGACAACATAATAGTTTCCACAAAA
Source organism: Iguana delicatissima (assembly GCA_948472985.1). NCBI lineage: Eukaryota > Metazoa > Chordata > Lepidosauria > Squamata > Iguanidae > Iguana > Iguana delicatissima. Next base: position 183,332 of record CAOKZL010000803.1, on the reverse strand, counting down.
ACAGGGCAGTCATCAGTGGAGGAAGGAAGAAAACAGAGATTATGAAGAAATTCTAAACGATAATCTTTAAAGATAACTTTAGATGATTATCTAAAATATAAAGATCATTCATTCATTGTTCCCTCCCTCTTCCAATATGGAATCCAAGGCAGTTCATAATATAGGTTAAAACAATATAAATTTAAAGCAATAAATGAGTTACATGAGTTTTTAAAAATAAAAAAATCTGTTAAACAATCATACTTAAACCGTTCAAAACAGTTTTAAAAGGCAATGAAATTATAGTAATAATAATAACAGCTCAGTCCTGTGTGTGTTGTATTAGAAGACCTTTGTTAGGAGACCTGCAACAGATAATTAGCAGTCAAAGGCTTGCAGAAACACAAAAGTTTTCCTGCTGTAGGAAAGAGATCACAAGAACATTGTACTTGTCAGTGGAGGAAAGAATGAAAGAGGAGACTGAAGGAAAGGGCTTGGGGACATTTGGCCCTCCAGATGTTTTGTGCTATAACTTCCATATAACATCTACCATTGTCCATGCTGGGTTGAACTTCTCAGAGCTGAATGTCAAAACATCTGGAGGACCTAAGTTTTCCCACTCCTATTCTAAAACACAATGACCGCCACAAAAAACTGGCAACTGCAAATGGCGTCTAAATTCTATTGAAGTCTGTATTGCTTTTTTGCAAGTAAGTTTTTTCCCATCCCCCTGGGGAAAAAAAAAGTTTCCATCATTTCCTCTGTAACTAGAGAAGATTGTTAGACACATGGTGTTATCTGAAATTGCCAAGCCTTAGAAAATGGAAAAGATTGTGGGTTTCTTTTCTGTTCTTCTTGTTTTTGTTAAAGAAAGGTTTTTGTGTCTCCATTTTCTCTATGTGCTAATAAGAATGATGGAGGAAAGAACAATTCTTGGAAAAAATACATTTAATTTCAGAAGAACGTCATTTATCAGTTGGAGTTCTCTTATCAATTAACACTTCCTTTCCTTTGTTGAAAAAAAAATCTTTGCTTCGGAATTTATAAAGCTTAACACACATCTGTTGAATGAATTACAGCATGACCAAAGTAACCACAAATTGGCACAGTGACCACTATCTGTCAGTCCCTTCTCTAACATCAGCCACATAAACCTGGTTTAGATGGAATGAGAAGGCTGTGATTCTTATCTTTTATTTCTCCTAAAAGGTACCTGTGCTTCCCATGAAGCCATTTCACTGGAACAACTATGTGGATAAGCTCTGAAAGTTAAGAAATCTGTAACTTATAAAGATACAGAAAGCAACAGATGATAGCATGGGTTCCCTCATTTTTTTTCTTATAAACAAAAATAGTTAGATTCTATTGTCTATTGTTCTTCAGTTCAGAAGGTTCTCAAGATGAAATTTATGGTGATTATAGAATGTAAAAGGGAAAACATACACACAAATACACACAGTGACTCTGAGCCAGTTCTAGTTCTCTACAACTAGTTGCACATAATGATAGACATGAATGAAGATGTGTTCAAAACTGGTTCAGTTTGTGCCACAAGTATACATACAGTTTGGCTAAAAGGGACCAAATGGATATTGTAATGGAAATAGAAATAATGCACCCAGAAGACTGTCCTTGCTTTCCCCCTCCTCCTTCTCCTCCTCCTTCCCCCCCCCATCTTCCAGCAAGTGACTTCTCCTTCTCCTTCTCCTTCTCCTTCTCCTTCTCCTTCTCCTTCTCCTTCTCCTTCTCCCCTCCTCTTCTCATCAGCATCATTATCATCAGCATCATCATTTATATCCTGATTTTTTTTCCTTGTAAGGACTCAAAGCAGCTTACAGTAATTTAAAAAATAGCAAAAACCAAGGCATACAAACATTAAAACACAAACAATCAAATAAGAATTAAAACAAAGTTAAAATACATAATTAAAAAAACAAACATTCATTCATATTGAAAGAGGAATTAATCCTGTCCCCAACAATTATTGGATGTAATGGCCATTTTGGAAGCACTGAAAATAGTTTTATTAAATACAAGTTTGTATACTGCACCTATAACTTGGGGTGAGATGACATTAGCCAAGGACTCCATTAGAAGAACTTCTGAGGCCTTCTTTATGGTATAAATCTATACAAGTTTGCTCTGAATTAACCTGTGAGTGTATCTAAGCCTCTATAAGACATTCGGCGGGGATGTGGGGATAAAATATTTGAAAAAATAGATTTTAAAAATGGCCCTGGCCATGTTTTCCCTACCCCTCTGAGCTAAACATCCCCAGCAGTTGTAATCCTTCCTCATACTGAATGCATTCCAGTGTCAAAGTGCACTCCAGTGTCAAAACCCCAGGATTCCATAGGACGTTGAAAGTGGAATCATAGCACTATAACAGTCTCATGCCGAAATGGCCTCAATTTCCATACAAATCAAGGTACGATTAAATCCCAGTCTCCATGTATGCAGTTTGCAAAAAGTCTATTGTCTAGTCTAGTCTAATCTACTTGCTTGATTCTGCATCTTTCCCAGGTCTACAATATTCTTGTCCAGCTGTGGTGACCAGAACTGCACATGGTATTCCAGACATGGTGATGCAAGGATCAATAGACTTTTTGCAAACTGCATACATGGAGACTGGGATTTAATCATACTTTGATTTATATGGAAATTGAGGCCATTTCCTCATGAGACTGTTGTAGTGCTATGATTTCACTTTCAACATCCTATGGATCCTGGGGTTTGCAGTTTAGGGAGCTTGGCCCCTCCCTAACCTACAAACCCCAGGATTCCATAGGATGTTGAAAGTGGAATGATAGTTCTATAACAGTCCTGTGCAGAAATGGTCTGAGATTTATGCATTCCTGAAAGCTGTCACATGTCTGGTAGGAGTGTTTAACCTAGTTCTTTATGTATTGATTTTAAAAATATATTTATCTTACGTTTGGCCATTGAGGAGGTCATCTAGGTGGCTTGTTCATGTATAACTTTGTAACAGGTATGAAAGAGAGGGAGGGAGAGAGGAAGGGAGGGAGAGAGAGAGAGAGAGAACAAACATTTTAAATAATCAAACAATTCTGCAAAACAGAAAAATCTTATCCTTTTCCTAAAAACCATTTTGGTGAGGAACAGTCAGGCATCTCAAGCAGTACTAGAATGTGGGTGCCTCAGCCAAAAAGTTTTCTCGTTCGTAGCACAGTGGGTAGGAACACTCATGTGAGAGAAGCCGGTTCTTCAAATGGGATGGACAAGAGTCTATCTTCTACCCAGAACAAACACAACTAATTATTCACAATTTTTTTGTGGGGGGGAATCATCTTCCTAAACTTTCTACACCATCTTAGGAGGATATATCTCAGGCACATAATGTACATGACTCACAAAAATGCTGAGAGGAATTATGTGTGTACATCAAAGACAATAACAGAGTGATTAAACCCATAATATTGTGTCAATATGGTAAATCACTATAATTACTGCAATTAAGTCAGTTCATGTTATTTATTCTTCAGGAATCCATTGCAGAATGCCAGCCATCTAAATCTGGGTTGCCTGAAATAATGTGCCATTTGTTGTAGCTGTTTTGTTTTAGGCAGCAATCCTAAGCACCATTCTAGGTGCAATTTCTTGGAAAGAAACCTTGTAGAGTAACCCCCTACCATAAATAAGTTCAGTGGGATTTCTCTATGAGTAAACATGCTGTTGTTTATTGAGATCCTGTTTTGAAAAGTGTGTGCATCCATCAAATACACACACACACACACACAGGCACAGGTTAAGAAGAGAAAACATGTTTATTTCATTGCCCTGTTCAGGGACATGGGAATGAAACTAAACCCCATCCCACAACATTCTTGTTCACCTAGAGCAAGGTAAACCACAGCAAACTCAAATGCCTTTGTTTTGCTCCATGGTTCCTTTCAAAATGGTGACAGGAAGTAAAGGAAACAGATGTATTTGTATGATAGTGTGCTTGTGTGGTGGAGATTTTCACACATTTTCATGTATTTGAAATTCTTATCTATTGTTTGGGACCAATATTGCCCTAAAATTTCACAGATTTTTTTTAAGTGGGTTTGTTGTGGGGGACTGAAAAGGGGCTTTAAACTTCTGCAAATAGCCTCCTTGCATATCCAGTGATCCTGCTATGGTCCAGCACATCTCCGCATGGGTTCAATATTACAAAGAGTCAGACATAATGTGACAATAGTACTTCATGGCATGCCAGGTTTTTTTGTCTTGCAAAGCAGATGGGACAAATCAAGGGACATAAAGAGTAACAAACAAACAAACAAACAAACACACACATTTGATATGGAACTAGAAGAAATAATAATTACCTATAGAAATTGCACTTTAAAAAAATGAATAATCATTATCAAAGGGAAAGGGACTGGCATGTGTGTAACAACAATTTTATCTAAAAGCCCAGATATCTTCACATGCCGAGAAAGATTTACTGCAGCAATGCAATAGTAAATTCATTCATAGTCAAGCTGTAGCAGCAGACTGTTCCAACAGCACACACTGAAAATGGAGATAGAGAATACATGTAGGATCATGGGCCCTCCATGACCCAGGATTCACCTTAATGCACAACATATCAGCTACATTTAATATTTTAATATACCTATGTGTTTCTCTTTATTATATTATTGCACATATCTCTCCAGAAAACTCTCATTCCTGCCTGCCTCTCTTTTGTCCTTTCGCTTCTCCTTCTTTATCCAAAAGATTTGACATTTATACACATTTTGGCTCTTGTATAATATCTGGTAATAATAAATGCAATCATGACAACAATAACAGTGTAGGAGTGGGAGCGACGACATTATAGGAAACATGAATGGGAGGATAAACATTGAACATTGCCCATTAGGTATAGTGGTGAAATGGCCTTGAAAAGTTGTTGATAAACAAGCGACTTTCCTCCCCTAAGATCTTTTCCATATGAAAAAGACTGAAGAGCAAACAAAAACAGCTTGCATTATGACAAAAGTTTTTCTTTTCCTCTAAGCACAGATGTTCTAGATCACTGAACTGGTTGTGACTGGAAAGCCAAGCTGTGGGAAATGTGTCCAAATGCCAATCATACAACCAGTTCTCTCATCAGTCTGGTTTCATTGTTGACAACATTGATCTTCGGTAAGGAGCAGACAGCAATCTGTCCTGGAGTGGGTTACATCATGAAAGTCCATGATAATAATTAGCATCTCCTCCTTAACACTCACATTTTCCAAGATACTACAAACTATTATTACCATTATCATTATCATTATCTTTATTATTATTTCCAGTTATTACGTGATGCAAACATTTCTTTTCCACTGCTGTGACACACAGGGGGAACGACTGGTCATTATCATTTTTCTTACAATTAGGCACTTCCCGTATGTGCTAGTCTGTCTCTCTGCCTGATCAATCAGTCAGTCCAAAGGTGATCAGATGTAATCGTCTTGTAAGCCAGATGATTACCAAATGGAAGAAAGGGAATGCTTCCATAATAGTGGCTACTTTATAAGTGTTAGCCAACAGAATGGGTATTTTTCGAAACTTTGTGCTACTGAGCTCACAAACAATTCAGTTTCTTTATTTTAACTTGTAGACACCTCTCTCTCTCTCTCTCTCTCTCACTCACACACACACACACACACACACACACACACACACACACATCTATATTTGCTTAATATCATGGAAGACAACACAAAGAAATTATATTTTCTGACATTTATCTTGTGTTAAGTGGCTTCTTTCTTTTCAGTATACTGCTCCCAGCTTACTGATGGGTTGTGTTTCAATGTTACACACATGCTGACAGGGATCAATGGTCCTGTGGTACTAATAGGCATATACACTTGCAATCGGATAGGGAAGAGAGCTTTCTTTAAATAATAAGGTTGTTCTGTTACCAGGGACAGGGTCTAAGACATAGATAATCCCTGCCTTTTGGGGGGATGGTGACCCTAAGGCAAACTTATCATGGGGTTTTCTTGGCAAAATTTGTTCAGAAGGGGTTTGCCATTGCCCTCTGAGGCTGAGAGAATGTGACTGACTCAAGGCCAGACAGTGGGTTTCCACGGGTATGTAGGGATTGGAACCCAGGTGTCCCAGTGTCTTAGTCAAACTGCTATATCATGCTGTCTCTCTACATATGGTTTTTTGTTGTTGTTGTCTGCCTTCAAATCATTTGTGAGTTATGGCAGTCCTAAAGGGAAGTATTTTGATAGTCCCATATAAATTGATCCACTTTTGGAGAATGCTGTTATTAGGACCCACAAAAAATGTCACAAAAGTGTGAAAGTTTTCAGTTCTCTAGAAGTCTTCACCAGGCTAAGAGGTACAGAAAAGTGGGATACTGGAGAAAAATTGGAAATTAGCTTATGAGCTGTACAGTTAACCTTAGCCCCAAGATGGAGATTGCAGACTGAAGGAACCATTAGTCAATGTCCTCTTATCCGAGTAGATCTACGAATGCAGCATTGCGCCGTCTTCATTTCTGAAAGCACCACAATGGCTAATTATAGTTCAGTGATTTGTCTCATTCCCTGGGGAAAATATATTGTTCCTCCGGTCAGAAGTACAGAGAAACATGACAATCTTCATAACAAGAAAAAGGGATGGCAACCTAAGTTAAGCAGTAAGAAAACTAATACAACATTTAGACAGTTATTTTCAATGTATCAGCTAAAGTATCAACAACCATGAACATTAAAAAAAATATACTCAAAACTGTCTGTAAATTAATGACCATTTCTTTTAAAAAGTTTTCCTGAGGATTAAGCAATCAGCCTTCAAATGGCAAGCAGCTCTCACATGTGTTTTGTAAAGGCGAGGAGAAGGAATGATGCCACAATTATTTAATGTCCTGTATAAAGACGAGACTTCTGTGGATTCCTGCAAACATCTACACTGCATCTGAAGTGCACTTTTGATCTGGTCATCCCAATACAATCCACAGCCACATCTTTGATCTCTGAGTTAGTGATCTAATCTGCTGTATAACTTAGCTTTTATTGATCTGTTCTCATGCTAAGCAAATCAAGTCTCACTTTTATGGGACAGATTGAAAAAAGATAGTAAAACTGCCTCTGAGACTGCAGTTTAAACCTCTGCAATAACAGGGGAAGCAAGAGATAAGAATTTTATTAGGCTGCCAAACTTCACATGAACCCCAAGTGTCATTAAAAGGCATGTGTCATTTGCCACATATATTTATTTTACTAGATAACTTGGTTACCACCCATTTTGAAGCAAAATAGTGTATTCTTCTTCTTCCTTATGAAATCTATCCATGACATCCAATGCACAGGTATTAACATTCCTGTGGCCAGCTATACAAAACATATATTATCAGTTTAAGTCAGAACTTAATATATTTACAGGATATAAATAAAATAAATGGAACAGTCTTTCAATATCACTTTCTCCTTCCTCTCTTTTGCACCAAATATAAAGGGAATTGTGTATGTCTGGGCAGAAAATGCTATTTCCTGGATGGAGAGTGAGGTAAATAGGGAATTATTCTGCACAAAATTTGTAGCTTTTCTATGCAGCAAGCAGCACTTTCTTTGTAAAAAGTCTTATTTCTGCAGAGAAATATTTTCCACGCAGAAAATGCCATTTCTGACACAGAAAGTGCTATTTTCTGTGCAAAAATGCCAAGTTCAAATTTCATGCAGAATAAGTCCTGAACTTCAAGTCCTCTTAGCAAACTGCTGTTTTTGAAAACTTTTTCACAGGAGAAAGAAAGTTGCTAAAATTACTCATTGCTTTCTTAAGAAGAAAACAAGCATATCATTATCAGAGATGTGGTGAACAACTCCGGGATATTTCTAAGCTTTAAAAGAGCTATCCAAGATGCTAAACTTATTTTGGGGCTATGTTTCAGTGCTGTGGGTAGTTCTTTAAGGTCTGGAATAAACACCAGAATGGATTTACCTGCCACTGGCTGCCACTGTACATTGGTGTTAAAATTGAAAAGCCTCTCAATAAAAAAAGGGGGGCATGGAAACCTGATTCAGCAATAACATTGTTGAATATATAGGAATTCAAACCTAGACTTTTAAGTAGGGATGTACTCCTGACTTATTTCGTTCTGAAATGTGAGACACAGTGCCACAGGGTTCCATCCTGGACCCAGTGCTATTCAAGATCTTTATCAATGACTTGAATGAAGGAACAAAGGGTATCAAATTTGCACATGACACCAAATTAGGAGGGATAGCTAAAACCCCCGATAACAGGATCAGAATTCAAAATGACCTTGACAGGTTAGAGAACTGGGCCAAAGCTAACAGAATAAATTTTAACAGGGAGAAATTCAGGATACTACATTTAGGAAGAAAGAATGAAATGCACAGATAGAGGATGGGCGATACCTGGCTTGAAAACAGTATGTGTGAAAAGGATCTAGGAATCTTAGTGGGCCACAAGCTGAATGTGAGTCAGCAGTGTCAAGTGGCAGCTAAAAAAAGCCAATGTGATTCTGGGCTGCATCAATAGGAATATACTGTCAAGATCAAGGGAAGTAATAACACTACTCTAGTCTGCTTTGGTTAGACCTCACCTGGAATACTGTGTCCAGTTCTAGGCACAATTCAGGAAGGATATTGACAAGCTGGAACGTGTCTGGAGATGGGCGACCAAAATGATGAAGGGTCTGGAAACCATGCCCTATGAGGAGCAGCTTACAGAGCTAGTTATATTTAGCCTGATGAAAAGAAGGTTTAGAGGTGACATGTGCTGTGTTGAATTATGCAAGTTACATTGCTAAGCCCTGACAGCTGAATGTTTTATGGGCTTTTAAAAATTACAAGTATTGAATGAGTTGTTCGCATCTTTTTAATCAATCAGCCAGTCCTTCCATACTGAATACATGATTGTATTTTGTTTCATAAAGACAAAAGATAGTTGTTTTGCACTTAGACTTTTCTGTACAAATTACAAAAACCTCAGTGAGAAGCAAAACATTCCTTATTTTGTTATTATACTGGGAGATTTCATGACAGATTTTGATCTTGTCAAGGATGAGAAATTTTACAAGTATTTTCCATATCCTAATTTTTGAAAGTTAAGCACTCAGAGCTTAGTTAGATGAATCTAACAGTCTTGGTTTCTCCTAAAACATTTTTCTTGCGGAGTGGGTGGTGGGTTCTGGAATTCTTTTCCCCTGAAAGAGTAAAACTAATTGTTACCTACCCCTTATTGTGGCAAGCAGATGAAGTAAAAAGAGAATATGAGATTTCATCATTGTTTGTTATAAATTAGTACATAAGAAGTCAGGGGATAAAGACAATCAAAATGGCCACAGTACTCCCCAAGATTTCTTCTCACCCCTTCCATAATTAAAAACTAATGGTTGAACTTCTACTGGGTCAGGATCTTTTGTTGAGATACCTTGAATCTCTTCTGTCCAAGAGTAATTGCTATTGAATTCAGTGGAGAAGTACTTCCATCTGTGTGAATCCTGATTCTGTGTGAATTTGTGTGAATTCTGTGTGAATCCTGATTCTAATATATTACTATTGTGCAATGTAGTTCTTCTTTGGAGGGGGGGGAGTTACACGTACCGTTATAATTACCTTCTGAACTTGAAATGTATTTCTACATCACTGAAGTTTTACTGCTTTGTCTTAGCTTTGTCTACCTGTGTTTGTGTTTTAATATTGTCATCTATTGTTTTTTTTAAAATGCTTTTATGAGCTGCCTTGAGTCTCAGCTATGTGAGAAGGTCAGTATAGAAATAAAATGAATACATTTGGTAGACTCTTCCAGTGGTTTCAGTGAGAGATTGCTCTACAGTGGATCAGACCAACTGCTGGTCTGTGATTTTTGCCATTAAGGTCCTTAATCCAAAATATTGGATATTTTCTGGCATCATACTGCTTTTATCATGATAGCCACAAGCACAGAAGATGTGGTATGAAATCATTCTGTACGTTCCAGAATGATTTCCTCCATCTTGGAAACAATGGTGACTGTTTTGTGGGGAATAGCTGTAGAGTCTCTTTGGTGGATATCTTTGACAAAAGAAGAAAAGGGTATCCTTGTCCAGGTTTAAAGTTCTAGTTGGGACTGTTCAGTTTATTTTTTGCACTATTATCTATTTTTCTTTTTTTAAAAAAAATCAGCTAAGACCAGATAACTCCTGTATAACTTCAGCTTTTAAACAACACAAATGTCCTTTCAGAACTTTGCTTTCCCATCTTTAACTGTGTGTTTTGTGTCTGATCACATATTTTAGAAAGCCCTGAAAACACAGGTACACATACATATAAAATGCTGAATTATTATTATTTTGTAGCACTGGGCTGTCAGAAAGAATACGAGAAGATTAAGGCCCTTTCTGCATGCGGTTATTAAGGTGGGCCAATGCGTCTTGCCGTGGAGGTCTTCTTCACCTTGGAGCGGACTAGGTTTGGTTTATTTACCTTCATTCCGCACATAATTCCAACTAAATGCGCCCCCATGTGGTGGTAAAGTGCGCTATTTGAAAACCAGAAGAAATCGTTTTTCCAATTTTCCAGATCGATCCAATTCGTACTTTCACAGTGGGGCAGACACATACATTCACGTCAATGCGAATTGGTGGTCAGGGGAGAGCTCATGGGAGGGGCCAGGGGGTAGTATGAACTTATGCACGTATGCACACACTCAATGATGTACTAAACCACGCACACACAAAAAAAGGGCCAATCGCAGCCAATGGGGTGCAGTGAGGGGAGTAGTGGGAGTGGCCACAGCGGAGGCAGTGTGGATTCATGAACTCACACTCCTCTGAATCAGAATGGAACATACACAGTAGCTGTGCGGAAGGAAATAAAGAAAAGTCCGCCTTGTTTTGAGCCCAGAAAATCCAGTAAGAAACGGCATGAACTGACTCACCAGCCTCGTGCAGAAAGGGCCTAAGTCATATATATATATATATACACACACACACACACGCACACACACATACATATACACATATGCATACACCCTGCACTCTTCCATCATGCTTCAGAATATCTGAGTCTGTCATACCGAAAACTATTACATTACTAAGCAAGAAAGAAAATAACAGTGGCCAAAGTATTGTGTCTCAGCTTGATGTTATTAAGAGCAGTTTTGCTTCTGATGGTTCCCTATTGTAGCATTTTTCCTATTGTGCAGTAGCAAGAAAGACCTGATGACTATACTGAGTATGTATGATACATTTGGTAGGCAAAGCTTTTAGTTCCCATGCTCAGAACAATAGTCGCTGAGAAAATGCCTGTAAATTGATTGCCTACAATTTTGGGAGGAGACATTTTTGTATCTCAGAGCCAAACAAAAGACTGTAGATGACACCTGTCAATTTACATGTCTATCTAGTTAGATTATTATGACGAGGTGGAGAGAGCCCCTCTGTTTTTGTTACTCAAGTGAGTTGAGCAACTAGCTTCAGAATGTCTTCTACCAGAAAGTTTTGTATTATACAGGACAATGCAACCTAATGCTGAGATATCCAGAGTACCTCCTACACTCACTGAAGTTTCAGATGTTTTGTTATAGAAACAACGAAAGAAGAAAAAACTTTTACAATGTTGCTGCCTTAAACATCATGGTGAAACTCTGCTGAGATCCTGTGCAAGCATTATGAAAACTAAGGATGAACACTGAAAGCGAGTTACACAGATGTAAATTTTGCAAAGTGACCATGGCTAAAACAGAAACACTGTGCCCCGAAAACAAATGGACAGTAGACAAAGACTCTGCACTCCAATCAAAGGCCATTTCTGCACTAGACTGTGATAGTGCTGTTACTCCACTTTCAACATCCTATGGAATTCTGAGGTTTGCAGTTTAGGGAAGGCCCTGAAAGGCCTGTAGTCTTTCATGATATACACAATCAAAGGCTTTGCTATAGTTTATAAGACACAAGCTGATTTTCTTCTGAAATTCTTTGATGGGCAGTATTATCCAATGTATGTTTGCAATATGACCCCTAGTGCCTCTTCTTTTCCTGATCCCACTTAGGATGTCTGGCATTTCTCACTCTATATGATCATAAAAAATATTTATTGGCGAATTTTGAGCATCACTGAATTTTCATGGGAGATTAATGCAATGGTCCTGTGGTTACTGCAATCCTTAGTCTCCTCTTTCTTGGGAATTAGATTGTATATTTATTGTTTCCAATCTATTATTGTTGTTTCCAGTTGATAGTTTTGTTTTCCATATTTGTTGACAGATTTTAGTTAGAACCAGAATAGATTCTGTCTCTGAAGCTTGAATCATCTGTATTGGTATATCATCCATTCCTTGTGATGTATTTGTCTAAAGTGCATTGAGTACAGTTCCCACTTCACCTTCTAAAACTGAAGATTCATCTTCAGATGGTTCTCCCTTGAATAAATCTGTCATCCTGTTATCTCTTTTATGCAGTATATTGTTCCCATCATCTTTTTATTTGTGGTTGGTTATGTAATATGTTCCCCTGCTTGTAGTATAGGATCTCTACTCTTGGTTTGAATTTCCCTTTGATTTCTGAGATCTTGTGGCAGAGATCTCTTGGTCTTCCCCTTTTTTCCCTTATCATATTCTGTTTCTCCGCATCAATCATCATAGTAGTTCTCTTTGTCCCTGTGCGCAAGTCACTGAACAGTTGCATTCAGGCATCTGACTCTATTTCTGTCAACTTCCACTTCTCATCTATACTGCTTGAAGAGTTTCATGTGTCATCCACTAAGGCTTCTCTTTTTGTCTGCAGATAGTGTCTTTTTGCATTGCTCTCTGACAATGTTCCTGGCTTTGGTCTTGAGTTCTTCTGGGTCATAGTCAATTAGACTTAATAGAACAAATCTATTTTATTTTTTTTGCATTATCTTTAAATCCTATGAGGATGTACTTCAAGTTATATTTTAACTTTCCCTTCACCACTGAGCAGATCGACAGCTCAGTGTCCTTTTGGCCTTTTTCCAGTTGTGTCATTAGACACAGCATTACATGCAGTTGTTCTCTCCTGTACCCCAGTAGCTAGTTGAATGTGTTTCAATCTGGAAACTTCATCTTCTGACCCTATGTCTTTTTTTCATTTTGGATTGTCTCATCATAGGGTTCTCTAGTTAAAAGAGATTCAAAATGGGTTTACCATGCTTCATTCTTTGCAGTACTAATAAGTGTTAGCTCTGGTGCCAGTGTCATTGCTCCTGAAAGATCCTTCACCAGTCTCACCCACCCCCCTCCCTCCAAACACACACACTACTGCTGCTGCTGCCCAGTAGCTGTTAGGCATGCATTCAGTTTGGCTTCTTGGCCAGGAGACCCTACCAACAGCATTGCTACCATCAGAAATTCACTGCCTTCCTGCTTGCTGCTAGGCCTCATCTCCATAGCAATGAGCTTGTTCAAGACAGGCCCAAGAACTCTCTGGATGAGAATTCTAAAGGCCCCTCCCTAAATTGCAAACCCCAGGATTCCATAGAACCTTCTTAGGCAGCCAATCATATGAGGTCTTCACCTGACACATAAAATCTTTGACTTTTATATATTAGATAAAGGCACTAAAATATTGAAATACAGTTGTTTGTTTTTTTAAAAAAGTACTAGTAGAAGAAAAATATAGGGCTCACCCAGATAAAAGCCCCTTTACAGGAAGTTAGGTCCACTTCCAAAGCCCTTCATGAATCAAATGGAGTTTGTCTACTAGTAGAAAGACAACAGGTAGGAAACCAACCTAGCTGCCTTAGCAGTAAATTCTACAGGCTGGTATTGGCCCATGAGAAACCTCCTTAATGTATCCTCAGAAGGAAGCATGGTTGTGAAAAGGCCTCCCTGAATATCAAGTGATAGAGAATGGTCTTTCAGATAGCTTGGAACCAACATAGAAATATCTGTTTTTGTTTCTGTATCAGACTGTTATTTGCGTTTTTAATATGATCCTAATATATTTTTCCATAATTTAACAGAGGTGCAATAACCCAGAAGACATAAGTGTCATCCCTGTTGTGTACCTGAAAAGGCAATCTGATCTCAGTGCTTTACTGTACCATTATTAAAGGGTCAAATTCACCAATTAGTAAAGAAGCTTACTGGGAGTTAAGCACTGTCTCTCATCATAACCTATTTCACAGGATTATGATGAGGTCAGAATGGAGATAATCACATTGTATGTTCTTTGGAGACCTTTAGATGAAAGATGGAGCATATTTTATATTACATTATTAAATACATTTTTTGTAGAAACTATCAATGTTCTTTCCTTTTTAGACACTACATTTAGAAAAAACCAGTCAGGGCATATTCTAAATCATAATATATCTCTTAATAATTAAAGAGAAAGAAACACTTACTTTAAAAAAAATCACCCTGGAGAGTGATTCTCAGGTCTTCGCCTGACACAGCCAATCATATGAGGTCTTTGCCTGACACAGACAAACAAACTGTGACTTTTATATATTAGATAAAGACATTAAAATATTGAAACACAGTTTGTTTGTTTGTTTGTTTGGTTTTTTAAAAAGGTACTGGTAGAAGAAAAAAGTTGTCTTTAGAGGTGAACTGATCCAATCTATTGCATTTAGGAGACTAGGGCCATTTGCGCACTAGATTGTTATAGCACTATTATTCTACTTTCAACATCCTATGGAATCCTGGGGTTTGCAGTTTTGGGAGGGGCCAGGCAGCCCCTCCCAAAACTGCAAACCTCAGGATTCCATAGGATGTTGAAAGTGGAATAATAGTGCTATAACAATCTAGTGCGGAATGGCCTAGCTTTGTAATAGACTGTGACTATTGGTGACTTTGGACCAATTATTTTCCCAGCCATGAGGTGTCAATAAGGGCAATAAAATAAACACCTAGTCTATGCAGGTTCATAAGGTATGGAGATTGGGTATCTTCCCTATCAATGTTTCCCAGTGAGTGGGTCATGACCTCTAGGAGGGCAGTGGAACCATTGTTAGAAAGCTACAAGCACCAAATAAAAAATAAGTTCAACAATCTGGCAGTTTGATCATTATATCTCCACAGCTGCAACGTGGTGACTGCTGGGTCAATGAAAAAAAAAAAAGAGGTGTTAAAAGTTACCAGCTTTCAGCTTTTCTGGGCTTCACAGGTAATGGTTTCATTCTATTGTGTTTAGAGGCCTGAATTCTCACAAGTATGACTATTTGGATACTTAACGGATGCTGGCTTTATTTTTCTGTAGTTCCTTCCTTGTTCAAGACTGTAAACCAACTGCTCTAGCCTTCCCAGACACACAAAAGAAAACTTAGAGTGGCCTCTCTGTACCTAGTCCAGGACACTTTAACAATCCCAGCCTGGATTAAGGAACGAACCCACTTCTTAAATCCATTGACTAGAGAGCTGGCTGATACCCTCAAAACTATTCAGCACCCCTTCACAGATTTCAGAATTATGGACGCAGAGGGAACAAACTGAAGTCTATATATCGACAAAGCTGGAAATTACATTGATGGAAATGGACTAAGCCAAAAGTCAATCAAAGGCCAGTTGTACATTGCTATCATGGCTGGGGTAGATTTGACCATTCAACTTTGAGGTAGCTGGATATCTTCACTGTGGTGTGGTCCCTTTTGAATATTGAAGCTCTCTTTTCTCTAATGACAAATCCAGCCTTGTGTGGTGGATTGTGGTACTTCCTATAGAAAAAAAAGTAGCTGCATGTTCCATAAATGGACCATGCACCTCTAGGGGTCTGTAATATTCTTTAATCTGTAACACTTTAGAGGTCCTAATAAAATCAGCCCTACTCTGATGTTTGTTTTTAGTTGTGAACTACGCTGGTGTTTTGTTTTTTATTTATATAGATAAACGAAGCCAGCAATTCTATTAGGCCATTAGGCAGGGATAATTCCTGGTCATGCCCATTGTTGCACTGTGTAAACACTTAAGTAAAGAACCAACCAACATCCCCTTATGTTAGCCATTTTCTAATTTGCCCATCATGCAATGACATACAGATGCAGCTGTGTCCCCACAGCTGGCACAGTCACTAGAGTCTTTGGAAAGGCCTCCAGAATGGCTAGCAAGCAACCTACCAGCCCCATTCCCTTCTTTTCACTGTTCTTGTCATCAGTTTTGCCCATAGTAAGATCCAGAATGGAAGTAAGATTCGACTGGAGAATACTAAAACAGATTATGTAACTATTACCAATCACATGGGAGTAAACATCACTGAAATCTGTGGCACCTCTTTCTAAAAAAAGATTTAGTGATCACTAACTTTTGACTGTATTGTTTCTCCAAATTCCACATGTATTCTGTGCTGTCCTTACATATCAGGCTGCAAGACTCTGTGGGAGGAAGTTGCATGGATAGTTATGCAAACCATGTTTCTATTTATTTATTTTTGGAAATATACATATCCTTATATATATCCCTATATCCCACCATTCTTCTTTAAAAAAAAAGCATCAAAGATGACTTACAATGTTTAAGATATAAATAATATCTACTACATAAAAGTCAATGTTTGTCTGTTTGTGAGTTTGTCTGTCTGCGTCAGGCAGGCGAAGACCTCATACAATTGGCTGAGTGAGGCAAGAAGACCTCATATGATTGGCTGGCTGTGAAGATTCCATGGCATCCTGGAATTGGCAGTTTAGGGAGGGGCCTTTAGAATTCCCAGCTGAGAGCTCTTGGGGCTCAGGCTGGTTGCTATGGAGATAAGGCCTATCATCAATAAAGATGTAAGAAAACATCTGGGAGGCATCTGTGAGAAAAACTAAAGTGACATACACAACATAAAGTTACAAGGTCTTCTCACCTCACACAGTAGATTTTATGGGTTCCATATGTAAGGAATCTTAAAGCTGAAATCCCCCCCCCAAAAAAATACTTCCAGAAAAACATAAAGCCATTGCACAAATTCAACAGAAAGGAGGAAAAAAAAGCCAGTACATCAATATCAGCAGACAATACAGATTCGACTGGGGACTATGGGGAAAAGTTACAGTTACTGGAATAGGCTGGTTGCTATGGACACAAGGCCTAGCAGCAAGGAGGAAGACAGTGTAGTCCCTCAGGAACCCAAACTGTGTATGTGAATAACTCTGAATACAGACTGCATTGGGAAATATGGAGCAAAGTTACTGGAAATGGAGAAGATAATTTGGTGAGCTCTTAAGAGGAAAATAAAAACCCCGGGCAACATCAGGTAAATACGCTAGTACATATCATAAAATGAATTAAGCAGAAGTAAAAGACTTGTGTATGTATGTGTGTGAGACCATGTTCCTTCAAGTCAGCTGTCTACTTCTAGCAACCTCATGAATTGCATTGAGTTTTCTTAGGCAAAGAATACTCAGGGCCTTTTCGCATGTTACCTGTTCATGCTGTTGAGTTGGGGTCTTCGCGCGAAAAGCCTTGGAAGGAATGGTCCCGCATCCCTGCTGCTTCTCTGCTGCTTGGGCTCCGCAGCTCCTTCCTCCTCGTGCGAGCGTCCCGCCTCTTCCTTTCGCAGTGCAGCCTGGGACCTTTCCCAGCCTGCACTGCCCAGGAAGCGCGAACAGCCCGGCTCCCGACGCACCGCACGCCAGGTAAGTGCGTGGGGGGGCAGAGCGACGCGTGAGCATGCAGCATTTTCGGCTTTAAGCTGAAAATGAGAAGATGTGTGCCTGCTCTGCATCCGGCCCTTGAGCGTCGCGTAAATGTGAGTGCATCATGCAGACCGCTCCTCACATTTACGCGACGCTCAAGGAGCCCTCTCGCTTCCAAAATGCTGTGCAAAAAGGGCCTCAGAGGTTGGTTTTGTCAGTTCCTTCATGTGAAGTATAACATATAGCACCAGGTATCCATTGACTGTCTCCCATATGGGTACCAGCCAGAGCTAACCCTACTTAGCTTCCAAAATCAGATAGGATCTGGTGTCTTCAGGATATTCATAGCAATAGAAAAAGATTGCTCAAAATACTGGGACCCAAAATCTTAGCAGGCAAATCAAAATCTTTTCTACATTAATAGAAATGCTGAATTCCTGAGATAAAAATCAGGTCACTAATGTTCAGTGTTATCTAGATGCTCTGACCCAAACACTGTGATCCCTATTCCTGGATGTTGACAAAGTGGTTATGCTATTGCCAAATAAGGTTTCTTTCACACTACACCACCACAGCACTTCAATACCACTTTAACTGCCATGCCTGTATCCTATGGAATCCTGAGATGTATAGTTCCATAAGGTATTTAGAACTCCCTACCAGAAAGTTATAGTGTCTTGCCAGACTACAAGGCCCAAGATTTCACAGGATGTGACTGGGTACCTAAAGCAGTGTTAAACTGCTATAATTATGTAGTGTGAAAGAGGCTTAAACTAGGAAAATACACTCTCAGAGCTTCCTATCTGTCATCTTTAGGACTTGGCTGTGGGCTTGAAAACCAATGCCCTAAACTGGACAGTTTTTTGGGGGGCGACTAAACCTGATGAACTCAAGGCTCAGGTTAACAATTCACTCTAAAACAGGGCAGACAAGTGCGTGAGAGAGTAGCCAACGCCTCTCTCACACAGTAAGCCAAACCAACCAATTTTAAGCTGAATATTTCCATTAAATCACAACCCAAATTCACTTCCATTGATGACTTCTGGGTTTTCAAAGGTATTTTTGGGCCTACAAAGGCACCTCCAGTAGTTGAAGCTGTATTTATTTTCTCCTTTGCGGGCTATTTTTGCTCTTTATTTGTGGGGAGAAGTGTGGGTCTTAGGTTGGAGACCAATCCAAGGGGTTGAAAGCATATGCAGCCTACAAGGGGCTCTTTCCCTGTTATGGCACTGACTATAGTTCCATGGCATGGAGTTCCAAGGTTTCTTTTGGTGGCAAACACTGGAATGCATCACTGCCATAGGATGAGCTTTATTAGTGGCAAATGGTGCAGCAGATGATATAGGGCTGAGAAGCATTCTATCCCTTTTGTTGATGGGATTCAGCATTCTCTCACAGCAAAGTATTCCTGTCACAGAACAAGGACCCTAAACAACTAATTCTACCCAGCTATAACAAGATAGTGATCCAATTCAATCCCCATAGCTAGGTATAGCCAGTGTAGTATATTTGTTTGAGTGTTGGACTATGATTAAGAAGACCAGGGTTTAATTGTCTGTTCAACCATGGAAACTGACTGGGTGATCTTAGGCATGTCACACACTCTCAGCCCCAGAAAATCCCCTGATAACTAGTTGAAGGCAGGGCCACCTTGTCCATTAGTCTTTAGGCATACTACCTTGAGCCTACAAAAAAGTTGAGGGTGTATGAAATAGGATTAAGGAAAAAAAATTGGGCCTAAAAACAGAATTAACAAAAAAAAATTAACCCTTATGGCATGTTGAGGTGAGATTGGGAGTCAAACACAAGAGTGCCTAGGGTGTATGAAAACATTAATACAGCCTTCCTTGAAGGTACATAACAACAACAACAACAAGAAGAATCCGTGTATATGGGGCTTTTGAGTTTATGTGCATCCGTCCATCCAGTGTGAATCCAATTGAAGAGAGACTCCCAAGGGTTACATAGTGTGTAAGCAAACAAAGAAAATAAAATTGTGTGAGTGTGATCTATCTCCCTCTCCCCATGGCTATAAGAACTATGTAAGCAGGTTAGCAACTGAGGAAAATTCACTCCCTCAGCCTTCATATCTTCATATCTATTTAAAGAGTATGACTTGTTTTATTGGTAACATGTTATCATTCCCTAATTATTTTCCTATTGAGCTAAAGCAAGATGTGCACACACATGTGCATACTCATGCACACATACACACACACACACACACATGCATATACACCAGGCTCCTTTAACTTCATACTGCTCTGCTATCATCTAAACACAGCTTCAGGAGAGTCAACTCTAAAACCCAAGCCTTTCTTGGAGTCTTAAATAAACAGTGAGCTCAGTAAATGTCCACATCACAAAACCACTGCACTTCATTCTGCACTGATTGATGGCCACTGTTTAGCTTTGACTCTGGGCTGAGCCAGCCTAGGGACTTTATTACCTCCCATTCTACTAAGGGTGGTCTAGTCAGTGTGGAGGTCAGGAGTAGGGCAAGAAAGGCACTAATTTTGCCTTGAAACAGACTTGCACTCCAGCGAAAGAGACCTGTACTTTCCTGCATGCTCTTCTGAGCTGATATTTTCTAAGGGCAAATGTACCAAATGTAAGCCATATCTTTATTCCATACCATTTGAATCCTTGCATTCATATAAAGTCAAGATGCCACATGATTCTTTCAATATAACATAATTAGGATTTAAACCAAACATAGCATCTCCATTTTCTTTGTAATCTGGATAGTTGCTTTTACAAACAGAGGATTGTCTTTGCCAATTTCCCTGTGTACATTTGTCCATATTCCTAATTCAACAGCCAATTGCTGGGTATCGTCATAGGTGAAAGGCTTTCAGTGACAAACAGAGTCCAGATAACAGTCTTTGGTAGGACAGTTTTGAAGTGTAAATGTTCATCATAACTCTGTACCAATGTTCTTTAAAAAAAAAAGTCATTACTTGGTACCTAGTATTTTTTAAAGTGACTCCTTAGCATTACTTGACACAGTGTTACTTAACATGTTAACTTATCTTTTTAAACACTGTTATCTTTTTAGCTATTTGAAAAATCAATTTTTCCTTTTTTTAAAAAAAAGTTACACCCTTTCCCACTTAGCTTAGCAGGGATTTTAACATAGATCTCCCAAGTTTCACTCCAATATTATAATCGCTACACCTCACCATTATATTTTAAACACAACATTATTATCTACTTGACATTGGGAAAAGTAGCATGTCCTCTTAGAAGAGGTAGCATTGTTGTTTGCCACATGTTACTCCCAAGTTCCAGAGCCTCACCAAAAAAGGTCCTCCAAAGACCACTGTCTCATTGGAAAGCAAGGATATCTGTAGATGGGCTTTAGAAGATGATTTCAGTTGCTAAGAAGACTCATGAAGCTGGCTGCCCACTTGATCATCTTCTGACAATCATTCATATTCCTTTGACTCCAAAAGGCCAGCTGTTATAAGGCAGGTCAGGCTTTCTCCATTCTGCAGCATCACAGTTACGAAATTCTAAACCTGCAAGGCTAGATTTCCCCCAGCATGTTTCAGAATGCTGACAACAACAGAAGACAAGAAAATGTTGCATTTTAGAATTCCCAGACTGTGGTCATGGAAGCTGTGGGATTCTGGGAGTTGTGGACTAAGCAGAAACTTTTCTGAAATTCTATCTTTCAGAATATATGCGTACAGAGTGGGCATGCATGACTATTATATCTGGCTGCTTATTTTAGTTTGTTTCCTTTATTTCATTTGCTTTCATTGATTGTATATTGTATTAACTGATACTTAAATCACTTTGACAATCCCCCCCCCATGAGTATCAGGTGGCATGTGAATACTTTGATCACTTAATTAAACCATAATATGTGAAAGGCAGCATTGTTTGAAAAGTGTTAAGTTCCGCTTCAGCCAATGTGAAACTTTGTAAAGTTGAAATCTAATTTTATAAAATGGGTGATTCTTCCTTTTTGAACCATTGGGGTTCAAAAATTTGGTGTCAGTCTTAGCAAAGGAGAGAGTATAATCTGTTTCATGTTTTTCTTGTGCAGAATGTAACTGTAGAAATTGTGTGGCTGCATGTTTAGATTGAATCGTCTAAGCCTGACCATGACCTCAGATACTCCGTTCATATGCTAGCATGAACATACGATATGAATAAGATTTCACATGTAGATCTCAAAGTGGACTAATCTGACCCACAATTCCATAACTAAAGGCCACAAAGGAATGCAGTTAGCCTTTGAATTTTTCATGGCTTGGAAATTTCTGGTGCAGCTCTCGGTTCAAAATAGTGCCAAAATACATATCAAAACATTTAGAGCTACCGTATCTCAGATAAATGCATTTAGAAATCCATATACTGAATGGCAGATTAGTGCTGGATGGGGTTACCTTCCTCCTGAAGACTCATATTCATAGCTCGAGTGTATTTCTAGACTCACCCCTGAGCCTGGATGCCCAGGCTTCAGAAGTGAGCAGAAGTAAATTTGCACCAGCTGTCCTCATATCTGGAGATGCCTAATCTAGCCATAGTGGTACATGCTTCCTGTATATTTTCATTTGGATTACTGTACCATGTTCCAATGGGGCTGCTTTTGAAAAGTGTTCAGAAACCTGACCTGGCCTCAAGGTTTGGTTAGAGGGAGCACACAGCTCCCTTATACAAGGGTTCAACAGACTACCAGTGCATTTCCAAACACAACTCAAGATGCTGGTTATGACCTTCAGAGCTCATTCATAGGCGCTTATGGTGAAGAGGAAAATGCTTCTTGGTGGCTGTTTACAAGATCTGGAACTCCCTTCCAAAGGTACTGCATTTGCTGACATGTAAGACACACCTGTGTATAAGATGCACCCTATTTTCAAACAGCAATTTTTTGGGGAAAAAAGTGAGTCTTATATGCCAGCAAATACAGTAGCTTGGCTAGTCCCTTTCTGTTTTCCATCTGCCAGCAGGCAAAGGCTTTTCAATTCCATCATCTGACTAGCTATGGAGAAAAGGACTTTTAACAATGGCAAGAGGACACAGATTGTTGTCCCTTTATTTTTATTTTTTTTATAAAATAGCTTTTAATTCAGTATTATTTTGACAGATAGATTGTGTTGTGTGAGCTGCCTTGAACTCAAACTCTGGAAGAATGGGACAATAGAATGTAACTGAATACATGAAAAAATATGTATTTGGATACAATTCTTCTGCCTTATTTTTAACGCAGGGTAATGCAGAAACAGGCTTGATTAGATTTGTGAACGAGCTTATGGAAAAGCACCAAGTTGCTAGGCTGAATGGGGCAGAGCTCCTGAACCTGTAAAAAGTTAACAGGTCCTGGTTTAGGTAGTTCTGCCAAGCACCTAAACTCACCTTTTAGCTGCTGCATCCCTTCTGTACACAGACATTTATTGGCTAGTAGAGGGCCAGCTGATTTGTATAACTGGATGCACAGCCTTAAGGGATACCATAAATGGTCATGTTGGGTGGGGAACAGGTAGGGATCAAGAAGCTAAAAGTTTGGTTGGTGAGATTTAGGGAGAAGATATTGCCTAGTTCTGCCTGGGAGAACTTTTCATTATGTCTTCCTGCTTTAGGTTTGGTTAACAATTTGAGATGCAAAAGCACTGTCTTTATTAAATCTGGCAACCCTGCAAAAGTGTGATGGGGACTGGAAGTGGAAATAGACTGATGCAATCCTTCCCTATCTGGAATTTTGATTACACAAGACTCTGGGGTCCAGGAGTGCATTTATGGATGGCCCTGTAACCCTTTCTTAGACATTTTTGCCCCTTCTCCAAATAATGCTTGAAAGGGACTTTGGTGTATGTTGATGTAAAAGGTACCTAATTCAATAAAGAAATCTGCCCTGTTGCCTCTGACCTTTGGGTTGACACTCACACACATCCTTCTGGTTTCTATGATACGTCTCCTTTCCTTCACCTGCACAAGTGATAATTCTGCCATATCTCTGATTCCCAAAGTCAGACTTTAATTTATTGACAGATGGTTGCAGGCTGGATTAAAAATTGCATTATTCTCCTAAATTGAAGGCTTTCAGTGAGAGATGCTCTATAAAACGGAATGTGCTCTTATCAGATGTCCTTTAATCTCAAGATCATTGTTAGAGGAAATGTACTAGTGTAAAACTTTATTATCTATACATATTACTAAACATACTTGGAAAATACGAAAATGTTGGATATGTAATCTTTAAAGAGTCTACCCAAAAGCAGGATAATATTCCTAAGTGAATACTAACATTTTTCACTGGATTTGTACTGAGAAATCCAAGAACCTTTCAGATGAACCATTATTAATATCTGTTATCCAAGAAGAGAAGGTAAAAGATTGCGTCCCAATTTTCTTGGAGCAATAAATAACTACAAAGGTGGGTGAATCTCTTGATTTACATGTATATATGCCAGCTTAGTGGGTTTGAAAAAAAAGAAAGAAATGCAGATTTTAGTGAAAGCCAGATGCTGGGTCTCAAAGGAATAAATTAAAATAAATGATTTTTTAAAAAAT
The DNA here is from genome assembly GCA_948472985.1 of Iguana delicatissima. Taxonomy (NCBI): domain Eukaryota; kingdom Metazoa; phylum Chordata; class Lepidosauria; order Squamata; family Iguanidae; genus Iguana; species Iguana delicatissima. Next base: position 159,315 of record CAOKZL010000803.1, on the reverse strand, counting down.
TGAAGAAAAACCGTTCTCAAAATATGTTCTTCACTGTGGTCAAAACACTGTGTGTTGTACACAGATAGTTTCTACTGGCTCTTTTTGGTCTTGCTGTTGTTGTTTTTTTCTAAAAAATACAACAGCTTTGTGATACTAAATTATGTACTACAAAATATGAATTAGTACCAATGAGAAAAGTTCAAGAAGACAATAGAGCATGACCTTTCTTTGTGAAAGTAAGGAGTGTATCTAAAGACCTCTGGAAACAAAGCATAAGCTGCTATGAATTAGAACCATATGGAGAGAAAAAACAAGTCACTGGAGTAAACATTGGTTGATGTTCATAGTGAAGATCAAAAGCGGTCATAAAACCATCTTCTACAAAAGAATCTGGGGTTAAGATCAAATTGGAAAGTTAACTTCTGCTCTCCAATGCCTTTTGGGGTTTTTTAACAGCTATTCTGCTGAGCAGGAGCTAAGAACAAAGCCATGTGTGTAGAACTGGTGTACACTGGTAAATTCTTCTCTGTACCTTGAGGAGGAAAGTCTGCACTAAGTGGGTTGGGCTGTACACTCTGTGGAACTGGCAGCCATTTTCATTGACTCTTACCAATTTTATCAGCAATCTTAGTTGGCATCCTGTTGGGAAGTTATATCTTTGTAAACTAATGTGCAATCATGTAAAGTTGAATTGTGACATTGGGCAATGTTCATGTTTTCAGGAGTGGAGGGAAGGCATAGCTACACTATCAAGACCATTGTGCACCAACATGGCCATTGCACAACATGTCCCAAAATACGATGTGTCCTCATGTGCAATGGTAGCCCTGTTATACAACAGGACACCTTGAACAGCACTCCTTTTCAATAGCATGGATGTGCACCATGTCAGTACCATAGCTCAGTCATTGTAATTATGTTTCTTAACCTTTCATGCATGATCTTGGCAGTTAGTTTTGGGACTACAACTCCCCAAAATATTTGACCAGTATGGACGGTCATACTGGTTGGGAATGTTGGGGATTGTAGTCCAAAATACTAAATAGTCCAGAGTAGGTGGCATTGTACTGTGAATCAACTCCTGGTCAGAATGATACATAATTCAAATTCCTAAATGAAAAAAAAAAGTGATTGAGACTTCAAAAAACATATTTTGCAAAATTCAGGAAGCTAGCTATTCATTCTGCTGTTGCTGGCTGAGGCGTCAGTACATTTGCAGTGAACATACTGTGGGAAGATACTACTTGCTCATGCTACAGATTGTCCAGTCCTTTCCCAACCTTAACAGAACAGCAGGAAGGTCTAGAAGAAGCATTTGAAGCTGCCATGGAAATGCTTAGGGAGACTCTATCTTAAAATGAGATCCACTTACTGCAACAATTCAAAGGAGCTGACCTCTCATGTTAAGTAGCATGGAATTAGCTAGTCACTGTTTCAGCTTTAGGTAGAATTGTGGGAGCCTTAGTGACTGCCCTTTTATACCCACTGCACACATCTGACTCCGCTATGTGGAACTTAGGTGGCATATACTTACCAGTCCGCCTCTCAGCAATGATATCTTTGGGCCATAGCATCAGCAGCTCATCTAAAACTGACAGGGCAGGGAACAAGGGACTGTTGCCTATTCAAACCTTGAACTGCTTGTTGAGAAGTATAAACCAGTTCTGGTGTTTTGAACCAGTGTGGAGCTGTCAGATGCATTGCTTCCTAGGTTTCAGCTTATGTTAACGATGTTTGGGATTATTTTAGGTTGAGTTAGTACTTGGGCTATGTTAATTATACAGGTTGTGAATGACCTTGTTTGCAGTAATGTTGAGAGGGCTGAATTAACAATTTACTAATTGACCTCAGGGAAGTCATACTCTCGCAGCCTCAGAGGAAGGGAAAGGCAACCCGCCTTCTGAATAAATCATGCCAAGAAAACTCCATGACAGGTTTCTCTTAGGGTCACCATAAGTCAGAACAACTTGAAAATGCACCACCACCACAACAGCAACTGTTGTTTTTATTGAGAAAATGGTTTACAATAGAACTGAGTTGACTTTGGCTTCTGTGAACTACTCATGTTTTTTTTTACTAGAAACATGAAATCCACCAGTTGCAGGCAAGAGTAGTTCAGGAAAGCAAAGTGCTAAATCAAGGGTAGGAGTCACGCAATCCTCCAGAAGTTGTTAGACTTCAGTTCTCTTTGTATATATTTTTATTGAAATTTTACACAGAAAAATCCCCCCCCCCGTGCTTCTGAGCATCTCTTTTCCAGTTGAGTTTGTGTTTACATCCCATTTATACATTATTTCTATTTAAGAGTTAATTTAAGAGTTAATCACACTACCGCACTATTACTTTTAACATTGTTACATTCAACTTATACTAATTCTTTAACATCCTTAATTTTCATTACCAATATTTCCAACACTCTTCCTTTGTTTCTTCTTTTACTCATTCCTTTATCCAATTCAAAACTTCTTTCCATTCTCTTTCAAAGTTCTGGATTGGTTTATTTTTAAGTGAAAAAGTTAACTTTTCTATCTTTACCATATCCAGAACTTTTAATTTCCATTCTTTTATATCAATATAATTTCCTTCTTCCCAATATTGTACATATGTCATTCTTGCAGCAGTTATTACATATAACAATATTTTCTGATAAGATCTTATTTCTCTTTGTTGCCCTAACATGTTCAACAAATAATATTCTGGCTTCATTTCAAAGTTTAAACTATATATTCTTTGAATTTCATCATGTATTTCCTTCCAGAATTTCCTTGCTACTTTACAAGTCCACCACATATGAAAAAGGACCTCTCGTTTTCATCACATTTCCAACATTTTCCATTGCAATTTTTTGTTATTCTTTTCAACCTTACAGGTTTCATGTACCATCTGTATAACATTTTATAAAAAATTTCCCTTAAATTTAAATGTGGTGTAAATTTTGTATCTGTTTTCCATGTCCTCACCCATGTATCCAATTCAATTAGGTGTCCAATATTTTGAACCCATCTAACCATATTATCTTTTATCATCTCTGGTTCCATTTCTCTTTGTAACAATATTTTGTAAAATCTAGAGATTCCCTTTTTCTGGTCCCCTTTCATCAACACATCTAATTCATTATCATTTTTTTCAAACTCATACAATTTTTGATCCATCTTGAATCTCTTAATTGTCTCCATGGGAACCAATTAAATTCATGTCCTAACTCTTTTAATTCCTCTTCTGTGCACATTCTAGGTTTATCTCCATCCCATTTTAACAGTTCTTGATACATTAAAAGATTTCCTTGTTTTGTTGGAGCATTTTTAAAAGCTTCTTGCGGTGAGGTCCACGTTGGAAGTCTTCTGTAAAATCTATGCTTTATTTTTGTCCACACTTTCAATATAGTCGTTCGTATACAATGATTATTAAAATCATTATTTACAATTGCTTTGTCATAACATAAGTATCAGTGCCAACCAAATCTATTATTTATTCCTTCCCCTTCTTTTATTATTGTATTCTCCAACTGTATCCAGTCTTTTATTATTTCCAAGCAACATGCTTGATAATAGATTTTCAGTGATGGCACATCAAAGCCTCTTCTTTCCTTTGCATCTTGTAGTGTTTTAAATCTTATTCTTGGTTTCTTTCCCTGCCAGATAAATTTCCACAACTCTTTCTCTCAGTTGTTAAAAAAATTTTCTCTCCCTATTATTGGTAAGTTCTGAAAGAGAGACATTAACTTAGGTAATAAAGACATCTTAAAAGCATTTATCCTTCCTAGGAGAGACAAGTTCATATGCATCCATTTTTCCATTTTACTTTGAATCTCCTTCCACGTCTTCATATAATTATTAACAAATAACTCTTGATTTTTATTTGTAATTACTATTCCCAGATATTTTATTCTTTTTGTAATTTGATATCCAGATCTCTTCTCCAAGTCTGCTTTTTCTTTTCTTTTGTTATATTTAAAGTCATCATCTTTGTCTTTTCTCTGTTTATCTTGTATCCTGCTATTTTTCCATATTTTTGCAAAATATACAACAACCTCTGTATAGAGTCTTGTGCTTCCTCCAAAAATATAATTACATCATCAGTAAAAGCTTTATATTTTATTTCCTTCTTCTTTATTTTTAAGCCTTTTAACTGTGAGTCTTCATTTACTGCTGTCAATAATATCTCCAATACTACTATGAATAACAATGGTGATAATGGGCACCCTTGCTGTACCCCCTTCTTTATTTCAAAACTCGACATTTTATCTCCATTTCTTATTAGCTTCACTGATTGATCCTGAGATATCCTCTTCATCCATTCACAAAATGTTTTCCCCAGGCCATATTCTTTTAAAATATAATGCATAAAATCCCAGGAAACATTATCGAAAGCTTTTTCTGCATCCAACGATATAATAGCTATCTTCTTTCCTGGTTTTTATCATAATATTCAACTGCATTCAGTAAAGTTCTAATATTGTTCTTCATTTGTCTGCCTGGGAGAAAACCTGTTTGTCCTTCCTGTATCTTATCCTGTATTGCATGTCTCAATCATTTTGCCAATATTATCACCCAAATTTTATAATCCACATTCAGAAGAGATATAGGTCTGTAGTTTTTTACTTCTCTTTTATCACTATCCTCTTTAGGTATTACCACTATATTTGCTTCTCCTCATGAGTGTGATTTCCCATATTTTTCTACCTCTTGCAAGGTTGTTTGGTAAGGGTAAATTATTTCTTTTACAAATCTTTCATAATAAAGTGCGGTAAATTCATCTGGGCCTGGTGCCTTGTCCGTTTTCAAATCTCTTATCGCCTCTTCTATCTCGGTTGTTGTTAAGACTTCAGTTCTCAGGTTTGCATATCATTCCCTGTTGCCTAATTACCAACAACATTGGTACTCGAAATTGTAATCCCACAACAACACAACAGCTTACATCCAATGTTAGCCCAATGCAAAGTTTGTTATTGTGTGCCTTCAAATCATTTCCAATTTATGGTGACCCTAAGGTGAACCTATCATGGGGTTTTCTTGACCATATTTGTTCAGAGGGGTTTTTGCCTTTGCCTTCCCCTGAGGTTGAGAGAATGTGACTTACCCAATATCAGCCAGCAAGTTTCCATGGTTGAACAGGGATTCAAATGCTAATCTCCAGACTCATTGTCTAATGCTCAAACCATTATACCACACTGCCTCTCTTATGCAGAATAGGTCCACTGAAATGAATGTCACACAATTAAGTCACATGGATTTCAATAGGGCTGCTTTAGATAAGGCTAACATTTTATTAACTTTTGCTCTAAGTGTGTGTTCAAGCCAGCATTTTTTTTCCAGTACCAGAACTAGAGCATACAGAAGAAATCCGTTCAGCTACACATCCATATATGCCTCCTTCATTTCCAGTTCTTGCTTCTGTAATCTAGAAACAAAAATAAAGCTTTCAGCTGTTGCTATTGAGAGCAACCATTGGGAGTTCTCCAGTCAATGGGAGTTTCCTTTGAAAAGTTATTACTGATGGACTACAAACCTCCTGTCAGTTGATCCAATCTATCCTTGGTCTACAAGCTGTTGCTTGTGGTATTTGCCTGTAATTAAGAAGGACATGACCCTTGATTAACACCATCATTATCTCCTGTCATAGGTCTTCCTTCAAATGAAAGCATGAGCAGAGTTGCAGAGGGAAACACTGTAATGCTCGAGGAATGATCAGCAAAACCCAGTGAAGTGCTGTTCCCCAGTGGGAGTTCTTGCCACATGCTACATTTTGAAAGTATTTCCTGCCATATGGATTCACCAATGTTGACAAAAGCCTCAAATGTGTAAAACCTGCATGCCACACTTGTAATCGCAAATGCCAAGGGCAATCATCCCCTACAGACATTGCTTAATCGTGCCTTTTCTCTCCCAGTGAGAATACTTGTACAACTTCACCGCAAGAGATCCCAGTGCAGAACTCAATGTCTTCCAAGCACAATGCTTCTAGCAGCCTTTTGGGCAATTTCGGGAGAAGCTGAAGAATGCTGCTTACTAGCCTAGAGGGTGAGATAGACGCAAACAGGGAAGAAATCCAAGCTGCATTCTCCCCTCTCCAACCCCCCTGAAATTCACCCTTTGTCACAGCAAACAATGGACAAACTGCCTGGAAGGGGAAATTTGAGCCCGCTATCTGACTTTTATGCACTGATAAGCAGAGAGATCCCGCCTTACATTTTGGAAGGGACACTGTAAACACAATTCCAGACAGAACAGGTCAAAGGAAGTCTCTCCTGCCTCGGGCTTAAAATGACACTTAAGTGCTACAGAAGAAAAGCAAAGGCAATTCCGACAGCAATAGAAACCTTCTTTCCCTGTCTTTTGGATTCAAATGCCACAGATAGCTTTATGAGTGGAAAATGGTGTCTGCCATGATGCTGCCTGTATTTTTCAGCTTTCTGCTTTTGTCCAAGCATAGAAAATTGCTTGAGAGTACAGATAGGCCTGAAATTCTGGGGTGTAGTGTCTCAAACAACAACAAAGGACAGTTGGCTTTCAGATTCTATATGAGGCCAAAATACTTTTCACAAAAGACTATAAAGGAGAAAATGAAACATTTTAACAGGTGTTACCTAAGCAATTCAGATTTAAGATTTTTTCTTCTCTCTGAGATGAAACTCATCTCAAAGTTTACTTTTGATTACCTTCTTTTTTCCTATCTGATTCCATATCACCCCTGGTTAGTACTTGGATGGGAGTCTGCCAGTGAATACCAAGTGCTGTGGGCTATATTTTAAAGGAAAGAACTGGCAAAACCACCTCTGAGTATTCCTTGCCTAAAGAAATCCTATGAAATTTATGAGGTTGCCATAAGCTGACAGGTGACTTGGAGGTACAAAAACACCCTCCACACCCTCCAATTGTCACCTTTCCATCTGTCCCAGTTTCTCTCTCCTTCTCCCCCTTCCACTTTTGTCTTCAGTTTACTTTGTTGCTGTTGTGTGCCTTCAAGTCATTTCTGATTTATGGCAATCCTAAGGCAAATCAGTCACAGGATTTGCTGAAGCAGAGTGTGTGTGATACGTCCAGTGTTACCCAATGAGTTTCTATGACTGAGCAAGGAATCAAACCCTAGTCTCCAAGGTTGTAGTCAAACACTCAGATCACTATACCACACCGGTTCTCCTTAGTTAGTTGCTGCAAACTGAGTTCAATGTGCAAAAATAGCTTGCACTCAATTAATTTGGAGGGGGAGAAGAGGAAGAGGAATCTTGCCCTTTCCAGGAGGCTCACACAAAAGCAAACTGCTGCAGTTTCTTCTAGCTTCTGTGTTTTTCCTCATTACTAACCTTTGGCCATTTTTGTACTACACTGTTATAGTGCTATTATTCCACTTTCAACAACCTGTGGAATTCTGGGGTTTGTAGTTTACTGAGGCCAAAGAGCTCTGTGGCTGAGAATTCTGAATGCCCCTCCCTAAACTGCAAACCCCCAGATTCCATAGGATGTTTAAAGTGGAATAATAGCACTATAACAGTGTAGTGTGGAAATGGCCTCTATCATTTTGCTACCACTCTGGTGTTGCTTCAGCACATGTGTCCAGATTTTCATATGTCAAATGTTGGACAGTGTTTAGTTCTACTAATCTTATGCAAATATATTTGGCAATAATTCTCAGCACATTTAATGGGGCTTAATTGCAAATATCAGGGTTTTTGTTGTTGTTCTTGTTTTAAAAAAATACCCCATCGCCTTTTCTACAAGGTGTTCAAGGTGACACACTTGTTTGTTCCTATGCCCATTTTATCCTTGAAACAATCCTAAAATGTATGCCAGGTTGAAGGATAGTGATTGGCCCAAGAATACAAACGAAGCATCAGGCCTGAGTGTAGGTTTTAATCCAGGTCTCTCCAGTCTCCACTATACCGCTATATCACATTGGGTCTCCTGGTATATCTATAAGATGCAAATCCTTTTACACTGGATGTGTTTCATTGAATGCAGTGGGACTTAATTTTAAGTAAACGTATCTCAACTGTGTGTTAATTACAAACATAGCCCTTTCCTCCATCCTTTTTATGATCAGAACAAAACTAAGAAGTAGGTCAACTCAAAGCTGAGAGATAGTGACTCAACCAAGCTCATTCGGTAAATTAACTTGGATCTTCTGTGTCTCAATCCCACACTCTGACTACTGCAACATACCATCTATATTTGGCTGCATCATGCTTGTTTTGTTTTGTTCTTGTTTTGCACAGTGGGGAGAAACAAAACAGCACTTTTAGGAAATATAGCTATTCTATTGAAGAATGCAGTGAATGTTATCAGGAAGGCAACAGTTGCACTTACTTTGGAGCAAATACATTCATTCAGGCTTTCTCCTCAGTAGATGCATAGAAAAGTTCTACTGACCATCCTTAAAGAGATGTTTTCTTGCAGCTGGGCCCAGTTAACATGTTAGAGTTTTCATGTGCACCTACTTTAAATCACTCAACTTTGATTATACTTTTATTATTTATCTGAAACTTTTTTCTTTCGCTTAGAAATGAGAATCAAAGTAAGTCACAACAACATTAAAACAAGTACATATAGGTGAAGATTAAAAACAGTGAAAAACCTATAATGCTTACCGTAAATAAAATTTGGTATGAAAAGATTCCTGAATTTTTTTAAAAAAAGTTATAGGCACTTTTTGTGAAAGGAAATCACCAGTTTGTTAATACTTGCTTCCTCCATAGCAAGCCAATTGCTGAATGTCTATTTAGGGCCCTTGCAACTACACAATTAAAGCACTTTAACTGCCATAGCAACATCCTATGGAATTCTGAGATTTGCAGTTTAGATAGGGGTGTTCAGAATACCTTGCCAGAGAATCCTGATACTTCACCAGACTTCAAACCCCAGGATTCCATAGGATGTTGCCATGGCAGATAAAGTAAAATCTTGGTGCTATGTAATGCCCTGGTGGCGCAGTGATTAAATGCCAGTACTGCAACCATAAGGTTGTGAGTTCGATCCTGCCAGGCTCCAAGGTTGACTCAGCCTTCCATCCTTTCGCAGGTCGGTAAAATGAGTACCCAGCTTGTTGGGGGCAATTAGCTAAAATACATTGTAAACCGCTTAGATAACATTAGTTGATAGGCGGTATAGAAATAACTGCTATTGCTATATATAATGTGACAGTACACCTGGATAAAACAATTCTTCCCAGCTAGTCAAAGGACAATAGGGAAAGGGTGAGGCTAGTCTCCTTTGGAAGAGGATTCCACAGCCTGGGAGCAGCCACTGAGAATGCCCTGTGACGTAATTGATCACAAATGGTAGATTTTGCCAGTGTTGGACATGTGAAATGATAGTCCAATTCAGCAAAGGTAATCCAATTCAGTTGGCTGATCTTGTGCTATAGTGCAGAAATATGGAACACGTTAGAGCTCAAATAGCTCAGAAAAGAGGAAGAATATGGTACTGGTAGAAAGAATCAATCAAGAAAGCCACAGCACTGAACCTGCAAGTTCTGAGCAAGACTGTAGATAAAGGAATGACTTTCAGAATTGTAATTCATGGGGTTTGTTACCCTAAATAGTGGGAAATTTAGGGATCCACTCACAATGCCCTCACCATCTTGGAATTTGAGGAATTATAGCTCAAAGGAGTCCTACAAAAGGTGAGTAACAGCAAGATCTTTCTACTTGTATATACCAGTACTAACTGTAGGGATAACTCCAGCTGAAATTTAAAAGAGTATTTTATTGGAAATTAATAGACACACACAAGAAATCAAGCAATCTTGTGAATCATGAAAGGTTATTGAGGGGAAAGGTGGGAAAGGTTGGACAGAGAGAGATTTTGGGTGGAAGGAGTGATATTCAGCAGTCCTGAAACAGAAGATCAAAGTGGAGTGGCTCAAATAAGAGTCTGAAGATAGTACAAAAGAATGGGAATTGGGGGGATCATATACAGCATGACTCCCAACATACTGCAAATTATAATGTCACCTTGAGCTCCTTGTAGAAAAGGGGATGGGATATTTAAAAAAAAGAATAAACTGATATTTGCAATTAAGCCCCATTAAATGTGATGAAGATTCTTGCCAAATATGTTTGCATAAGATTTGCATAAGACAAAGGATTCCTATCATCTCCCAGCATACCTCTCTCACGAGATCAGCCTTCTAAAATTTTATAAATGTGAAAGTCACCCACAGTGTCTTGGCCCTGCACCTTCAGTCAGAAAGCCAAAGCTGACAATAGACTAAAAGAGGCCCTAATAGACTGAGGAGGCAGCCCCCTGCTACTGAGAGTGACACAACATTGCAAAAGGCAAGAGAAAAAAAAGTCCATTCACCATCCAACCCCTTCTGCACTCTAAATTCAGACAATTCCTTCACTGTCTTAATATAATTCTTTCTGGTGTTAGGAGGACCAGCTCTTGCTACCTCACCCTACCAAATATGCATAGGTCTGCTGGCATTGAGTCTGGTGTGAAAGCTGCATCCATGGCCAGCTATCTGAAGTGTTGCATCTGTGTGCAGGAGAGATGCAGTTGTCCATCCCCACCACACTGAGTGCTGCAAAAAGGATATTGCAACAGACACTAAAGAATAAATGCTCTAACCAATCTCATAATCCTGAGAAACTTGGAAAACAAGGATTTAATGTCATATACTGTGGCCATGTTGTTGCATCAAAAATGAACAGGCGAGTTAGCTAAATCCTCCATCCACATCTATACAGCAACCAGGATTGGGAAAAACTCCAAAAATTCGAGACCAGCTTCAACACAATCACTAGGCAAAATCTGTGCACATCTGAAGCTCCTTAAATAAACACCAAAACCTACTGACCCAGCCATTTTCAAGAAGATATCTGAAGGGGATCTTTATATTTCAGTTCCTCAAGGCCAAAGGAACTCCCATGGAGATTAGCCATGAATTCCTGTCATGCAACCAGATCCTTCCTGATCCTCTGTGCAATCCTAATCCTATGATGTGTTTTGCTAAATCCACATATAGCATCACAGAGATGCCTGAAAAATGCCCACCCAGGAATCAGTATGCAGCAAACAAAATTTAAGTGCTTTCATGCTCTGCTTTCAGGACCTAGAAATAAGCTCAGAGACTCAGAGACTGAAATAGTGGAACCTGAACAGGAGGAGACAGTACCACCCACCTCAGAAACAGAAAAGGGAACAATGCCAGCCCCAGCAGAGTGCCCTGCTCTTTCTGACATGGAAGATAACTTACCTATACCCACCTTTGCCAAAAATAGACACCAAAGGGAAAACCTACACAGATAGTGAATTTATAACAGACAGCAGTTAATTATGCGCCAGCTGCACTGATCTATGAACGTATAAAAGCTGAGCTATTCCCGTCTGGAACTTGTCAGTGATTAACTGACCATTTCTGCTGCTGTGTCTCTGATCTCTGCCTTAGGATTGTATTAACTGTGCTTTGATTTATGAATATTACTGGGACTGTTGTTATGCTTTATATTTGTTTTGAGTCTGTTTCCTTACTAGATTAAAATAAGGAATTGCACTGTGAGACTGTGGCTCGCTGCTGCTACTGGTTCTGTTTTTTGGCTGACTGCCTGGACAAAGACCCTTTCCACACGGGCATATTGCCCGCGCTAGGGCGACCTCCCCAGGAGGTCTTCTACACCGCAAGGAGCACGAGGGCAGTTCGCAAATGGGAGGTTCTAAACCTCAAACTGCCCTCGAGCGGCCGCGGGGGTGGCGCTGCGAGTCTTATAAAAACCACTTCTCATGTGGTTTTAATGTGACTTGCGCGCGTTGCCCCGTCGCCGCGCCCCGTTTAGAACTGCAGGGATGCGTTAGCGCATCTCTGCAGAGCTGCCCGGGGGTGGGCTTCCGGCTGGCGCGCTGCCCTGATTGGCGGAGCGCCGCTGGAAGCCTGCGGCCGCCATTTTGGGCACCGCCGAACGCCACCGAAATTCGCCGCCGCTTGGAGCGGCGAACACGCACTCCCCGCGGGGACGGAGCAACCCGTTTAGTGGTAAGCTCCGTCCCTGCGTGCGCCCCCTGTTTACCCGCCCCGCATGTGGAAAGGGCCTGAGAGTGATCAGGTGCCCAGTGAATTCCTGAAATTTCTTGAGTGTAGTCTTCTTCTGTGTGGGATAAGAAACTCTCTCCTTCATATCCTACAATTTCTCTATGGGGAGTCTGCAATGTTGATTGATGATATCAGTTTCAGTATCTAAAAATACCAGTTGCTGTGCCAGAGCCAGTTGCTGAGCCAGTGGAACTCCCAGTTCCTGCCACAAGGAACAAAATTCAGACAAAAGAAAAGCACATTGTCCAGTCCCAAATCTCCCAATGAACAAAAAAATCATCTCAGTAATACCCCCCTTTGTACTGTACTCATCCTAACTGTTCAATTGAGGAAGGTACTGAAGTTGTCAAATGCCACACATGACACCTTGTGCACCATAGGAAGGCCCCACTCCATGTAAAACATGCTGTTAAATGAGAATGCCAGCAGTATAAAATCATTCAAGTGTACTGGTAGAAGACATAATGCTGATTTGATGTTACATTTCACCAAGTCAGCCCTCACATCCTGCCTGTGAACCTTCTTTACAGCCACATAAAATGTAGTGCACTAAATGGTGCACAATGCTGTGAGAACTGCATCATTAACAGACTCACCTTTGAGAATCGGATAAATGGTGAATAATTTTGTATTCATGGTGGGACTTCTTTGGCACCACACCTAGAGGAAACACCCTTAAATTGGGAATGGGAGTAACAGGAAGGGAAGAGACTTACCACGCTCCCTTCTGAAACCTCCTTCTAATCTTTCCCCTAGCTATATCATTCAAATGTAAAACTGAGTATTAATTCCTGACCATTTAAGAGTAAGAAATTCCCTGAAATGGAATCCTAAAACCTGCTCTAAACCCCTCCCTCAAATAATGTGCCACTATTTGATCAGGGTACAATTGAACAAACCCAATAATCTCTTAAAAATAATGCTTCTGGGCCCATAATGGAGGTGGGGGGGCATTTTCTCCCCCATGCTTACCTGATTGCTAGCCTAAGGCCATTTCTGCACTACACTGTTATAGTGCTATTACTCCTCTTTCAACATCCTATGGAATCCTGGCGTTTGCAGTTTAGGGAGGGCCATTTAGAATGCTCAGCCAGAGAGTTCTTTGGTTTCAGTAAACTGCAAACCCCAGAATTCCACAGAATGTTGAAAGTGGAATAATAGCACTACAACAGTGTAGTGCAGAAATGGCCTCTGTTACTATCTGATGACCCTTCCCTTTGAGACAATTCCAAAAGGAACAGGGCCCCTCACAGACTGTGCTTTCATGCCACAATTTACATGGGCGGTGTACACATGCACCATTTGTTGTAAAATAGCAATTCAGAAGACAAAATAGATAATAAAAATATTCTTTTATTTAAAGAGAAAAATAGGAAGCAAAGATGTTTATATAAAGACAATATACAAAAGAAAAAACATAATAAAAAGGTTAAAATGAATATGAGTAATATAGGCAAGTAAAATACAAAAATATAAAATATATCAAATAACAAAATATCACAATGAAGCTAGATCAAACAGGATACAAAGACAAACGGCAATAACAGCAGCATCAGATAAGCTCAATAAGGAAAATGCTAGTCTTATAGAGGCTTCACAGCTGCTGCAAATAACAGTTATAGCTGAAGATCCTTTCTATCTCACTAAGACAACATTAACTCTATAGTGATTCAAGTTTTAGGTCTTGTCTATATTCTAACACCCTGAATTCTCAACAGATTATGCTCTGCTGTTGACTTTGTATACCTTGAGTGTAAACTGTTACACTCCTTTGGGCCCTATGAGCAATATGACCTCTGTGTGACCACTGTCCCAGAGTTGGTGCACAATGGTGATGATTTGAATCCGCAGCCATAGTTGCATTTACTTCCACCTCAGAGCAGTGTTAATTTCTGCCTTCATATTGGAAGGGCTTATCATAAAGGAGCCAAACAGGACTAGAAAAATCCACATAGGTTTGATAAATAATGTTCATGTATTGGATCAAGGAAAAAGTTCACAAAGGCTGTACTCTAGAAATAAGCCCAGTGTAAAGGAAGGATCTGGGCATGCAATTTAACCTTCTTCAATTTCTCTTTTTTCTTTTCATCCCTCTCCTATTTATCCTTTTGCTCCAACTCTTGATAAACCAGAGTGAAAACATCAAAGTATTCACCGTGCAGTATCATTTCCCTCATAGACTATAAGAGATGATCATCAAAAGAATGTGTGTGTTTCTCACAAAGAATTGCCAAACAGGGAGCTGTATTGTAAGTACCATGGGCAAAGAGACTATATCTTCCTAATTGTCACCTTACCGTAGCTGAATACTTGCACTAGGGAAATAATTGGATCAAGGAGCCCATTCAGGCTGCCCCAAGCTGGTTGCACGACTAACCCATTCCCTACTGCATCTCAGCCATTACTGGTATCTGGCATATTAGGGTGACCAACAGGAGCAAGATTTTCAAGTCCAAATATACCCCCATGACCCACTAGCCATGTCAGGAGCCTCATCTGCTCCGACTTGAGCCACTGGGAATTCCACTGCTCTCCCAAAGTCTTCAGATGAAGCTGACACCCTTGGACTATTATTGTCACCCTCTGCAGAAATTCCAGTTGGAATTCTGTGGATACCACAGACCACCAAAAATACAAAATAATGGCTCTTGGAGCAAATCAAATGTGAACTCTGCTTAGAAGTCAAAGTGAAGAAATTGAGGCTATTGTATTTGGACATAGAATCATAGAGTTGGAAGAGACCCAGGGGTTATCCAGTCCAACTCCTTGCTATGCAGGAACACACATCAAAGCATTCCCAACAGATGGGCATCCAGCCTGTGCTTAAAAACCTCCAAAGAAGGAGACTCTACCACACACCGAGGCAGCATATTCCACTGCCGGACAGCTCTGACCATCAGGAAGTTCTTCCTTAGGTTCAGGTGGAATCTCCTTCCCTGTAGCTTGAATTCATTGCTCCTTATCCTAGCCTCTGGAGCAACAGAAAACAAGCCCACTCCCTTCAACATGACATTCCTTCAAATATTTGAACATGGCTATCATGTCCCCTCTTAACCTTCTCTCCTGCAGACTAAACATCCTCAGATCCCTAAGCCGTTCCTCATAGGACATGGCTTCCAGACCTTTCACCATTTTGGTTGCCCTCCTCTGGACACGCTCCAGCTTGTAAATATCTTTGTTTAATTGAGGTGCCCAGAACTGGACACAGTGTTCCAAATGAGGTCTAACCAATGCAGAATAGAGTGGTAGTTGTGAGATACTGTGAGATGGCATGACTCAATACAGATGATAATGAATTTTACAGTGAAACACAACAGGAATAGAAGAAGATTGTACTGAAGGTGGACTGATTCAATCATGGAAGCCACAGTCCTTTCAGAGCTGGTTCATGAAAATCTTTCATTTATCAGGCTATCATAAGTCAAAGGCCATTTTTGCTCTATACAATTATAATGCTGTTATTCCACTTTCAATATCCTATGGAATCCTGGGGTTTGCAATTTAGGGAGGGGTATTTAGAATTCTCAGCCAGAGAGCTCTTTGGCCTCAGGAAACTAGAAACCCCAGAATTCGACAGGATGTTGAAAGTGGAATAATAGCACTGTAACAGTGTAGTGCGGAAACAGCCAAAGCTAACCTCATGACACTTGGCAACAGCAAAACCAAATTCTGAATCTGTGAGCCCTGGGTTCATAGAACCAGTCTGAATATACTGGACCATGAAACAGGGCATTGCTTGTTGAGGGCAGGCTGGAACAGAGACCAAGGTTTTAAATGGCTAACTAAATGTGTCAAGGATTTTGACATGATTTCTAATGATATAGTGGAATTATTTTATCTTTTCCAAAGCTGCTACAGTCTATTATGTAATAATACACATAGCACATAATAATATACATTTGTACTGCATATAGAAGAGCTGTGCGATTTACCTGATAGACCAAAATAAGTAGTTCAAAGCTGTTACAGTCATTAGGGTAAACATGTATTTTGGCATGCATACTAATTTTGACAACATATACTATTTACTCCATATGCTGTAATTACACAGTCTATTGTGCAAAACCATACAAAGGAACACTTTCTTAAATGGTTTTTTTTTCTGTCATGATGGCTTCTAATGGTTCTTTCATAGTTGTTACATCTGTCATAGAAAGCAAATGCTGAGATCATGTTTCCATCAAACTCTGCCACTTTCACTTTTGCCCCCTTTTTCTGTTTCCAAAGAATAAGTAAGAGATTATGGCATAATGGGTGACATTTCAAGGAAATGAAAGGGTGGAAGAGGGGCATAGATTAAAATGTGTGCGAAAACAGACATCCATATTTATATAGGCACTACGGATAATTTGGCCATTTCATTTTAAGGAGATGAAAAGCTATCCCAATATAGTTTTACTGTCTAAGATGAAGGACAATATGGCATCCCTTCCCCACTTCATGTGAGGAAGCTAGATAGGCTGGCAGTTGACTTTTGTTGATGGGTTCATATCGTCCACTACCCCTAAAGTGAGAGGCTGGTTTAAAAGGCCCAGGACAGATTTTGAGCATAACCAACTTTGCCCTTCAACAAAGGAGAATAGCTGCAGAGGCCGGAATGAATGCCCAGGAGATATCAACACTACTTCCCAGTATCTCCCACCTCAGGCCATCATATCAGCCTGCTTCATGATAGGACGAGGCCTTCTGAAATATTTGGAATGAAATTTGAAGGGTTGAAGAGGATTCATAAGCATCAGTCAACCTGACTGAACATCATCAGCAAAAACATATTTTTGTTTCTGATTCTTTATCTGCTTAGTATTTATTATTATAGTTGATTTATCTGTGGAGTAAGACTGGAGGAATAGATTGGTTTGGAGCATTGTTATTCTGTGGACTGTCAGTAGTCAAATATTCCCCCTCCTCATTTTTTTCCTGAAGTCTTGTGATGCAGTTCTCAGCTCAAAGAATAGCATACATCTATGCATGTTAAAGGAAAGTTATATGTGTGTGTGTGTGTGTGTGTGTGTGTAAAGTAGTAGTTGGCCTGAAAAAAGCATACAAACATTGAAATAAAGTGGGGGGGGACTTCAACCCAAATCTGCATCGTTAAAGAAAATTGCACACACAACTAAATGCAAAGCTTGAAAAAGGAATCTTCCAGACTGGATGGAAACTGAGTGAAACATTAACAATTGACTTAATGTAAAATCTTCTTAGAACGCTTGGAAACTGGAATGTTGATTCTGGGTCCTGAAGTCCAAAAAGTAACTTTTCCAAACTCTGGACTGAAAATCTGTAAAACTGTCACAGGCTAAGAACAGGCTGCTGGTCTATTGCTATGAATAGGATAAGATGTGAGAGTAAAGGAAAGGTGCACTTACTGTGGCACTGTGCATTTATGAGTATAACAAGCAAAACTGCAACATCCACCTCATTATATGATGACTTACTCATAAATAAAGTAACTTTTCATTACACCTTAAAAAAAACACAAATACTAACCAGAAATATTTAAGATGTTATCATTGTTAAGAAATGTTTGGAAGCCTTACTTGAAAAGTTAGAAACTTCTTGTACAGATTGTATAGAAAATAAAGAATATCCTTAATGTTTTATGTGTGTATCATGGGAATGAGACCTTTGGTTCATCTATTGTCTCAGTAGGACTTCAGGCAAAAGTTGATTTTCATAAGAAAGTATACTAAAGCAGTCAAACAATCTAATGACATCGCTCAAGAACTTTCCTTCTGAAAAAAAAATGATGAAAAGAAAAAGA
Organism: Iguana delicatissima; assembly: GCA_948472985.1. Lineage (NCBI taxonomy): Eukaryota > Metazoa > Chordata > Lepidosauria > Squamata > Iguanidae > Iguana > Iguana delicatissima. The sequence goes on along the minus strand of CAOKZL010000803.1, from coordinate 141,545 downwards.
CTCCCATTCGAATGTGATGTTCCATCTGTATCAGGAGTGGGCATTTTACTTGGGACAGTGGGCTGCATTACATTCACATCAATCTACTAGGGGAAGCACTCTTGCTGAAATTTTGTGGACATTGCATAAATTTTGTGGCAACTGCAGCAGCTCCCTAGGGTGCAAAAGAGTGTCAGAATGACTTCCCATACCATTGAGCTAGTGGCAGCTGGTGACATCCATGCCAGAGGGGTAGTAATTTAACTTTGGGTTTTAGACCAAACTTTAATGAAACCATTTAAATCGCTCAGCTCTACGCCAAATTTCATTCAGCACCGTGAACATCTCCTTTAAAGCTTGGAATGAGTTCACAACCCCACTGATATGGAAGCCACCAACTGCTGCTTCATAGAATCCTGCTAGTCTTTGGTAACTGTGTGCTGAGCATACCTCTGATCTATATATCCACACAAAAGCTCTTGATTAGAATAAGAAAAGTAGTATTCATTCATTTCATGGCTTAGCCTGAATAAATATGCTTAAAAATAAATGAGGCCAATCTATTTTTCTTTAAGTGCCATTCCAATAGATTATTGGTTTCCCTGATATTGGAATTTTTTTTTAATTTTTATTTTTATAAATTGAGGGAGTTTATACACAATACAAGTGCTTAACCTTATTTCCATATTATACAACAACCTTACATTAATTCTCTATTAATTCCTTTCCCGCTCTGTTATCAAATGTACATATTAATTTATATGTTGCAATCCCTCTTTCCTCTCCCTCCCTGCCTTCCCTTTCCTCCCTTTCCCACCCTCCTCCCTTATCTTAATAAAAACCATCTTTTCCCTCCCAATCCTCCCCCTTCCCTCTCTCTATCCTTTCCACTCCTTCTTCCACGTTTTCTCCATTCCAAACTCTTTATTCTCTTTCTTAAACTAAACCTCCTTCATGTGAAATCTTTTTTTTGTTGTTGTCTCTCCTTCAATTAATAATATTTTCCTCCCTCTCCCTGAATTCCCACCTTACCTTAGCTGTTACCTTACAGTTCCTTTATTGTATTCTTTACCTCTCTTCTCATTTCTCTTTCACCCATCTAATAATACCTTGCCACTGCCTTTCGAATTGTTGAGTTGAATTACCTTTTAAACTGTTGGATAGTTTTTCCATTTCCATAATATCCATCACTTTTAATTTCCATTCTTCTTGAGGGGGCTCTTTTTCTTCTTTCCAATATTTTGCATAGTTCAACCTCGCTGCTGTTATTAAATTTAACAATACTTTCTTTTTCTTCTTCATTTGACTCTTCTCTTCAATCATATTTAATAAATATATCTCTGGGTTCATCTCAAAATTAACTTCCAGCAACTTGGTTAAACTATCATGGATCTTTTTCCAATATTTTTTTGCTATGGGGCATAGCCACCATGTATGAAAGTAGGTTCCCATTGTTTTTCCACACTTCCAGCATTGCCCACTTCCTTTTCCTGTTATTTTCTTTAGTTTCTGGGAGGTCATATACCATCTATGCATTGATTTGTAAAGGTTTTCTCTTAATGTCAAACTCTGTGTAAATTTTATATCTTCCTTCCATACTTTTTCCCATTTTTCCAATTCTATATTTCACCGAGATTTTGCGCCCATTTTATCATATAGTCCTTAATCTGTTCCTGCTCCAATTCTCTTTCCAATAAAATTTTATAAATTTTTGAAACTGTTTTTTTCTCCTGATATTGGAATTTTTATAGCCTAGTTTGGTCATCAAATACATTGCAAGAAACTTGGCTATCTGTATATTTGGATATGTAGTTTATAATAGTTTATGGATGGATGGTTTATTTTGAAGAATAATGATAATGTGGACCTAAATCTTATTCACAGTCCCAGCTAGAACACTAGAACAGAATCAACATTGAGTGGTGAGTCAATACAGCTAAAGCCCATTGATTCAACAGCACCTGCCAATCCAACTCATTTCAAAAAAGGTGAATTAGAAATATCAGACACATTTGTCTAGACTTATGCCTCTGAGTGTTTTCAGTATATGCAGAGACAGGAGCAGACTGAAGCATATTGATCAATGTCCTCAAGTCCCAAGGTTTCCAGTGCTCCACAACTGGAGCTCCCAATCACATGAAGGATTTTAAGAGTGTTTACTTCAAGGATGGACTACTTTAGATAGTCCATAGGTCAATCTTCCATCCCCGGGAAGACTGCAAGCACACCAATATTGCAAATGTACACTTTTGTTTTGTTCCTTCATTTTGAGGGGTTAACATGAAACCAGAACTATTTGCAGCGTTAGGAGTGTTACAATAATGTTTTAATGGAATTTTGTTGCAGGGAAGGATGGAGGACATCAGGGACTCTAGGAACCTGAAGGCAACAAATGAAAGAGAGAAGTGTTTGTGGTTTGTATGCCACACTTTGCAGGCCTCTGGTTTAACACCCCCCCCCCCCGTTGTCCCAGTTTGGTAGAAACAGTCTCAATTAATCCTCTGTCATCCACTTTTTCAGCTGCTTTTAAAATGTCCCAGCTTCATTCTCTTCCCCCCATGCTTCTACTTGTCCTCAGCTTATTTCAGTTGCTTCAGACTGAGTTCAGCCTGCAAAAGTAGACTGTACTCGATCAGTTTAGGAAGAGGGAGAGGAGACAAGAAATCTTGTCCTTCCCTATAAACTCAGACAAAAGCAAACTGCTGCAGCCCTTGCCAACTTGTCTGTTCTTCCACATAAATAACTTTTGCCATATTGACCACATTCAGATGTTCCTTGGTCACATATGCCCCAGTTTTCATCTGTGAAATGTTAGAAAGGATGGTTGGAGGATATGGTTTCATCTGTGAAATATTGGAGGGTATGAACATACCAATATCTCTCCTTCCAACTGTCCATTCAAGACACAAAGGTCTCTAGAGCACAAGTCCAATGTATTTTGCCAGATGTTGGGAAAGTAGGAGTAGATGAGGGTGATATTGCTCCCCGAATGCCCCAGCTGGTGGGACTAATAGCCATGGAAGTTGATTGGCCACCGTATTTAGGTAGTTATGGTACAGTAAACTTAGAAAGTAAACTTTCTAAGCTCTACAGGCAGATCAGCAAATAACTCTTCCCCTGCAGTCAAGGTTCATACTACCAAGTTCTTATGTCACAGCATGAGGCAGAAATTCCCACAAAGACCTCTCCTCACCCCTGTCATTAAACATAACAATAACAGCAAATGAAATAACTAACCAGTTGCTTCTCTAACACCCCGTAGCACCCAATAACTGCTGTCTGTGATTGCATGTTCCTTGTGTCTAATATTTGGGCCAGTCCAGAGTCTAAAGCTGCAGCCAGGAGGGATGAGGTTATTGAGACAGAACTTGTCTGAACAGTTCCAGTCCTCCCACTTTGCATTCATGATGAACACCTGAACAAGCTTTCAGATGCCATGCCGTGCCCAATTTATTCAGTTCATATAACATTCTGCAATTTATCCTGTTCATATAATATTTAGCACGCAGCATATGTGAATTATGGCTGACATGCTTTTCTGTGTTTTCCTACAGTAGTGCAAAAAAACAAAAAACAAAAACCCAAAGTGAATAACAAACAGAAGCAGAGGGACAGGGGAGGCAAAGTCCTTTGTTTCCATTGTTAGCCTTAAAAGAAAATGAAGACTAAACAAAACCCAAGGAAAATGGGTAAAAATGATGGCCATAATCAAAGAGTTCGTAGAGCAGAAAAAATCGCTCCCTGGACTTCGAAAAGCTCTTATCCGCTTCTGAATACACCAGCCAGCCCTTGTGATGTCTTCCAATTACTGCTACCACATGTAGAATAACATTAGATGAATGGAGAAAACAAGCTCCCAAAGGTGATATCTCCCTCCCTCCCTCCCTCTCTGCTTTCTCTGTCTCCACCCCCACCCCACACTGCCTAGGAGAGCTGGTTTAGCTGTCTTGAATGAGCAAACCACAATATGGATTTCTAGCAATGCAGCAGCGGAAAGACCTTGCAGTGTATTCCACAGTGCTAACAAGCAAACAAAGTAGGAAAAGAGATGAACGGATGGATAGATAGGCAGATAGAATAATCTAACCAGGACTCTATCCTCTATTGTAAATTTTATCTGAATAGGGGAAAAGTGCGGGTGGAGTATGCTTAAACAAGGCCTATTAGCAGTAAATAGTTCTGCCAATATCTGTCACAGTGGGAGAACTCCTCCAGCAATTTTCCCGATTAATTATCAGTGGCAAGCGTACTGGTGTTAATTTTGCTGAGTCTGAATGAACTCTGCTTCGCCACACTCAGATATTGTTTCTCTTGCTACCAGTAGCATGAACTACATGTTCAGGTCATGCTGTATCAAAAGAGTGATAATGTGTTTATATAAACATAAGAAGCACCTGCTTTTACCATACTTTTAGCTAATTTCCAGTTCCCTGAAATCTTCCTAACAGTGTTCGGAATAGATGTACTGCTTTTGTGCATGGATGTAGAAATGTTTAGAAATACGCTTCTTTGCCCTTGCTTGAGGAGATAATTACCCACAGTATGTACCCTACAATGTGGATTCTGTGAGCTAGTGGCTCATAAAGGCTAGTCCAAGAGTAAATGTCAACAGTCTATGGTGTAGTGTCAGATGCTCTGGATATTATAGTTAAAACAGAAATAAATATTAGCTTCAAATTTCTTGAGGTTCTAAAAATAGGGCTAGGTGAATTTCTCTTATGAAACTTTACTAAAATGGACAGCAAGTTAAGAAAGTGCTTAATACTCCTTTTAAGATCTCACCCCGCATTTTTTTCCCTTTGTTTAACTGGGAAACCAGAGACATTCTCACATTCATTCAAAATTTTACTTTGGCAAAACTCATGACAACTTGAAGATGATTAACACTCTCGTCTCTGAGAAATTTCATGAGACCCATTGCTCTCATTATAACTCCCTCATTTCTGTTTGTTTGGTTATGGTAAATTTAACTTTCTCCTCAGCAGGGACTCAACCTTTCCATCAATAATTCAGTTAAGACAAATTTCATTCACAACAAACAGTAATAGATTTTTCAGTTTTACATGTAAACTAGATGAAAAAAATACATTTGACTGAGTTGAAGTATTTGAGGTCCCCCCCCCAAACTTCTGCATTAATTAATTATTTCTTCCCAATGTAGGCATATAGCGCTTCTGGATCATGACCACTGATTTCAAATACAGCAGCAGAGTATTAATTTGGAAGTCTTACATAAGATTTGTTGGTTGTTAAGGTCTGTGGTGCCACCAGGGCAGGACTTGGTAGCAGAGTTCATGGTCTCTCTCAGGATAATGAGCAAAGCCTGCATGGTTTTGGCCAATTTATAAGATTTTGAGGTAAGTTAAATAATAGGCATTACTATCCAAAGATACCATTCCCCTCCATAAGACCATTAATTCCAGAGTCTAAAATTACCTAACTGTTCCACTGGTAAGGTAAGGAAGGGTAGATACAAAAAAAAACGGACTGCAATATGGAATACTGGTGCTTCAGACTAAAGGAATATACAGGTGAACTGGAAAGCATCTGCTTGCAAAAAGCAAAAGGAGATATTGTATCTCAGGATGTTGAAAATTATACCAAATGGGTGCAATCCTGTTGGTGTCAGACATAAGTATCAGTTCCTTTATACATGCAGTTACATTTGTTGTTATATATATTTGGTTCATCGTTGAACAAGTGGAATTCCACAAGTGTAACCATTTCATAGGGGCATAAATCTTATTGTTAGTCCCAATTAGAGCAGAATTATTGAATCAATTGGATTCACTGGTGTCTTGAATCATCATTTAGCAACTGATTCAATGAGTCTTGTCTAGTTGAGACTAATCAACAGGAATCCAGTCATACACTTATGCATTCTTGGAGGATATATCAGTTCACTGGCATTGCAAAAACAGCCTCTATGCATTTCCCATCACGCAATTAGAAAATAAATAAGCATATTGGCAGATACACAATGAGTTGCATAAACTGGAATTCAGCAGAAGTGTGGTGCAATGCACCTATTGTGTAACTGTGTGAGTATAGAATCAGTGTGAATGTAGGAGCTCAGCTAATTTTTATTTGTAAAAAGCCGCAGTGTGTTTTAGCTTATTGTAGAGTCTCAGCTGTTTTTTAGGGGCTGTAAAAACTTCACCAAAGAAGAACTAGTTGCTTGAATGGCCACACCTCAAAACTATTGGCTAAGATCCTGCCTCAGAGGCTACGATTCATAATTTTATAATGATGGAGCTACACCACTGATGTAGTATGCAACCATGATAATGAATTGAGGTGATGTACAATAGGACACTGTGGAATATGTCCCATTGTGCAACATGTGCCACCACAATGCATGTCCTATGGTCCCAAAGGCATACCTAAATCTCTGCTCCATCCCTGAGAATACAGGCATTGTGCAACATTGTGATTCAGTTTTACATGATCGTAAGTTAGTTTATGATACCATAAATATCTAACAGGATGCCAACCATCTTTATTAAAAGTGCTTGTGTTTTAAAATCTGTGGATTGTAATAGTCTGTGGGATCCAGCATGGTGTCATGATTTAAGTCTTGAGTTATGACTCTGAAGACAATCTATTTTCAGCCATGGAAAGCCACTGGGTGACCTTGGGCAAGGCACACTATCCCAGCCTCAAAGGAAGGCATAGGCAACCCCATCTGGACAAATCTTGCCAAGAAAACCCCATGATAGGTTTGTCTTAGGGTCAGCATAAGTCAGCAATAGCAACATTATAACAGTCTGAAAAAAATTACTGTAGTGACTAGATCTCATCCTCTATTCAGTGGTAACTCTGGTAAAACACAGTTATGCTGGTCTGTGACTGTAATAAAAATTTTATATTGTGTTGTATTGTCAAACACAGTATATATAATTACCATACAGATAATTTGATTAACCAGGAAACTTATCCAACTGCCAACCAAGCAAAAACAACTCAAGGGAGCGTCTGCAACATTTTTGGATTATAATATTCTGCAACCAACTTTCTTTCAATGAATTCAGTTGATCCAATTTAGTCCTGTTCAGAATATTCACTCATTTATTTAAATGTTTTTATCTGCCTTTTATCATGCAGTCTCAAGGTGATATACAATTAAAAAAAACAATTGCAACAATTGAAAACAATTCCAGATTCAAAAGAATAAAATAAGTCAAACAGGAGAAAAAAAAAACGCTAAACCAGTCAACCAGTTACAACAGGTTAAAAGGCTAAAACAGGTTAAACCATGTACAGGTACACATGAAAAGTGAATTAGGACCCGAAGACTTCATAAAAAGTAATGTTTTGTAACTTGGTGCCAGAGCCAGCAAGGTGTAGCAGTTTGAGTGTTGGATGATGACCTTGGAGACCCAGGGTTTCATTCCCCACTCAGCCATGAAAACCCCCTTGGTGATTTTGAATGCATAATGTACTCTCAGCCCCAGAAAACCCTATGATTGGTTCACCTTAGGGTTGCCGTAAGTCAGAAATGACTTGAAGGCACACAGCAACAACAAGCCAGAAGAAAAACAGCATCATCACCACTTGGTTCTCCCAAGATGACGGAATTCCACAAATTGCGGAGTGAGGTACAACAGAGAAGGCTCTCCCCATGTTGTCTTGCACAGAACATGCTGAATTCTGCCCCAAAAGCTCATGCATGTATGTGTGCGTCTATGTGTTTTGCATAAAATAAAGTCCTGAACTATGAATTGTCTTCAAAGGCTGTGAAGTTTTCAATGATTTTCTCAACTCAAGGAGAATATAGAAAAAGTATTTGGTTTTCCTTGTGGGAAAAAAAAAACTATGAAGATTTACAACCGTAAATATCCATTTTATTATCACCCACAAAAACACATGGTAGACCCTTTCCACACGGGGGATGGCAAAACGAGGGGAAACGGGGCGGCGCATGCGGGGACGGAACTTACCTTGAAGCGGGGTGCTCCGTCTCCGCGGGGAGCAGCGCGAATTAGCTGCTCTAAACGTTGGCGGCGCTCAGTGGCGCCCAAAATGGCAGCTGGCGGCTTCCGGCAGCGCTCTGCCAATCAGGACAGCGTGCCAGCCAGAAGCCTGCCCCTGGGCAGCTCTGCAGGGATGCGCTAGCGCATCCCTACTGTTCTAAATGGGGCACTGCGATGGAGTAGCGCGCACAAGTTTTAAAAAGACCACTTGAAAAGTGGTCTTTATAAAACACGGAGCGCCACCCCTGCGGCCGCATGAGAGCGGTTTGAGGTCTAGAACCTCCCCTTTTTTTCACCACTCTTGCACACCCCACGGTGTAGATGACCTCCGTATCCGGTCGTCACAGCGCGGGGTTTTACCCCCATGTGGAAATGGCCTCAGTTAAATGTGTTAGTTTTTAACTGAGCTATAGGACTCTAGACTTCTCCTCTGAGGGAGTCGAGGCTGAATCCCTCATTGCTGTCCTTTTGCCAGCAGATGAGGACCTTCTTATTGTAGCAGACTTCTTAGGGGTGACTATTTTATAAGAAAATGGCTTTTTAAAGTGCGCTGCACTACTTTTGTTCACTGCTTTTAAATCATTGGTTTAAATTTAATACTATTTTAATCATAATGCTTTGTATGTTTTTAGCTACACAGGTTTTTGATTTTCTTTTTGATCTCTTAAGCTATTCCAAATCCCTTTTCCAAGAAAAAGAGGGATATAACTATAAATTTATAAGTGTAAATATAAAAAATAGAATAGAATAGAATAGAGAGCAGAACAGAAAGAACATACTCCTTGCTGCTTTTGCTGAAACAAACTAATGCAAGTTATCCCATACTTTCAAAAAGAAAAAAAATGAAAACCATATTTTCAATAAGATCAAAAATGACAAAGCTTCTGATTTGAGGGGATTTTTTTTTCCAGTTTCTGATAACTTGAGGTCTTACCACTTAACAGCAGTTGGTCTAGGGGAAACATTTGTAGAAGACCAATTTATCTCACACTGTAATTCAAAGAAGTGAATTTTCCACTTCCAAGACTGCAGTGCGAATTGGCCATGAAATCAACACAAAAGAATGAGTGGAATACACTGATATATTACACCCTTCTTTGTTCCCAGTTTTATTTCAACCTTCTTGTGTATACTTACTGTCAGGCAAACAAACATATTGGTGTTGAAGGGATATATTTGAATACAATTTTCCATGTTAGCTGAACTGCTTGAAGAGGTTGTGCAGAAATGATTAGCTCCATTAAATATGGAGGGACTGGCACAAAGCAACGCTGATTGGTTAATGAGGATTCTCAGAGATGTAATTATGAGACTACACCTGCCCAGGTTGGGATCCATTAACTAAGAACTATGATTTTATACAAAGAATGGCACACTCCAGGGTGTATATTGTTTGCCTCCTCACACCCCCACCCCCACCAACCATAACTGAGCTTTACATCAATGGCACCATAACTACCTATTGCTGAGCTTCTGCTAAAAAGGCTTCTGCATACAAATTAAGACAACTTAGAACAAATGTGACTCACATCAGTTTCTGCAAGGGAAAGGGGGAGAACTGGAGGCCAATTTGAAGTCCAGGAAGATCATACAGTTTAAGGATCTAAATGTTCAATCTATTATTGGCTGCTCATGGCATTGAGGGGGGTGGTAGCAGTTGAGGGCTTGCTGCTTTACAATTAGCATTTTGCTTCCAAGAACAGAGCTTCCTGTTTGATAGAAATCTGTGTTTGAGATCTTGGATCTCTACCAATGGCAGCAAGTGGCTCCCATGTCCAAGAGGTGGTAAATCTGCTCTGGGTTTTACTCTGAACTTTCAAGACACCATCCAAGGTGCCGAATTCTATCACACAAATGGGTTCCACATCAAGGGTAGTTCCTTTACAGTTTGAACCAAGACCTAATGGAGATTTACCACTGCCCCATTAAAACACCAGCTTCCATCAATGTCAGCTGAATCGCTGCCAGCTCCATTGACTGAGTATGACCAGCAGGAGAGAAGGTGTACAACCTGCACTCCCAGGGAGAATTATAGTTCCAGGAATATCATTTTTTACCTTCCTTCTAGGCCAAAGAGTATGTTTTCATGGTAGAACGCAGTTCTTCCAAAAGAAAATAGTGCCTCTCACAGTTCATTACCACTCTAGTGAATATTTATCATACAGATTCTGACAAAAGATTTACATCGTTCCTGCGAACATTTTGGCTTTTTGACTTTTTTTTTTTTTTTTATAATTTGACTTCCATTCTAGCGTTCTTCTGCCATCTTTATTCTCCAAATAGTGCACCATTTAGTTCAAACAATCTGCCTGTTTCCTTGTGGGTAACATATCTTATCAGAAGCACTACTAGATCACACCAAAGATCCAGATGATCTGACAGACTATATCTTCCCATATGAGCCTTGCTGTACTCTGAAGTCCTCAGGAGAGGCTTTTCTCTCACTCTGAAACCTCACAGGCATGTCTGGTTGGGATATGGGACAGGGCTTTCTTTGTGGCTGAACCTTGGCTATGGAACTTCCTGTCTAAGGTAGCTAGAATGCTCCCCTCCTTGCTCACCTTCTACCAGCAGGCAACTACCTTTTTATTCCAACAGATTTTTGAGACATGAACATTTTAAAAGAAAGAGATTCTAAAATTGTGGCATATTTTTTTTAATTGTTCTTAAAATTATTTGAATGGTATTTTTTAAATTATTGTTGATGTTGCTGACATTTTAATTACATTTTCACATTCACCTTTTGTATGTTTTAGCCATAGCCATCAATTGTCTTGCTGTTCTTTTAATAGTTGATTGATTGATTGTTGTGTGTTTTAGGGAGTTGGTTTTAGGTGGATTGGTGGGTGGGGAGTATTGGGTATGTTTTTTAATGTTTTTAATGTTGTTCGCCGTCTCGATCCATGTGGAGAGGTGGGATAGAAATAAATATTGTTATTGTTATTGTTATATTAACAAAGATCCTCCTCCTCTTCTTTATCATCATCATCATCATCCAGCATTTTCTTCACTAGTTACTTTTGGGAGGGCCACAGTCACAATAAGTGCAACTGCATCTTCCCTTCCTATTCTCCAGCTAGTGACAGACTAAAGTGTGTTTAATTGGTACCAGAGTATTCACCACAACTAGCAGCTTCGTTCTCAATGAATTTCTCTAATCCTTTCTTAGAAGCATCAAAAAACAAACAACAGTTTCAGAATTGACTTCATATAAGGAACTGCACTGTAACTATTGTTAACTTGATTCTATATCTACCTCTAAGCCTTAATCCAGCACCACTAAATTCAGTGAATGTGAAACTCAGCAGATGCTTGAAATGGGTAAGTATGGCCTTTCAAGTTTTCAGTGTCCATCATTCCGTATAATTGGCAAACACACGCACGCGCACAAACATTCCATATTCCAAGACAATCCCTATCAGTCCAGACATGGTGGATTTGGGAGGCATTACAAAGAAAATGCATGTTGCAAACATCTCAGTGAAGTATATTGCACGAAACCAAAGCAGCATTTTGGATTGTGTGCTAGAAGTGCCAAATAACAATGCAAGATGTTCTCATGTGAAAATGTTCCATAAAGACAAGGGGAAATTCCATCTCAATTGCACTTCCAAGTGACCAGTTACAAGGATGCTATAATAATGCTGCATTCATTCTGTGAACATATGGACGGGAGTGAGACAGAGAGAGGTGAATAGGACTGGCATATGGAGCTTTGAGTACTTCCGAGTGCTGTTTCACCATGTGATGCTTTGGTGCGGCACATACTAAGCTGCTCTGTCACGAAGGAGCCACCAGCTGGATTAAGATTTGTAACCCCATTAGAAGCCAGTTCTCCAGGTCTCAGTGCTCCAGGCTAGAGTTTGTGAGCAGCTGGCTCCCTTGAGAGAAAGGAAATCTGCTGCAATGAATCCCTGACACAGACAGAAGGTGGTAAAAGAGCTCTTAGTGAGTGTGCATGCACACTTGCACACGCACACACACACTATAAGGATGGTGTATAAATGATTTAGTATAATTTTATACGTATACATCGTCTTAGTATATGTCGTGATTATATTGTACAAGTGTAGATTTTCCCACTGGATTCAGACTTCCCCAGCCTGATCTACATGGCTTAAAATTAACCAAATGTACAATGAAAAATTTTTTAAAAATCCAGGAATTGAAGTGGTCAAAATAAGCACCAGTGAAATCTCAGAAGTCCCGTAAAGCCATTTCTGAGGGATATTAAGGACCAAAGGGGGCTCCATACACCTTGAACAGAAAGAAGATAAAATATGCAAAGTTTTTTTAAAAAACCTTTACATCTCTGACTAATTTGTATAATTTGCATGGAACATGAGAATCATCCTTTCTTGGGACACAATTTAGCTTAGCAAAGAATGGGAGCTGAACCCTAGTGTTCAAAACTGGTTTCAGGACTCACACCTGGCAAACTGATAAACATTGGTCTTAAATTAGCAATTTCATGACAACATAAATGTGGGTCAAAACTATCATTACAACTTTGTTTGGTTTCTTTCTTTTTCCTTTTCTTAAAATAAGAGAAAGACAGAGGTAAAGGCAAAGAAAATGGCCTCTGGCTAATCACGTGGATGAAAATTAGTGCATTCAGCTCCTCCCTGGATACTATCACAGCAGCTGGTGTCAGTGGGGTGGCAAATCTGCTCTGCGTTTCAGTCTGAGACAATTTCTGCATGTTACCTGATCCTGTCGTCCTCCTGTCGCAATCCCAGCAGCACCTTTGCCGAGAAGAAAGTGCAGCAGGAGTTCTCCATCCACACCTGTCTTCCTGCCGAAGGGAGTGCGAGCAACAAGTGTCTGCCTTCTGCAGCACAGTTGGGCTTTTTCCATGCTGTGCCAGGGAGGGAAGTGCCTCTATCATGCTTATCATGCAGGATGGCAGTGGTACCACAACAATGTTGTGCAGAATCACAACCTGCGGACTGCTGACATCTTATCCCCATAATGGGATTGTGACGCCATGTGGAACTGGCCTGAAATTTTGTCTGAACTGTCAGGGAAGCAATCTGGGACTTACTCTAAGTTATTCAAGCTATTGAAACTTATTCCCAAGAAAGTTCAGCACCTTCCACCACAGCTGAGACTAAACACCTGGAGAGGATTTACCATTCCATTGGCACTGGAGCCCCACTGACTGGGAAACGATGTAGGAGTAGGCAGATGGTTACACAGTAAAGAGCAATCCATTCCATCCACTGTGTCTTAGAGCAGATGGGAATCATCAGACATTACTGGAGTGGTATCCCCATGTGAACACAGCATATTCTCCAATGGTTCTAGTTTGGGAGTCCCAATCAACAGTCTGTTGTGCCACTTTTCCGCTGCTTTTAAAATGTCCCAGTTTCTTTCTCCTTCTCCCGCTTTCCTGCTTTGCCCTTGGCTTACTTCAATTGCTGAGCACTAAGTCAAAGGGAAAAGCAATTTTCACTCAACTGAGCAGTGGGAAGGAAGAGTAGGGGCAGAATCTTGTCCTTCATAGAAGACTTAAGGCAAAATGTTACAGCCTCTCCTAGTTTGTGTGCGCTTCTTCATTAATACCTTTTTCCATTCTGATCACAATCTGATGCTGTTTGACAACACATGTCCTGGTTTTCATTTATAGATGCTGGAAAGCATGACAGGTATGCACAGTTTAACATACACTGGCAAAAATCACTGTTTTTTAAATTCATTAATTAATTCATTTATTTTAATTTATATCCCACCTTTCTCCCAACATAGAATGCTGCTTTCTACCAAATGAAACCATTGACCAGGGATGGCAAAGAAATCCTGTTAATCGTGTTTGTTTTTTGCTGTGTTAATCGTGTGTGTTTGTTTTTCATATCCCATTTGTTGTCTCCACAAACATTAGCGAACATGTTTGTGCAAATCTTTAGATTTTCCATCATTGTGGTTTTCCATCATTTTTTTTCTTTTCTCTTTTTAATTTAGATTCAAATAAATGTTAACAACTCACAATGCATATCATTCAGAAATGTGTACGAGCATGATCTAAAGTTTCATGTTCAGAAAAAAAAAAGTTTTAAAAAAGACTATATTAAGGAAGTGCACAGCCAAATAATACACACATTTCCATGCAGAAAATCTATGAAGTCTTTTTTAAAAAGATAGGAAGAAAATGCAGTTGGGATTCAGAGAAACACAATAAAAGAAAAACTAAGAGAGTTTCATATCCCTGCTACTAGTTGATCTGTCTGAGTAGTTTCTGCATCAGAGGTCAGAAGCATATAGGCCCTCCAGATGTTGATTCCTGGCAACGCTCATCACCCTCAGTCAGCATGACTGAAGGCAGATGGGAGTTGTTATCTAATAGCATCTGGAGGGCAACACGATTTCCCATCCCTTAACTATACCCACTGTCTGTAAGGAACTTTTTGGGTTTCAGACAAAAATCCTTAACACTCATCTCATATCTATAGCCTCCATGAGGTTTGCTAAGAACAAAGAACAGCCATTATAGTCTTCGACATATGAATACTCCTGTTACCCTGATTTCTGGGGTCCTGTGGGGGACATCACAATGTGCTCCAAATACTGGGGAATGGGAATTAGCCAGAGCACAAGCTGTAGCACTACAAGAGGCAGGATAACCTAGCGAAATATTTAAACCCAATTTTTATGGGGTCAGGCCAAGCCAAAAACCAAGCAAAATTGTCTAAAAAATGATTTTATTGAGGGGAATTCACACATGCATGCACGCACACATGCATGCACAATCACACATTCACACAAGAGCTAGCTGAAAGAGAAAGGGAGGAAAATTATAGAGAGGCTGAGGGATTGGGGGGGGTTATGATTACCAGTCCAGAAGAGTAGTGGAGAGCAGAAATGTATTTTGGCTTAGGTAGGACCTAAGGGCAGTTCTCATTCAGGAACCAGACGGACAGAGTGACGGGTAGACCTTCAAGAGACTGCACTGGGCCTCCTCAAAGCAGGGGTATTTGTACCCTGAAAATGACTTGTGGCTGTGAAGGTTCCAGATGCAAGACAAAGGGAACCTGTTGAGGACAATGGGTCTTTTGCCTGTTGATGGGCTTAGTGCTTTGATTGACAAAGACATGATGAATGTTGTAATAGCTGTCTATTGTGGGTGCTGTGAAGACAGAGGAAAGAATCCAGGTGTACAAGGGATGAATAACTGTCAATCAGTGTCCTGGTGGGCTCCTCACAGTTGGATTCCTTGGAAAATTCCAGCTTCTATTTAAGCCTGTTATCCACAGGAATGGTGTGTATTTGCCTGACAAATGACTCAGTCTTACCTGGAGGAATTTTGGAGTTGACCTATGCTTCTCACATTTACAGTCAAATTCTTTCCCTCGCTCAGTTTGACCTCTCTGTCACCTTCCAGGCTTGAATTTGATATCAGAGCCAATAGAATGTGTTGCCAATTACATATGATGCCAATTAGGTATGGTGCCCATCCAAACCATACTGGTATTGGGAACCCCCAAAGCGGGGCCTTACACTCCTCTATTGTCTTTACCCAGTACAGTAACGTTTTGTCCATTTCCAGTGTGGGCACTAGAATGGCTCACTTATCTCCTGGCCACTTACCTAATTTTTCTAATACAGCAGCAAGGTAACATTGGAATGTGCAGCCACTGAGGATATAAACAGAAGGGAGGCTGAACAAAGAAGTTCTGAAAGGGATGCTTAAATGAAGTTAGGAATTAAATTAATTAAATGAGGACTTTGCAGTCAATAGCCAATAGATGGCTGCGGTGCTTGACAACTGGATTAAACATGAATGTTGCAACAACAGGTGATGTGCTGTCTGGTAAAAAAGTTGTATTTCTATGTTGGAGATGGTGGTGGTGGTTTTGAAAATAAGAAATGTAACCTAGAAAGCCCGCTGTACAAATGAGGCACACTAAAGGCCCTCTCACACTGCCCAATTACAGTATGATGACACCACTTTTATTTCCATGGTTCTGTCCTATGGAATCCTTGGACTGGCATTTTAGGAGGGGGGTTTAGAATTCATGTACAAAGAGATCTAGTGCCTCACCAAACTGCAAACCCCAAAATTTTGTATATGGTAGTTAAGGTGGAATATAGTATTATAATTGTGTAGTGTGAAATAGCCCCTAGCCATCTTAAAGTGAAAAATGTTTTTTTAAAAACAGTCTGTGATTCAACGTATGCTTTGGGTAAAAGGGCAATAGAAGTGAAATTCTGGTTAGTAGGGTAGCCAAATTTATTGTGCCTAATTTATCTCTCCTTGCTCAGTCTCCAACCAGTAACAACCACCTAAACTAGACCTGCAAATTCACTTTCATTCAGGTTCTCAGTATATCAAAACCTGTGAATAGCTAATGAGACAATTATACATCTCCAGTCTTTCAAAGCCAGCTCTTGCTCAATGCAAAGTAGTCAGACAGCCTGAGGCATGTTCCATCATGTGCCAGGTGGCTGGGATATGGTCTCAGAGAGACCATTCACCAGCTGCAGATAACTTGAGGGCAGTTTGTTCTCCTTTCTCACCCCCGTAACATATATAATTGTGTAGACCCTTCCTCTCCTGGGACTTCACCCTTTCAAACAGACCATCTTTAGTGTGGCATTAGTATCTGGTGGATTTTAGGAGTATAAAAAGACAGAAACAATCTTCTTTAAAACTCCTGTTTGTTGATTTCCCCCTTTTAGTCACTGGAAAGATGTCCAAAAGTTTAAGAATATTAACCGAAGTGAGACTCTGGTTGATCAGAACCAAAGTTGATGTAGACAGAGTGCTGCAAGGTGAATTGGAACCATATCAGAAATACTAAGTAGTTCATGCACTGTAGTGGCTAGAGTGTTGAACTGGGACTTGGGAGAGCTACATTTTAGTTGTCACTGAGCCATAAAAGTCAGGGTACCTCCAAAATAACTTTAAAAAATGCTAGAAAGTCCCACATTTTTTTTTCATGTTCTTTCCAATTTTATTTTGGAGATCCATAGATGTCTTGTTTATCCCAGAATATTTTTGTCTGCTCCTAGTACAATCAGAGACCATTTATAAAAGCTTCCCAGGTTGGTTTATTTTAACCCAGTATAAACTGGGAGAGCCAGTATGATGTAGTGGTTTGAGCACTGGTCTGTGACACTGGACACCAGGGTTCGATTATGGAAAACCACTGATGACCTTGGGCATATCCACACTCTCAGCCTCAGACAACCTCATGATTGGTTCACCTTTGGGTTGCCATATGTCAGAAAAAACTTGAAGGCACTCAACAACATAACAACAAATAAATTGGAAAGAACAGGAACAAAAACTGGGACTTTTTAATCAGTCTGGATGTGTCTCACTGGATAATCTTGGGCCTATCACTTTTCCTCAGCCCAGCCAACCCTATAGGATGATCATGAGGATAAAGGGGATAACTGAGGACCTTGTGTGCTACCCTAGCTCACTGGAAGAAAAGGGATAACGCTGCTGTAATGATAGATATTTAAAGCAGCTTCTTTATTTTTTTCTTCTGTGCTCAGTACTAATAAAAGCACATCTTTTAAAAGCACAACAAAGCCCACTTTGTTCTCCGCATAGGAGTTTGAGCTAAATATGGCCACTTCCGCACTACACTGTTATAGTGCTATTATTCCACTTCCAACATCCTGTGGAATTCTGCGATTTGTAATTTACTGAGGGTAAAGATGCCCCTCTCTAAACTGCAAAGCCCAGGATTCCATAGGATGTTGAAAGTGGAAATAATAGTGCAGTGGTTCTCAACCTGTGGGTCCCCAGATGTTCATGGACTTCAGCTCCCAGAAGCCCCAGCCACTATGGTCAATGCTCAGGGCTTCTGGGAGCTGAAGTCCATGAACATCTGGGGACCCACAGGTTGAGAACCACTGTAATAGTGCTATAACAGTGTAGTGCGGAAATGGCCTAGGTGTAAGCAGTTATCTTCATCATTTTTGTGTGGAAAGATGACCCATGTGATGTCCCCCTGCACTTCATCATAAAAAAGTGGATGTACTGCCATTATATAACAACAAATAATAATCATTTTTATTTTTTTAATTTCTTACCTCTCTCTCCCCACTTTCCACTCAATCAAATTAAAAAATGTTTATTTGGATTATAAAGTCTGACAAACTTCCTTCTCAGGACTATGACTGCCACAAAACCCCAGCTAGCCTGGACACTTTAGTTTAAAAAGGAACTTTACTAGTTCTGCCTGAGAACACCCTGCTGTATTACTATATATCCTGAATGTTTCAGCATGAAGACCTTTTAAATAATAGCTAGGGAGCTGCCCCCACCGGTCTTGTCTGTGTGTCACTGCTGCCTTAGTGCTGTTGCAGCCTTGCAAGAAAACCTTTGCTCACCATGTCTCACTTGAAATAGTTCTAGATGGAAGTATCTATCTGCTTTGCCATGGGCTGAGAGTGAAGCTGGGCTTCACAGGCTTTATTGATGCAAGTTGTAAATGAAGTGTGAAATGAAACATTTCTTCTTGCTACCCTGAGAAAATACAATACGATCAATGAACTGTACTGCACTGTTTGCCGTGACAGTTTAGCTTCTGAACCGCTGCTTACAACCTACATGAAACCAGGGTCACTAAAAACAGTCACAGTTCCCCAGGAGCTGTTTTGATGCTGTTTTTTCCCCCTCTGCTCTGTATGCCTTCTTTTCATTTTACTGAATTATTACTCAGGGAAAAGCCAAGGGGAGCATAGTTTAGGTTTGTTAAATTTGGGCAGGTGTGAGAAAGAAGGGAGCATCGATTGTTCTACTAATGGTCATCTTGTTGAAGTTGGGTCATAGCTGGATAGGGTGAATTAAAAGGCTGGCTGAATCACAGACAAATACAATTTCTGCATGTGTGTGGCAAGGAAGGTACATCTATCAATATTGATCAGCCAGAGCAGCTAAATGGAACTGCTGTGTTCGGTGACAGTTCCTTTCTGGCTGGATATGTTGTGGTGTATTTGTTTTGATTTTTTTTTAAAAAAGTCTGTAATATTTACAGTGAAGTATCTACTTTTGTACAATTATATTCCTGTGTCTTGCAACTTCACTGATGAGTTGTATCCTGTAGACCTTTATTGTGGAAAAATGATTTATACTCCAACCTGGCAGACACAAATACTCAGCATTCATGGTTCAATGGCTGAACTGTTCTATCTGCAAATTAACATGAATCATACAGTTTCCTTCCTTCCTTCCTTCCTTCCTTCCTTCCTTCCCTCCTTCCTTCCTTCTTATGTATGGTCCAAAGCAATCTATTAATATATATGCAAATTAATCTACATATCTACTTCATGAGTACATCACATGTATCCCTACCACCCACATTTTTCCTCCCTCTTTTCCTTTATTATTTTTTTTAACCAAAGTGTAGCCTTTCCTTTAAAAAACCACAAAGAACCTTTGGCTCTTTGGTTGGGAGTTTAAAGCAACAACTTTAGGGTCTTTCCACACTAGACTGTTATAGCGCTATTATTCCACTTTCAACATCCCGTGGGATCCTGGGGATATAAAAGTAGCAATAAAAAGAGAAATGGACATAAAAATTCTGTCTTGGAATATTAAAGGGATAAGTATACTTGAAAAGAGGAGGAAGATATTTCACTACTTGGAAAAGAATAAATTCGATATAATCTGTTTGCAAGAGATAAGGATAAAGAAGGAGAGAATAAAGCTCCTACAAAATAATAAACTAGGAAAAGAATTTGCAGCAATAATGGAGAAGAAGAAGAATGGAGTAGTAATATATGTGAATAACAGAACTGAAGCATAAGAAATATTTAAAGATGAACAAGAACATTATATTGGGGTTGAAATCAACTGGCAAGTCCAAAGAATACTCTTGGTTGGAGTCTACGGCCCCCATAATGGGAAAGATAAATTTTATAAAAATTTGGAAGGACAAATCATGGAAGTGGATTGTGATGGAATAATTCTCCTTGGAGATTGGAATGGAGTGATAGATCCCCTGATTGATCATAAATCAGATAAGTTCATCAAGAAGAACCGGGGAAACTCCCTAGATCATTCAAAGAGATGATAATCTACAGTTGCTGGACACCTGGCAGTACTTATATGGGAAGGCAGAAGACTTTACATTCTATTCAGGTAGGCATTCATCATTATCAAGACTTGATACATTTCTAATCTCCAAGACATTATCTAATAATATACAAGAAATGGAAACTCTTCCAAGGGACTTATCGGACCATAACGCTGTTCTGTTATATCTGAGATCCAGAAAAAGAGAATTCACTTGGAGATTAAACAAAAGATCACTGCAGGATGAAAACATACTTGATCGAGCAAGATAAACTTTACAAAGATACTTTGCTGAAAATTTAAATAAAGGAACTGATATTGGCAATGTTCAGGATGCTAGCAAAGCAGTAATTAGGGGCTTTTTTATACAACAAAATTCAATTTTAAAGAAAAAGAGGAATGAAAAAATTCAGAAAATAAATGATCAAATAAAGATTAAGGAAAATGAGCTAAAGCACAAACCTACTAGCAAATCTATCCAGAAGGAAATATGGGTCTTACTGAAACAACTGAGCATTGAATTAACAACAGAGATAAGTAAAAAATTACTCTGTTTGAAACAAAGAAACTTTGAGTGGGCCAATAAGCCAGGGAAATGGCTGGCCTACAGATTAAAGAAGAAGAAGAAAGAAGAGCAATTACACAAATTAGGATTGGCAAAAATATCTATACATATTTAGGAAAAATCAAGAAGGCATTCACCAAGTATTTCTCCAATTTGTATCGAAGTAAAAAGGTGGATTTGGGAGATGTGCAACGACATATGGAGAAATTAGAAATTAAGAAATTAACAGCAGAACAGAGAACAAGTCTCAATCACCCAATTACAATAATGGAAATAGTGGAAGCCATAAAGTCAGCAAAGAAAGGGAAAGCCCCAGGACCAGATGGCTATCTGCAGCTTACTATAAGGCATTGCAAGACCATCTACTTTTACCACTTCAGTAAACAATGAATGCGATCTTTGAAGGAACAATCCCAAAATCATAGAGTGAAGCTTATATAACTATGTTTCCTAAAGAAGATAGAGATTCCCTTCTGGTTAAAAACTACAGACCAATTTCATTACCTAATGTGGACTACAAGATATATACATCAATAATGGCAATGAAGATGAAGAAAATCTTGAAGGAAATTATTAACAATGAACAAGTAGGCTTTCTACCTAATAGACATCTGAAGGACAACATGAGATACGTTTTGAATATTATAGAACACTTTGAAAAGCAACCAGGGAAAAAGATGGCATTGTTATTTCTGGACATTGAGAAAGCATTTGATAGTCTGAGTTGGGACTTTATGTTTGAAGTCTTAGCAAAAACGGAGGTTGGACGCCATTTTATGAGAAGTATAAAAATGATCTACCAGAATCAGACAGCCCAAATTCTGATAAATGGTGAAAAGAGTGAGAAAATTTACACTACTAGAGGCACTTGACAAGGATGCCCGATCTCCCTTAATTATTCCTAGTAGCTATAGAAACATTGATTATAAATGTTAAATCAAACAATAAGATTCATGGAGTCAAAGTAAAAGGCAAGGAGTATAAGATCAGAGCCTTCGCTGATGACATAGCTATAATACTAGAAGATCTGATTAAGAGCACTGAAGAACTGAAAACACTTTTAAAAGTATTTGGACAAATCTCTGGATTGAGAGTAAATGAAGAGAAAATGAATTTATTGATAAAGAATATAAATAAAGAGGAGAAGGAACTAACCCAAAAAACAGAGTATGCAATCTTTACAAAAGTAAGATATTTGGGAATATATTTGATGAAGAAAAACTCAGATTTATTTAAGAATAAATATGAAAAAATTTGGAAAGAGACCAAAAACAATCTTCAGAGATGAAAAAACTGAATTTATCTTTTTTTGGGTCGAATTTCTACAATCAAAATGTTAATCCTCATGAAACTCTTATTTTTATTCCAGTCTGATCTTTATCCATAAATAGATATCTTCCTTTGGTTCCATATAAACTCAAGTATACCAAATCATTTAATTATTCACTTGAATTTCTTAAAGAATATAACTATATAATGTCCTCAATTTAAGTCCAATTTTAATCTGTAAAAGTCTCTACCGCTAGGTTTCCCCATCTGTTTCTTAAATATTGTATTAAAGGGGCCCATGTTTTTATAAACGGTCCCAACAATGTTCCTCTTACTGAGGCAGTTAACTTATAGGTTACAGCCATATCTAAGAGTTTAATTAACCAGTCATCCTCATTAGGTATATCAAGTTGTTTCCAGTTCTTAGCATATATAATTCTATCAGCAGTGGTTATATAAAATAACAGTTTCCCATATTTTTTTTTCAATTTTCTCATCTATCATGCCCAATAAATATAATTCTGGTTCCATTTGTAATTTTATACCCCAAATCTGAAATGAAAACCTGTCGAAGAAATTGTCAATAGCTCTCATTGTTAAACATTTGGATATTTTCTTCTGTGATACAATCATACTTTGTATCTCTCTCTCTCTCTCTCTCTCTCTCACACACACACACACACACACACACACACATTTCTTTTCTTCTTTTTGGAGTATTGATATATCTTATTTTATTATATAAAATCCGTTAATAAAAAATAAAAAAAAAATCCTAGGAGCAGCTAGTTGGCCACTGTGAGAGTATAGAATTCTGGGCTCCCTAGACCTGGGGTTTACTCAGGCAGGTCTCTTTTGTTGTTCATATGTTCTGTGCTAAGCAGGGAAGCCTCTGTTTTTCAGACTATGCACGATATACCTGCTACTACAGCATGCACACACATGAAAAGAATGCCTGATGTTAAATTTCTTATAAAAGGTGTCAGCATCTTTCACAGTGATTAATGACTCCCTCCCCCACCTCCTTTTATTCTGCATATTATATTGTTGGGCCTGGAGTTATCCCTTGTTTTACAAACAGATACAAGGTGAGATACAGCCACTGCAGTCAGAGCTCGAATGACACTAATAATGGCTTCTGGAAGAGTGTGGAAGAGTTTATAAAGGCTCCCTTTGTATGATGGCAAGGCTTATTCACACTGGAAATGCAAATTACATGATCTGTCAGCAATAGTAGTGGTGATGATAAGCAGATTGGTGAAGTGTGGTTATCTGCAGCCTAGGAACTATTTTAGCTTGTTGCACCTCCCTCCTCGACCTCCGCCTTTTCACTTAGAAAGTAAATTGGGCTAGAGAGGAAAATCTTGAAAAAGAGCATCCATTGTACTCAAAGAAAACAGTGGATGATTTATCATAGGATATTTTAACTTCACATATTCTTTTTTTAAAAAAAATCAAATATATGTTTCTCAAATATTCTAGGGATGGAAGGAATATTTGAAAATCTTTTTTTTTAATTACTCCCCTAACATGTACTAGACTGTGTTATCAACAAAAGTGAAACATATCACATTTTGAAAACTATGCTAAAACAGGGATGGGACTCATTCAGCTTTCCAGATGTTGTTGTACTGAAAGTCTCAGTAGCCCTAACCAGTATGGCCAATGGATAAAGAATGCTGCGATTCGCAATCCAGCAACTCTTGGATGGTCACTTGATTCCCAACCCATTCTAAACACTGGGACACTTACTAGAACAAGTGGAATTAACCGTTATTACAATGGTTTACATTTTTACCATGCCTTTCCTCCAATGAGCTCAAGGCAGTATACCTGGATCTCCTTCTTCTCATTTTATCCTCAGAATAGCGTCTGTGATAGATTGAGAGAGAATGGCTTTCCTGGTGTTACCCCATGTTTCATGGCTCAAGAGGACCTAGAACCTAGATCTCTTAAGTCCTCTTCCATATATCTCTCACTTTAAATTACTTGTGTAGTCTAATTCCTTTTTGTGTGGTAGTATAGGCCTCATGTAAAGATGATTTTCCCTCTAGTTTCTACCCTTGATGTTTCTTTTTATAAACCTGTTCTCCCAATATAAACTATCACAAATGACAGTTTATCTAACGTAGTCTTTCTTCTAGTATTGCTTCCCCCAACTTGAACCCTTCCAGATGTATTGAGTTGCAGCTTCCATCATTAATTTTTGGCTGGGATTGATGGGAGTTGCAGTCCAAATATCTGGAGAGTTCCTGCTTGGGGAAAATATGTAAAGTTGGTATGTTATAATACGGTAACAAATCCAGAAAAAAATCATATGTGTATGAATATCATGTCTAATCAATTCTGAAAATACACTGTTACAGACACACACAGATCAATGGCTAAGTGATGTGAAATCTTTGGTTTAACTTGATGATTTGTTATTTCATTTATTTCCTTGTTGGAACATGATAGTGAAGATTAGTTGAACTCACAGATCTTGGTGACTTGTAAGTGGGACAATAAAGAAATTTTGGGTTTTAGTGAAACTTTAATAGACCTAAACCAGATGCTGAACTCTATCCCAAAACAAACTCAGCAATTTGGTCATTCTTTGAAAACTCACATTAAATCATGGAACAGATTCCCTGCCTAGCTCACATGGAAGCCATTGGCCACTGCTGCTTCCAGAAGCCTTTACTAAAATAAATCTGAGAAGTGAGTTTGGCCATATCCATAACTTCTTTTTTTCTCTTTCTCCTGTAAGTGGGCAAAAGAGTGAAATTGGTGGGTAGGATCTGATGTTGTCATTCTGCTGATGGAATGGCTTATCAATAGAACTGGAGAAAGGGGATTTCTCCTCCTCCAGCAGTCCCAGACACTAGGGATAGATAAAACATTCAAAAATATTCAAAGAATTGTTGAAAAATATGATTTTTTAAAGTGTTGACAAACCCTGACAAAAAGAAACTTGGACTTACAAGGATCTGTAAACTATAGACTTATTATGTGCAAAATTCACCTAGAAAATAGAATTTTCTGCACAGGAAACAGTATTTTCAGCACATTTTCATGCAGAAATATTATTTCCTGCACAAAAAATGCTTTTTTTTCTGCTTAAAGAATGTAGTAATTGGGACCTTATCCTACACAAAAATTGCATGTACATGATTTGCAGAGAAAACAGCATTTTCTGGGCAGAAAACAGCAAAAAAATGTGCTGTACAGAAAGTACTGTTCTCTGTGCAAAAGAACCGCACATGAATTTTATGCAGAAGTCCCAAATTCTGAATAGGTTTCAAAAACTGCATGATATTCAAAGACTGTCTTGCAGCTGGAAGGATATCACTAAAATTACTTCCTGCTTCCTTCAGGGAGAAATATAGTGAAGAATGACATCCCTCCCAGAAACTAGCACAATACCTGTTCCAGAGAGCTATCAAACCAACAGCAGCACAGAAGGCTACAGAAGGAAGAAAAAGAGAATAAAAGAGAATAAAGTCCCTTTCTTCTAGCAGGCATCCACTTGTGTCAGGCCATTTTCATTTATTTGCTCATCATTTCATTTCATTTTTTCCCCAAAATAAATTACAGGACAAAACATCATCTGAATATAAGACCGTACTTGGTTGCAAAACATGCCATTGAAGATTTCAGCATATTTGCATATTTTGTTAGTATCTCAGTACAAAAAGTCTTGTGCTCACTAAGATTCCCTCAACCCAGTACTTCCCAATTCATTTGGGCACAAACTTTCCAACATTTTTGATAATATACGACACTGATTCTGACTAAGATCTTATCCCTCTGCCAAAGTTATTGCACTGACTGTAGAGACGAAGGAAACAGTGGTTGTGGCCAGAAAGAAATGGAGAGGCAAAGGAAGAAAAAAGGTGGTAGCCCTGATGGAAAAGAAGTCTTTCTGCTCTGAGTTGCCTATTTATCAAATACCTGGCTTCCAGGGTGTCTGAGCAGAGGAGGGGGTATCTGTGAAACAAAAACACTTTGAGGAGGTGGCTTTGACAATCACTTTTTCCTGGGCAGAGATATAAAACCATGATAATAATCTAAACCAAATTTCCCAGACATCAGTGCACACTGTTAGGCACTTTCTGCACAAGATGCCATACATGCACACAAGATGCCATAAATGGATTTTTTCTGTAATTAAGGCAGATTTTCTTGAAACACAGTAGCAACACCACATTCCACACCTCTCAGCATTAATGCGAAGTGAAGTAGAGTGTCTCTTCCATATTTTGGCTCTCCTCACCAGCCCTGATTGGCTGCCTGCCAGCATTGCCATTTTTCGTAATGCAAATTAATGTTTCCGCATTGAGGAGGCTTACGAGATATATGTGAATTAGGTAGCACAAAACGGATTTCTTCTATAGTTCACTTAATGTGTCCTAGCTACCACTTTTAGACTGGACAGCTACTAGATTACTATGACAACATGCGGAACCGCGTCCCCTGGGATGAATACAACTTGTAGCTACTCCATTTTAGTGATGCCATGCGGAAAGGGACTTAGTTTGTAAGTATTGCTGTTATGTGCCTTCAAGTCATTTCCAACTTATGGATACCTGGCCTAAGGTGAACCTATCATGTGGCTTTCTGGGGGCTGAAAATGTGTGATGTGCCCAAGGTGACCCAGTGAGTTTCCATGGCTGACCAAGGAACTGAAGCCTAATCTCCAGGGTCGTAGTCTAATGCTCAAGCCACTACATCACACTTTAAGTATAGTTAATTTTCTTCTCTTAATGGTACATCTTTTCTTCCCCAAGATCTAACTTCTAAGCCTGGGAATAATTCAGGTTTTCTGAAATATCTGTAGTTTGATTAAAAGCCACTCATCATTTGTTGAAAAGAAGATGAGAATGCATTCAGCTTTTCTGTTAATCATCTCTGTGATTACTGCATTCCACTGTAGGGGCAAGGATGCAACTATGTCACAAATACCAAGATGATTTTTAGATTAACTTTCCACAGCTTTGTCACAGCTGGTTCTTTTTGCCCTGTTCTCTTAATTTGTTGTGATGCTCAGTGCAGAGCCTGACTCAGGAGGTAAGAAATGCATGGCTCTCTCCAACCTACTAACAGAAAATAGGAGAAGGCATAATAGGATGAGACACAACACAGGTTCTCTTGCCAGATTTGCCCCACTTGTTTCTGCGTTCTATTTAGAAAGGACTAACATAGCTTACTAGGAGAAGTATTGTCATTTTCTCCTAACTCTCTGTCTTTTCTCCATTTTCCAAGTGGATTTCCACCCTTGCTTTCCTTTTATAATTTTTTTTCCCTCTCTCTCTCCAGACTTTCTAACCAGCAACCTTTAAATAAACATCGTCTGTGAGTATTTTCACAAGGGACATTTAAATCACAGACTGAAAGTCTTGTGCCATCTTAATGACATCATACTGACCTACCACGTTATACATTTTGAAATGTTAACATTTTCATGCTTTGAGAAATGCCATCCACACTATTTTCTAGTGCAGAAGAGGCTAAGTGTCCAAAAGTAAATTCTGGATGGCAATCTGGGAACAGAAAGCACATTCCTAAAAGCTTTGGGTGTTTCATTTTGCTTGGTTTGGTTTGTGATAGGAAAATGGCACCATTTTTAAAAAGGAAAACAAATACCCACATTTTGAAAAATCTATACTTGGCAAGTATTTTTTTTCTACAAAAAGTACATTTGAAACAATATATAATTATTTTATTTCCACTGTTTGTAGAGGTATCTTAGGTGCTTGGCAGGAATTAAGTGAGATTAAACAAAAGAGAGTGAAGAATGCAAGCCAGAGATAGGCAACTGTGGACATACCTGCCAATATTTCAAAGGTGAAAACTGGTATGCATTTGGCCAGATAACATCAGAGTGTGGGCAAAATGGCAGAAGTTATTCATGAGGAAGAACACACAAGCTAGGAGAGGCTGCAGCAGTTTGCTTTCACCTGAGCTACTTGGAAAGGCCAGATTTTGCCTCCCTTTCCTCTTCCTCCTGCTGAGCCAATGCAGTGCAAACTACCTTTGCACTTTGAGCTCAGACCAAAGAGTTTCAACATCCTATGGACAGTGGTGTAGCTTGGCATGAGCAGGGATGGTGGTGGAGATGCGGGGATAGGCAACTGTGTGGGTGGGGCGATGGCACATGGGGGACAGGCAAGGAGCGGTGGAACCCCCCAAAATTGCCACCCACCCCTGTCCCTACACCAATGCCTATAGAATCCTGGGGTTTGCAGTTTAGGGATGGGCCTTTAGAAATCTCAGCCACATTGCTCTTCGGCCTCAGTAAACTGCAAACTCTAGAATTCCACAGAATGTTGAAAGTTGAATAATAGCACTATAACAGTGTAGGGTGGAAATGGCCTCAGTCTGCAGCAATTGAAGTAAGCCAAGGACAAAGGGGGAAAGTGGAGATGAAGAGAAAAACTGGGGCCTTTTAAAAGTAGATGAAAAGTAGGATGATAAAGGATTATTTGAACTAGTCCTTGCTAAATAGGGTCAGTTGGAGGTTAGTTGTAGGTGGCTGAAGTGGCACACTACCATGCATGGGATCTTGACCAGCTGAACACCCGCCTTAACTGAACCTCCTAGAAGTAAAGGGGTCAACTTTTCTTTTTAAAGCATCTTAGAGAAAAAAAATCCCTTTCCATTTTTATTGTGGCCTTGGGGACAAATTTGCCATGGTTTTCCACCCCCTTGGGCTATGCTAAGCCCATAGGAAGGCTTTTATTTCAAGCAGAAAGGATTTTAGGAGTCAGCTTCCTGTCCAGAAAAGGCCTCTCTTGGGCCTAAAATTGTCAAAAAGGGACAAAAATATAACAAACAGGGAAAACAGTATTAAATCTAGCATTTTGTAGAGTGTATGCCTCAAAAACGGCCTTGATGAGTCACATGCAGTCCATGGTCCACAGTTTACCTACTCCAATATACAACACTGTATCTTAAGTCAGTAATAAAGTATTAGACTATTAGAGGATGGATATTAGGACTAGAATAGCACTAGTCCAAATCTGAGTCTTTGGCTTTAGTGGGATATTATGATAAAATCCAGGTGATTCCTGTTATAAACCCCTCTTTCAGAACCTTGTTATGTCCATGTGTGCCAGACTACCATGGCCATGCTGGCTTAATGATTCTAGGATGTGTACCAAAACAAAAAAAAAACATATTTAAACCCCTGAAGAAAAGGTCAAAATTAGGACTATACACTTCTGTAAAGTTCATCTCATTTCTTTTCCACATCCACATTCAGTCCAGACTCAAAAGTTTTCCCTCTCTTTCAAAGAGGTGAAATCCGCCCCTTCTTTCCTATAGTTTCTTTCCTCAAGCATGCACATTTTCTGCACATCTTGAAAACTTTATGTGCATTGCTTGATGGCATTCTTCCATGCTTTTCCCTCCATTTACTTCTCCATGTTTAGTTGTGTTTTGTGCACATTTAAATCTAACCATTTTCTACACACATTTTTCAAATTTATATTTTTCCCCAGACAATTTCTCAGCTATCCATTGATCTGAGCATTCCAGGATGCAAACTATATGTGGCACAAAGGCAAGCTGGGCAGTACGGACCTAGAAAAGTCAAGTGGTGCTTGGACTGAAACTGGATTCTTCACGCACCCCTAATCAAGGCTACCACATGGACTTCAGAGTTCAGACCACATTTGGACAGACGCCAAAAGCTGAGATGCCAACAAGTTTTCAGGGATCTTGGATCTCAGAAGCCCACTACTAAATCCATGCATCAGTATTTATTTATTTTGTTTATATCCTACCTTTTCCTGATGTGGGACTCAAGGTGATAAATAAAACACACTTTGTCATTTATTCTTGAATTCCCCCAGAGTCCTTTACCCATCAGATTGAAGTATGTCATCTTCTACTTTATGCTAGAAACATCAGAAACACTGAAATGTGTTTAATGTGTACATATGTATATTGTATTTGAATGGTTTTATGCTTTTTATGTTTTATGTTTTTAGTATATTTTAGTGTATTTTAGTCATAATGTGTTTTTATTTGTATTTTCACCTCTGTCGTACCTCGCTTTGAGTCTTGAAGAGAGGTAGGTAACAAATAAAATATGATAATGATGATGATGATGACGATGTTCCACTCATCATATTAGTACAGTGATTAGAATGGTGATGATAGCCAAGGCTCAGCTGAGCCTACTATAAGCTACCGGAAACAGTGCTAAATCCAAGCCTTACTAGTCCAGGGGTGTTGGAAATTACTTAACATTACTGTTACTCTGGCTTATCTTTCTGCTATAATGTGGTTGCATTATGGAAAAGGTTTTCACATCCTGTAACTTGCTCCAGCCTCTTCTTTAACCCTGGGTCTTGCGTTAGCTATAAGGAAGCTGGTTTTGAGCAGGATCATGATTTAGACCAGACATCACTTAGTCCCAGCTGGAGCAAAAACTTCGAATCAGTTGTGGAACCCAATTCACTCATAGTTCTACTCTAACGAGAACTAAAATAGGATTTCGACCATAGTGTTTATTTGATGTTGAAGTTAAGGTGAAAGAAGAGTCCATCCCAGTAACTACATGAACTGCGGTCCAAATCCTCTTCTGCTGGGGGTGAAGCTACAAACAAAACTCTCTGCTTTAAATCAAGACTTTTTTTCCTACTTAGGGAATTTTTTAAAAAGCTTAATAGCAGTGTGAAGTGTCAGGATATGTCCCTGTCCTGAAAGAAAATGAGAAGCTGAAGCTATTAAAATAAATAAATAAACAATCCATGATAAGCAATCCTTTTAGAAAAAATCTTTATTTTGCCCTCATCCTCTATTACCTATCAAAACATTTATAGATGGAGACAGTTGGATGAAAAATGTTTAACATTAACTACATTTTAAATCAGATCTTTGATACTTTTTTTATTAGGTAAAACTAAAAAATCAACATAATCTAACACAAAACCAAAACAACATAAAACAAGACACTACAAAATACAAAACAGAAAACACATAATAATACCAATAACTAAAAATGATAACATATAGATAAAAATTAGTTCCCACATTTATTGCAAGCAGTTCCTACCCTAATAGTTGTACTTAACATTATTTTAAAAGGTTACATATTCATCTAAGTCCCCTAATGCTAGTCTTATAATTTATCCTAAACATTTAAATTATGCCATATCGTATTGACAAATCTCCTTAATTCTCTACTAAGATGCTGTAGTTGATTCATTCTATTATTAAGTCTAGCCTTATAACTTATCAAAAACTTTAAAGTAATAATCATTTTAAAACATAGAATATAATCTTAGAAGGGCATTATTAGAAATGTGGAAGAAATTTAAAAGGAAGATGTATATTAAAATCCCGTTATGGCTATCTCCACACGAAGCCTTATTTGGAAGATGGTGAGATGAGAAAGAAAAATGGATCAGATATGAAGATATTTTAGAAGAAGAAAAGACAAGTCTAAGAATAAAAACAAGAGAGGAACTAGAGATGGAAGGTTTGAAATGTAAATGGTTCTTATATAATAAATTGAAAGAAAGATTTAAAATGGATAACAAACTGGAAGCATTTGAAAGTATAAGGAAAAGAAATGAATTTGAAAATGTCATTCTTGAAAAAAAAGACCATATGGTGGCTCAATTATACAAAATATTATAAACAGACAATTAGAGACAGAAATAATTAAAGATTCAATGATACAATGGGCAAGAAATATAGGACATGAAATTAGCTTGGAACATTGGGAGAAAAGCTGGAAGAACACACAAAAATTTACATTAGCCCAAAAGCTGAAAGAAAATTACTTTAAGATGCTCTATAGATGGTACTTAGACCCAGCAAAAATAAGAAAAATGTACAAGATTTCCAGTAAATGTTGGAAATGTAAGACAGAAGAAGGAACATTTTTTCATATGTGGTGGTCATGCCCTGAAGCTAAAATATATTGGAAAAGCATTCAAAAGAAAATATTGGAAATATTACAGATTAATATTCCTTTGTGCCCTGAAATATTTCTTTTAAATATGTTACATCAAATAGAAAAAGAGCATATTAAATATTGGAGAATAATACTATATATGGTATCAAATGCAAGGATTACTTATGCAAAGTACTGGAAGTGTGAACATATACCTGATATCGAGGAATGGGATGTTAAACTATCAGAAATGATAATGATGGATGATTTGACAATGGCACTTCAAGGTGAAACAAGAGGGAAAAATAGAGAAGAACTGAAACCAATTAAAGAATACATACAAAGAAAATGGGTGATTCAGAAAGAAACATGAAAAGAATGAAAACAAGCAAAGATATGGCAAGTCATATAAAAAGGGAAATGATCTATTTATCTATCTATTTATGTAGATTAAGATAGAAGATCAATAGAAGAACAAGAAATAGAAATAGAATTAGATGTTGGATAGGTATATAAATTTATAAGTATATGGGTATATAAATTTGATTGTATATATTTCTTTGCTTTCTGGTTCTTATATATTTATAAAAAGAAAGAATGATTCTTTGTAAATATTGTTTGTTATAATTTTAATAAAAATAAAAAAATAAAACATAAAACATAGAATATTAAAATGACATAACTATTTTTTTAAAAAAGTAACACTCTAAAATTATCTAATGTTTCAAAATATTACTCATGCTGTATAAAACAGAAAAATATAACTATTATTGTTTAGTATATTAAAAAGCTATTATATTATCACTTCAACCTCTGTTTTTTTTTTAAATAATCAAAGATTTCCATTCAAATCGGAAATTCTCATCTGTTTGACCTCATAGTCTAGTTGTTAACTTATCCATTTCTGCTATTTCCAAAATCTTTGATACTATTAATGTTCAAGTTGCTTTTATTGGTTTCATTGGAAATGTTAGGTTTCTTTTCCATCCTTTCCCAGTTTCACTAATGATCCCCTACTGATACTGTTTGTGGTAAGGAGAACCAACTTTGATCTCTTCACCTTTCAGTTTCCCACAGGAACTGTGGCCAGACCTTTGACTCTGACTTGCTACAAGAGACTGAACACCTTACCAGATTATTTTTTTTCCTCAAAAAGGGGGGAGGAAGGAATCCTCTTTCCTTTGTAACTACTCTCTCCCAAAACTGTCAACTTGAAACCATTCAAACTGGAAAGAATAAAAATGTAGATAGCACACTTACCATCTGTGATGACTGAAATAAATGCTACAAGGAGAATCAAGGTCTAGCAAAATTCAGTAATTTTATAAAACTGTTTTTATGAGGATTTTTGCTTGCTAGCTAGCCCTTTCAGGTCATGAAAGACTTTTCCTCATTCATCCTGACAGTTGGTATTGTCTCCACATTGTGAATGGAGAACTTAGACTAGGAAATAGCCAACCTGATTCAATAAATAGGATCTGTCAGTGAAAGCAAATGTTTATGCACAGATCTCTGTGCATAGATTTCATGGCTGGGTGCCAGCATTCCATAACTAGGACTTTGTGTATGGTTCTTGGTGGTGGAGTGCTCACACAGCACATATATAGTGTTCACACAGAGCCAGCAAAACAAAGTACAGATAAATATCCATAGGCATAAGCACATCAGTGGTGGCCCCGATCCCCTTCTACAGGTTTCAGAAAGACAGACACTGGTGTTAGTGGGATAAATGAAAAACAATGTAAGGGTTTTGCTTCATGTTGTTCTCTGCCCAACATCCACCAGGTACAACAGGACAGGAAGTAAAGTAGGCCAGGAGAGGCTGATAGGTATAAAGTGGCAGAGGAAGAACAATTTGAACATTCAGCATCCCAGATCCCACAGGCAGCATGAAAATATTTTTTAAACATTTCTGCTCTTTGGAAAAAGGAAGGAACTGAGGGAAAAAACACCTCCAAGTATTCCTTGCCCAAGACAACCGTACGAAATTCATGGGGTGTCCATAAGTTGACAGGCAACTTGAAGACACACACAGTCCCTCTTATAAGTGCTTAGACTGGAGAGCATTGTTAAAAACTGTACACTGTCATTAGAGGCTACAGTTTCCAGTCACAAAATGATCCTTCATCCTCTCTTCTTCCCTTTCCTCATCTTGCTGTTTTCCTTACATAGAGTCTCACTTTGCTTTGGACAGCTCTTGAATCTGAATCAGTCAAATTTAAGTGGGAATTCAAGATTTATCAAAATCATAACTACACCTCCAACCATTTAGGAGAACATATATGCATTAGTTATGGGTAATAACTAACAAAGCCTTGATGAATATTAAAAGTGAGATAGACATGTCAGCTCTAGGGATTTAAAAAAGAAACAGTCTTGTGACACCTGAAAAACTAACAAGCATAAGATTTTTGCAGTGAAGTGGGCTTGGGAGCTTATGTCAGATTTAAAAATGCATTTTCTTTAAAGTACAACAACATTCCGCAGGTTTTGATACATGCAACAATCATAGTATTCACCAAGTGTCTCGGTTAAGGATGCACAGAAAATCAACTACAGTGGGCCCTCTACATTTGTGGGTTTGATTTTCATGGATTTGACTATTTATGAGTTTTTCCAACCCCTGCTCCCCATCTTTCTTTTCCAGGGAAACCTTCCCTCTCCACAGCTCCCATTAGGTCATGCAGCCTTTTAAAAACTTGCCTCCTCCTCCTCCTCCTCTTCCTCCACCAACTGCTTCCTGGTCAGCTAAGAATGGCTCACAGCCCAATTTCTTAGCACCACAAACCCTCTCCTGATGTCCCACACATCCATGGAAGGAGATAGGTGCTTTCCCTGACCTGGTTTGAAGCCTGAGTGTCCATTGTTCTCACCATACCTCAGCTCTCTTCCCACAGACACTCATACTCATTTTGATATTTGTGATTTTTCTATTTTTGTGAGGGTCCTGTTCCTCTAACCCTAGTGAATGTGGATGGCCAACTGTATTGCACAGATGGAAAGAACATTCAAAGAATTGGGGGGGGGGCTTAAAAAGGGACATCTCGAGTGCTACAAAGCCCAAGTGAAAAGAATAATAGCCAAAGTCCTGGGCTTAACCCTGATACTTCTCCTTTATATCATTGCACCAAGTGGTGGAGGGAGGGAGAAATTGAGACAAAGAGAGAGATGAGAGAAACAGTGGGAGACAGGCCAAAGGGGAAGCAAGAAAATGGAATATCTAAAGGGGGACAGAGCAACTAGAAAAAAAGATGAGTGGAACCCCTTCCAGAGGCTTCTGGGTTTCCAGGGGTTTCTGGATGACACCTAAATTCATTTCAATCTGATTTCAGGTCTGTCATGATGGCAAC
Source organism: Iguana delicatissima (assembly GCA_948472985.1). Lineage (NCBI taxonomy): Eukaryota > Metazoa > Chordata > Lepidosauria > Squamata > Iguanidae > Iguana > Iguana delicatissima. The sequence goes on along the minus strand of CAOKZL010000803.1, from coordinate 106,489 downwards.
TGATCACCTTAATGGATGACCGGCTTTGGGAAATAGACAAGGGGAGTGTGTCTCTCTTTCTTCTGCTGGACCTCTGAGTGATTTTCAGTACCAGCGACCTTCTGGGCCACCTGGCTGGGATGGGAGTTGTTTTACAGTAGCTCTGTTCCTGGATGGGCAAACTCAGAAGATGGTGCTGTGGGACTCCTATATGACTCCTTGCCACTGGTCTATGGGTTCCCTCAGGGCTCAGCTCTTCTGTGACACTATTTAACATATGCATGAAACTGCTGGTTGAGGTAAACAGTAATGGACTGGATGAAAGTGAACAAATTGAAATTTAATCCAGGCAAGACAGAGGTGTACCTGGTCAGTCAAAAGGCATTCAGGTATTCAGCCTGTGCTGGGTAGAATTACACTCCCTACTAAAGATGCATATCTACAATTTAGGCATACTCCTACATTCAACCCTAAGCCTGGAAGGTCAATTTTCAGGGGTAGCCCGGAGTGCATTTGTACAGTTATGGCTTGCTTACCAGATATACCCATTCCTGGATATGTCTGGCCATCCTGACATATGCTTTAATTACATCTTGTTTGGATTATGAATCACATTCTGTATGAGGGCGCATTTGAAGAGTGTTCAGAAACACAACTGCAGCCAGATTGCTAGTGGGGACTAGCAATAGGGCACACACAATTCCTTTGTTGCAAGACTCCACTGGCTGACAGAACATTTCAAAGTGCTAGTTATGACCTATAAAGCCATATATGGCTCAGGTCCAGATTATCTAAATGGCCTTATATCTCTACGTGAACCTGCCTGTGTTCTGAGATCTTCTGGGATCTTCTTTCTCTCTGTCCCATCACCCTCACTAATATATCTGGTGGAAACACAAAAGAAGATCTTCTCAGTGGCTGCTCCGAGGCTCTTGAACTCTCTTCTTAGAGCAGTTAGTCTGGCCCCCTACTTGTTACGGTTCCAGAGACAAATAAAGAGGGCTTTTTGTTTGTTTGTTTGTTTTGGAAGACTGATCACTCAAAGGGAAAGGGATGTTCATAATGTGCTGGATTATCTATTTGCTGATTTCTTTTTAACCATTTATGTTTTTAAGAGGGTTTTTAAATAGTTTAATTACATGTTTAACTTTTGTATGGTATGGAATTTTAGTCATGTTGGTTTCAACTGTTGTAAGTTGCTTTGAGTGCTGGAGGAGTGCCCAAGAGAGAGCATGTATGATTCAAGAGAACAAGAAATGAAGAAACCAAGCCAGACCAGGGCTGTACGTTGAAGGACCATAAGAACAGACCTGTGGTCAATGAAGTTCAGAATCTGAGCATGAAAACGAGTCCAAGAAAGATCTAGAGACAGTTGGGAAGTCACTGAATTGAAGAGTCCAAGAAGCAAGCTGAAGTTCATGGAATAAGAAAACAGAGAATATCCCACAATAATGATCAGAGCTAGGGCAGCTTGTTATTCTGGAGCAAAGAGATCACCTTGTCTGCGCTAGTGTATAGCTAGTTGCCAAGTGGCCTAATTATCTCACTGTTTCCTTCTTAAAATACTCTAATGCATTTCCTGCTCTTTTGTTGCTGTTGCTCAGCACTCCGAAGGGTGCAGTGGCTCTGACTATTGCCTGGTCAAAGCCACTGAGATGGTCCAGGTTCTGCTTCTAAGGCATGGCTGTCAGTCTGCTCTTGCTGCAAGGCAGAAGTGCCAGATACCCCTGATTTTAAGTAGAACCTGTTATGTGGACAGTCCTAATCCTATTCCTGTTCTTCATCAAAGGAGGTTTCCTCCAGGTAGGCCTGAAGAAAAGTCCAGCTGAGAAATGATGGAAGGGCCAGGAAAGAGCACAAGGTAAGAAATGTATGGTCAGGATTGAAGAGGGGAAAGTACAGTTAGTTTTGAGAGCAAAGCTTCAGGGGTAACAGTAGTAGCAGTAGGTAGCATGATATATGATAGCCATGTTTAAATATTTGAAAGGATTTGAAAGGATGTCATATCAAAGATGGAGCAAGCTTGTTTTCTGCTGCTCCAGAAACTAGGACACAGAGCAATGCCTTCAAACCTCAAGAAAAGTGATTCCATCTAAACATTAGGAGGAATTTCCTGGTGGTAAGAGCAGTTCAGCAGGGGAAGAGGCTGCCTCAGAGTGTGGTGGAGTCTCCTCCTTTGGAGGTTTTTAAGCAGAGATTGGATGACCACCTGTTAGGAATGCTGTGATGGTGTATTCCTACATGGCAGCGGGTTAAACTGGATGGCCCTTGTGGTTTCTTCCAACTCTATTATTGTATTATTCTAAATACTGAATTGTTTAAACATCTATAAACACTTCATTTTTGCAAATGTTCTTAAATGAGAAGAACATTTAAAAAGTAATTCTTCCTTTCAATAACAAAATTAATGAAGAGTTATATCCCTATGGCACAGTTTCTATTTGACTAGAGCTATTGAAATTCACCCCCTAGTGGACCATATTAACAATAACTATCATCAGATTATGGGACTATAAAGGTGTGAAAATCAAGATGGGCTTAAAAGCCATTCTCTATCATATTAAGAATATTCTTTAAACAACTTCTGGTAATTCAAAATAGAGATTTATGATATAATTATCTTGGGATAAACAATATAATTCACCTTTGGACTTCTAAGATGGAATAATTATTGTGAGGCAGATATTAGGAGCAGTTTAGGAAAATAAATTATTAAAGCCCAGGGTTATTGATTCTTGATTCTTTGCTTGTAGATATTTCTCCCACACAACTGTACCTATTCCAGTAGGAAACTTTAAGAATCTTTAAAAGTACGTTGAGAATTAGGTGGAGGGTAAAATTATGAATTTCCCACTTGGAAGAAAGTGGCTTAAATTCTATCCAATTATTTGCCATGACAACCAGCTAAACACAAAAGGGCTAGAATAGATGTAGAGTACTACCTCTATAATCATCCCTGTATGTCCTTCAAATCATGGATATGCAGTACCACTATCCCCGTCTACTTCAGGGCCATAAGCCTACACGGTAATTACATGCTTTGGAACACTCCACTTAAGTGCATCAATAATATAGTGAGTGAATGCATTCTTTAATTCTGCACCTGTAAATGGAGGGGGAGAGAGAGAGAGAAAGAGCGGGAGAAGGAGAGGATAAAGAAAATATCTATTGGAACACAAAAGATATTAGACAGTTATATTATTTTTTTAACCTACTCTCTAAGCCATCAGGTTCAGTTGATAGTTAATCTGAAACTGTGTGGGAATAATGAAAAGAAAACCATCACAACACTGGGATGTATTTGGACAATAGGAAAAATAAAACAATGGTGGTGTTGGGGAAGACCGGATAGGAATTCTTTGTTAACAGTCTTAGATTCTTCATCATATGGATTTTTCCCTTCATGCTTAGACTCACAAGCATTGTGGTATCCCAATGATTTCAGTCAGGTTTACGTGTAGGATAAAACAAGAAAGATGCTTTGGGTGTCTTAAACAGATTCTAAAATAAAGCTTGTAGCATAAAATCCAGAAGTATCATTATCTCCAGATTTTGTGGAGAACCCCTGAGTCCTGCAGCCCAGTCTCCCAACTCCATGGTAGTACTGTCTACAATATCTTTCTTTTCCTCCCTCTTCCTTTTGAGCTTCTAGATGTGAGGACAGTGCACACTACAGAGCAAAGCAAGGGAAATGCAATCTTCTATCTCTTTCCTTACCCAACTCCCTCCCTACTACCTCCCTCTCTTCGTCCTTCCTTCCTTCCTTCCTTCCTTCCTTCCTTCCTTCCTTCCTTCCTTCCTTCCTTCCTTCTCAGCACCACTTCTTGGCCAACGCCTTGATGGTCTTGCCATAATAATGAATTAAAAGGTACCTGCTAGCATGCACTAGAAGGAAATGTTTGAAGTCTTCTGTCCAAATGCTCATAAATTCCAACCACTTTTGCTCTCTAGGACAGTAATTGATAATATCCAAGTAAGGTAACTATTAATACTTGCCACATTACTTAATTTGCATACCTCTGTAATCTTAATTATAGTCTCAGCAAGAACTTCACCTTTTAGACCAGACAGTGGAATAAAGAATATGAGAGATCAGGCCTATAGCAACTATCTCTTGGTGTCATCTAGTGGCTGTATTCCCCTACTGCATAAAAGAAATTTCTGAGAGTCTTTTCCCTCCTATTTTTTTTTACGGTCATAATACATAAAAATGTTTAAAAATGGTTTCTTGCAGACTAGAATGAGGGAAACAACGGGACAAGGGAAGGTTAGCACCAAGCTAGCCTTTTTGTGCTCTTCGCCTTGGCTCTTTCACTGGTTATTCTTACTAGGTCAAGGCATGTCAGTGGAGAGCTCAGTTAACATAGACTGGTGTGAAGGTGATGTGTGCTGGCCCATTTCAGCTGCATGAGTGAGCAGCTGGGTGTTGTTAAGGGACAGCCATTGCCAAAACACAAGGCATTTCCTCATGACCGACTGAGCAGCACTCAAGGGATCCTGGGAGATTGAACTGACAAGCTAAGAATCTGATTGCAGATGGCACTGAAGAAGAACTCAGAGTGGAAGAGAAGTGTCCCTTGACCCTTCTGTCATCTCTGTCTTTCTCCCTCTTTTCTTCTGTCCCAAGAAGGGAATGTTGCATCTTGAAAGAGACAACCATGAAACAGAGAAGATGACTAAGCCACAGATATGCTAGTGTTCTGATGTAAATACTGCAAAACAGAAACCTATATGAGAGAGACAGACACATAGCAGGTAAACACACACAGAGAAAGTAGCTGTATTGCTTTGTTCTCTTACCTTGCATTGTTGTTGCTGTACTGTGCATCTTCAAATCATTTCTGACTTATGGTGACTCTTAAGCAAAGCTGTCATGAGGTTTTCTAGGCAAGATTTGTTCAGAAGAGTTTTGCCCTTACTCTCCTCTGAAGTTCAGAGAGTGTGACTTTCCCAAGGCCACCTGGTGAGTTTACATGGCTGAGCAGAGATTTGAACTTTGATCTCCAGAGTTGTAGGCCATTTCCACGCTAACCTGTTATAGCGCTATTATTCCACTTTCATTAGGGAGAGGACTTTAAGGCCCCTCCTTAAACTGCAAACTCCAGGATTCCATAGGATGTTGAAAGTGGAATAATAGCACTATAACAGGTTAGTGCAGAAATGGCCACAGTGAAACACTGAGACCACTACACTACACTGGCTCTTTCATTAGGAATATAATAACGGCATTATGGAATAATATCAGTGGAACAAGGAGAACAACACTTTCACACGTTCCACCGTGAAAGTAGTTTTCCCCCTGTTCCCCTTATCTTCAGATGTGGGCCCAAGCAGAATCTTCCCTTGGCAAAATAGGCAAAATAATGGAGGGTAGTCCATGCATCCATGTATAGGAAGTAAAAACTTATCCTAATGTTTCCCACACTACCCCTTTCCCTCCTTTTCCTTTTAAAGAATAACTTGGGTAATTTCCAAATGAAGCTGTCATTCTTATCCAACTATTAACAAAATCATTCTCAGCTCAAGGGCTTCACAAGACTGGCTGATTAATTTGGGTGTCAGTAATGGAGTGGTAGCCTCTGTCCAATTCTAATTGCTGAATTATTTTAAGAAAATAGCACTGGTGAGGTTGGCCAGTTCTACCCAACAATATAGGCATTTGATCTAGGCCATAGATTCCATGGAGTCCTGCAAAGGCATAGCATACCTCCATGCCTTTAAACATCTATAGGCATCTATGAGGTTTGGCATGAGATGTTATCAGAATGTTGATGATACTTATCTATATTTGTAATATGAATCAAGTGGGATGATGCTGTGGCAGAGTCAAGTAAGGCTGTGCAGGTAGTGAACCTTAAATTTGCATCCCATGAACTGAAGCTGAATTCTATTAAGACAGAAGCATTCTCATAACTAGCATGTCTGGAAACTGGTGCACTCCCTGATCTAGATGGAATGGTATTCCCCTTGGGAAAAAAATGTGTTGTAGAAATATTTCTTTGCCAGCTGAGATCCATTCAGTCTCAGTGACTAGGAGTGTCTTTCACCAGCTTCAGTTGCTTTACCAGCTATAGCATTTTTGGAGACAGTCTAGCTGCAATGATTCAAGCTTTGGTAACCTCCTGATTAGTCTATTGCAATGCACTGCACATGGAGCTGCCCTTGAAGATGACCTAGAGCACTTTCACACAACACCATTATAGTGCTATGATTCCACTTTAAATGTCACGATTCATCCTATGGTATCCTGTGATTTGAAGTTTACGGAGGGGCATTTAGACTTCTCAGCCAGAGAAGTCTTTTGGATCACCAACCTACAAACCCTAGGTTTCTAAAGGATGCAGCCATGGCAGTTAATGTAGAATTACAGTGTTATAATTTTATAGTGTGAAGTGGACCTAGAAGCTCAGTGATATAACAGATACAGCCGGAATCATACAACAAAATCTCTGAAGAAGATGCAGTGGTGATTTCCTTTCAGTTCCAGTTCAAAATACTGACGCTTACCTTTGAAGCCCCAAATGTTTTGAAACTCACATATCTCTGTATGAGTGCTTTTCTCTATCAGTTTACCCATAAGTAAAAATAATCATATCAGCAAGAATGACAGGTGGTTTTAAAATATTTTAGTAAAATAAACTAGCACGTTCTCTCATCTCATGCTTTAGTTGAAGTATAGGAACCTAGTGAGCCTGCAGAAAACCAGTGTGATGATTCAACTACAGTGCATCACAGGAAACTCTCAGACTTTCTTCATCTACCCCATCATGTTGTTGTTGCTAACTGCCTTCAAGTTGACTTCAACTTATGGCAAACCTATGAATGAGAAACACCTAAGTCACCCTGTCAGCAAACACCAAGCTCAGGTCTTAAAGATTGAGAGATGTGTCTTCCTTGACTGAGTCTATCCATCTGTAATGCAGTCTTCCTCTTTTCCTACTGCCATCTACTTTACCAAGCATCAAGCAAGTGCAACAATTCCAACCTTCAGTGAAATTTCCTTCCCCTTGATTTCTAAAGCCATGTATTTTCTATAAACTAAAAAATTGCAGAGATTTTTTGACACAATATTAGAAAATTGAACCATAGCAATCATTAGGATAATTGTCCAGTCATTTGTGGTCAGCACTTAGAGCTGTGGCTATGAGCCTCACTGAAGCGTTCATCTTAGGTGATGGAACACAAAGGGTAATACATTTGCAACTCCCCACTCCACTATAGTGTGGCACTTATCCCTCTGTAGAGCAGATAGCTGTTCCATGCACCTTTTAAAAGCCAGCTGTGAGAGAAAGAAAGCAGAGTTGCAGGTAGCTGCTTGGCCATATAAGCAATCTTCTGCTGGCCTGCCCATGTATGTATATAGTGGGATGCAGAGGGGAAAGAGTGGCAAATCCACCCCCTCCCTCCAGAAAAGTAGGAGGTAGTGGGAATGACAACAGCCACAGTTCCTGCATCCACAGGCCTGTTCCATCAGCAGCTTCCTGGATGCTGGCTTCCTGCAACCTTTAAGCCAGGCTCCATGGGATGAGCAGGACGGACTGGCCACAACACAGTTTTCCTAGACATCCCATTCCTCCTACAAAGGCTACCTTTGAGAAAAGACCAGGCAGATTCAATGGTCACTATATGGAACCTGCATGTTCAAAAGGAATATGCACTGAATAGGGATGGAAAGAATATTCTCATTATTTATTTCTGAAATAGTAATAATAAAGCACTGAGACTTTTCCAAAGTTTTCTCCCACAAGTTGATCATCCTGAAAAGTTTGGTGAGGACATGGGAGAGAGCCTTCTCAGTAGCTACTCCCAAGTTGGAGAATTCCCTCCCAGGGGAGGTTCAATTGGCACCCTCTCTGCACTCTCATTCCACCGGCAGGCAAATCTATGGGAGAAACAGTTTTTAATGGTGGTGTGGTTTTATCTTTTTTTTACTGTTTTATTTCTGGTTTATACTGTTTTGACAATGTTTTAAACCAAATTGTTGTTTAATTGCTTTTTAGCTTTCAAACAAACACTTTTTAAAGCTGAATTTTGTTTTTAATTGCTCACACACTGCCTTTATACCCACTTACAAGGAGAATTTATATCTCACCTACAAAGAGGAAGATGGGATATAAATTAAATAAAGTAAGTTACTTCTAGGGGGAGTTATTATAGGGAGAAATACATTTTTAATGCATAAAATCATGATTTCTATTTGTTTAACAGATAGTATATTAACAGAAAGTATATATATATAGTTTTATATATACTTTCCTATATATACTCTATATATACTCTCTCTCTCCCCCTATATATATATATACTCACACACACACACACATATACACTATATCAGTGGTTCTCAACCTGTGGGTCCCCAGATGTTTTTGGACTTCACTTCCCAGAAGCCCTGAGCATTGACCATAGTGGCTGGGGCTTCTGGGAGCTGAAGTCCACAAACATCTGGGGACCCACAGGTTGAGAACCACTGCACTATATATATAGTCTTTCCTATATACTATATACCAGTGGTTCTCAACCTGTGGGTCCCCAGATGTTTGTGGACTTCAGCTCCCAGAAGGCCCAGCCACTATGGTCAATGCTCAGGGCTTCTGGGAGCTGAAGTTCACAAACATCTGGGGACCCACAGGTTGAGAACCACTGGTATATACAGTGCTTTCTGCAATGGAAATATGTTTTCTGCACAGGAAACAACTTTTTTTGGCAAAAAACCCCATTAATTTCTCTGCAGAATAATTCTGCTATGACACCTGGAACATTTGAATAGGAGGTTGGGAGAGGATGCTGCAGAGAAATGTTTGTTTGCTTCCAGAGCAAAGGAGAAACTATGGTTATTCAATGTCCTTATATGTAAAGACAAATAGTGGAGAATCTACATCCCTAGTTACCAAATGCCAGTTGTTAAACGGAAACAGTAGGAAAAGACTACTGCTTTCACACCCAGTTTCTGGGATTCCTACATTGGCTCTTGTGGAAATAGGATGTTGGGCTAAATGGACCTTTGATCAGATCCAGCAACACCCTTCTTATGTTCCTATTATGGCACTTCTCTCACTTCAGTGCTATATAGAAACTTCACAAAGAAAGGGAACATATCATCTTATGTTTCTGTGCTCTCAGAATAGCATCTGTCAGCACAAGATTCACCCTCCCTTCTACTGAAGCCCTCAGTGTGCCCCAAACATGGATGTGAAAATCCGTAAAAGCCCAGGCTCATCAAGGTTCTCCCGTTTCCACCTTCTGACTCATGTCTGTATCAGATTGCCATAGATTATTTGTTTCTGAACAAAGCTTTGTGTGCATATTTCCATGCAATTTACTTTCAAAATGTATGCATTCATAGTTTATATTTGTGTATATTGTTCCCTCATTGCCTCAGGTAAATTTGTAGGCATTTTTCAAATCATGACAATTTTCATACATATTTTTCAAACACACTTTAGGTTGAGAGACAGGGTTGCCAATCTTCCCTTATTATGATTTTGGTGTCCTCTATTTGAGAGCTGGAAAGCTTTCTTTTATATACATTATAGATATTGAACAGAATGCCAAAAGTGTGTGGACCCTTCATAAAGACAGAAGGTTGTGATTTACACAATTTATGAGTATAAACTATATGTTAACTTTACCAAGAAAAATGCATTGCTAAGTTAACTGAGACCAATATTTTCATCTGGTAGAACATAAGCTTGTTAAGAGGTTCTTCCTGATTTGTCAGTCCTGTATGTCATGAATTTTGACTGTTCCTTGTTGCTATTTTGAAAACCTGGCAGCATTACTGAGAAATCATTTTGTATGATTGGAAATGCATTGATTTGAGATTGTAGATTCTGTTTGGTGCCACATGGCATTTCTGGAAGTTGCATGTGGCTGCCCTGTCCCTTTCTGCAGCTCCTGCTCGCTTCCCCACACTGCTGCTGTCAAATTTGCTACCACACCACCACATGTTGGTTATTTAGTATGAAGGCAACCCCTGCACTTTGGAAAAAGAGGTTGCCTCCATACATTGGAAGGTATGTATGGCTTGTTTTTAAACTGAGCAGCTGTATAGAAATACTTACAAATTACCAGCTTGGCTTCAAAAACAAGGAACATATTCTTTGCTTGTTTTAAAGCATATTTAGAGGGAGTGTTGCCAGTGCCATGCTACACTATCTGAAATTCACAATGTAATGGCACATTCAGTAGTTGTGGTCAATAGAGGAGACAATATAGTCCCTGTCACAATTCCAGAATTTGCCCAACATGAGTGAGGGGAAATATAAATAGTTCTGCTCACATTTTAACCAGTGAAGAAGGTTAGGGTGAGAGATATTGATGGGTACAAGGTCACTCACTGAGTGGCATGACTGATGGGTGCTGGAATCTGAGTATCCCCCTTCTAGTTTAATACTCTAACCTCTACACCATCTTGGTTTTCAGTGCAGCTGGCCACATTTGCATATCTATATCTAAATTTGCAAGGAAACAAAATGGACTGGTATGAGTTACTAAGACACCGTGATTATTATGGCTGTATAGATAGATATATGGACTTCAGTCACTCACATCTGCTGACTGTTTTTCATAATCTATGGGAAATGCATATGTTCTCCTTTTAGCTTATTTCTATACTCCATTGTGACAGATCATTTCTCCTGGTAAACTTGACAAGGGCTTTCTGGAACAGCCACACAAAAGCTACTGGGCTTTGTTCAAAATAAGTCGAGTATGTTTTACTAGTGTGAATGTTACCTTTTATGTAGACTTACAAATAACCACATTTTGTTATGTTTATATCTTAGACCATCTGGTAACTTCAAGTAATGGACTATGCAGGCCCAGCCCAACCTTACAGCCATCTTGGAGTATACTCAATCACTTACAATACGGCTGCAGTTTGGGGGAAATTAATTTTTATAGGTTCCACTCTGGAGCCAAAAAAACCTAGTGAGTTCTGACAAAAATCACCGTCTCAGCACCATCTGCAATGAATTGAGTTCCCATTTTTTTAAAAAACAAGGTGAACAGAATTTCTTCTTCATAGATGATAAAAGTAAAGAAAAGAAACCACAGCCTGACAATAAAGTACCAACTCCAACACTCAAGGATTCAGAAGGGCAAAGCACTTTTACTCAAAGATTCAGCTGAGCTCCTGAGTCATGAAATCCCTTTTAACTTATTCAATAGTATGGCAAATGGAAATCACATTGTGGCAGAAGCCAGGATATCTCAGCCAAGAACATCTGGTGAAAAAGCTACAATACTTGGTCAGACTTAGATCTTTTGCCCTATCATTCACTATTATAACAATGTGCTTTTGCTAGGCTTTTCTAAGATCACTAGCAGAGCCTGGATAAGTTACTTTGGAGGACTTACAACTCCCAGAGTCACCCAGCAGGAATGACCAGTTATTATCCCAGTAACTATTCTAAGTTCTGGTCACTGATTGGGGGACTGAGAAGTTTTCTAACCCTAAAGCAGGTATAGACAATATGTGGCACCTCCAATTACTGTCATAGTAGGTGTTGTTCCACCAACATCCACTACCAGATCACACAAAGGGAACATAAATTCTGGTTCCTCCTTTTAGCACTCCCTCTCTTGTTACCTTATTTGAGCTGCATCACGGGAGTGGGAAACAAAGTGGGATTGCACATCAGAGTAAGAATGCTGAGAACAGTTGTCTATTGCGGAGCTTGATTTGTGGTAGGCAGGGAAATATTTGCTGTTACAATTCAGGAATTAAAATGATGGGGCCGGCGAAACCTGATGAATTTAGACTATGGCCATTTCTGCACTACACTCTTATAGCACAATTATTCCACTCTCAACATCCTATGGAATCCTGGGGTTTGCAGTTTAGGGAGGGGCTGGCTGGCCCCTCCCTAAACTGCAAACCCCAGGTTCCATAGGATGTTGAGAGTGGAATAATTGTGCTATAAGAGTGTAGTGTGGAAATGACCTATGAGGGACTTGGACCAGTAAATCTAGTCAGACACAAGACCACGTGGAATACTCAGGACCTTTCAACCTATGCTAGTTTGGCAAATGGCCATAGTTTAGGGGTAGAACACATGCTTTGCATGCAGCATATCTCAAGTTCATTTCTTGGCATCTCTAGATAATGACATTTAATAGAAGAACAACTGCTTTCTTAGTTGTTTCAGTTCCAAGCCATTAAAAGATGTTATTGATCAGGAAATCCATCACTTGTGTTTGTACTCTACGAGTAACAGGAAGGCAATATCAGCCTTGGAGCTTGACGTAATAAGCTCCCAATCCAAGTCCAGCCTAAGACATTTTGCTACCAGAGATAAAGAACAAGATGATTCCTCCTCTCATTCTATGTAGCAAAGCCAGCTGGACTTGCAGTTGAATCTGTTCATATCTTTGTATACAATATGAAGGCATCAAGCTAGTTTATGGAAGCACAGGACAGGTTGATTGGTACACATATACCTCTCTCTCAATCTCTCTATCTTTCAGCATTTACCATGTGAGTTGCGGAACCCCACCTTTCTGTAATGCTAGGATTAGCCCTCCCCCAGTCTCCATCTGGGCCTCCAATTTTTATGTGAGCTTTTGGATCTATTGATCATAGAAGTCTTCATTTTGGTATCAACAACCCAAGATAAACTTTATCTCTACAAAGAAATTGGGGTAGCTTGGGGTAGAAGTCCTCAGCAGGCCTCCGTTCACTGAGTCTCACACCTTGCTCATTTATTCAACTCTTTCTTTTCCTGAACACAAGTTCCATCTGTCAAGAACAAGGTGGCAAGTCAATGGAGGCAGTTTCTCCTTCATCTTACTCTTATTACTATTTTGTTCAGTACTGCTACCGTTGGGAAAATAGGACAATTTCTGCACTACACTGTTATAGTGCTATTATTCCACTTTCAACCTCCTGTGGAATTCTGGGGGTTGTAGTTTACTGAGGCCAAAGAGCACTCTGGCTGAAAATTCTAAAGTTCCCTCCCTAAACTACAAATCCCAAGATTCCATAGGATATTGAGAAGGGAATAATAGCACTAGAACAGTATAGTGCAGAAATGGCCTAGGTTAGACAGCAATAGCAAAGAGGAGGAGCTGGGCAAAAGTTTTATGGGACTCTTCACAGAGCCTCCTGCTGGAGGGTAGACTTTGACATGTGCCCAACAATGTAACTTCCTCTCTTGATACCAAACTTACACTAAAGAAGTCACTGGACACCTTGGTTTTCCTGTTACTACGCTTCTAGATTTGTTTGTGAGGTGCAAGCCCAGCAATTCATCTAGGTTCAGTTTCAAAATAAATCTTGTGTCTGATTTGTATGTGCATAATATTTTCTCACTGTCTCATTTTGACAGGGGCAGTCTGATTTAGGCCCTTTTCACACGGCATTTGTGATGCGAAAGGGCCTCCAGAGCGTTGTGCAATTGTGAGGACTATTCCACATGATGTCCTTGCAATCACACGACGCTGCTGGGGCCAGCAGGCACTGATCACACAATATATCATTTTTGGCTTCTGGCCAAAAATGATGCATGATTGTGCATTGCTCTGGGGCCCCACATGCACTTACTGTCCATGTAGAGCCTCTGGAGACACGGCCCTTGTGCTTCCTCCCCCAGAGCAGCCTGGGAAAGTACCTGGCTGTGCTGCAGAAGGAAGAGGCAGAACCCTCATGCTGCCTGCCGGCCAGCAGGCAGCTGCTACAGAGCAGAAGCAACAGGGACGTGAGTGCCTCGCAGAAGAGGCTGCTCACCTGATCCCTGCACGCCCACGCTGGAAACAGGTAAGCTGCAGAAAGGGCCATAGTCTTGTAACATTCCACCTTTTTTTACCTGCTTTAAAATTCCCAGTTTCTCTCTCCTCTTCCCACTTTGTCCCTTTGTCCTCAGCTTATTTCCATTCATGTAAACTGAGTTCAAAGTGTAAAAGTAGTTTGCAGTCAATTAATTCAGTGGGGGGAGAGGAGAGGTTAAAATCTTGCCCTTCCCGGGAGGCTCAGGCAAAAGTAAACTGCTGCAGCCTGTGTGTTCTTCCTCTTTAATAACTTTTGCCATCTTGACTGCCCTCTGATATTGCTTCATCACAAAGGCCCATCTGCGAACTGTTAGAGGGTGTCTTGTGTGTGTGTGTGTCTGAGTATTTGCATGCGTGTGTGTTAGGACATCTGTTGAAATACCAGCTGCAAAGTGGAAATGCTACATTTATTTTACAGAGTTTGGCTATTCACAGTGATTCTTTTAAGAGCACTTGCTGGAAACATGCCCAGGAGCTTGAAGACATTTCTCTTCTCCTCCCAGCCCAAATATGTTGTCTACCTGCCAAATATTATTAGTGGCATGTTAAAAGTTTGCCTGCTGTCACCATGACCTTAAGTGACCTCTTAATTTCTTGAGTTCAAGTCCAATTAACCTTTGGGAAGAAGCACAACTGCTCTAACCAGGCCAGTCAATAGAATCCAATAGTAATCATTTCATTTTGTGGTTTGTCAAAGAGGAACTGTGGTCCCACCTCAACCATTTCACACAAAGGTGGCCATTTATCACTGTTTAGGGGAGTGGGCTGCACACAGGGTCCTATCTGAAGTGTGCTAATCAATTAACATAGTAGTATCTCAGTCATGGCACCCCATGGGGCTGCCACAAAAGAAGCTGCCAGGTGAAAAATTACACGCCTCTTGCAGCATTTGCAAGACTCAGTTTCCGTAATGAAAATATTGATATACACTTAAAATGCTTGATGCTGCTGGACAGATCTATGAAATGTGGGGTGGGGGAAACCTGTTTACCGACCTGAGAAGCACTGACATTCTCTGCATTCGCTACTTTCATTTCGCAAAAAGGATGAGAGAAACATGCACTGAACCCCTACTGTATCATTGGGCTGAAGGCTGCTCCTCAAAACTAGCAAAAGTATTATGTAGGGGATTGGGGGTGGATGGAGGAAAAGAAGCTGGAAACATATTAGAGTTGACAGGGAAATTCAAAAGAGGAAGAGAAGGTGCTATGGTAGGCAATAGAGTGAAAATTAAAACAAATACCGGTAGTATTTCTTTAGCTACTTCATTTCCTCCTTTACCCTAGTTCAACCTAGAAGAAACAACTGATATATAATTGATTACCTGATCAAAGAAGAACAACATTTCTGCTGGTACAGAAATATATATAGAGAGAGAGAGAAAGAGAGGGGTGGGGGAGGGAGCGCTAGGTCTGTGTTTTACTTATTTATTTATATTCTTCCACAAAATGCAAGAGAGTAACATGGCTTTTCCCTCACCTCCAGTTCAGATAGTCTAAGGCGATTTCCGCACTACATTCTTATAGCGTGATTATTGCACTTTCAACATCCTATGGAATCCTGGGGTTTGCAATTTAGGGAGGGGCGGGCTGGTGCCTCCCTAAACTGCAAACCCCACGATTCCATAGGATGTTGAAAGTGCAATAATCATACTATAAGAGTGTAGTGCGGAAATCGCCTTAGAGTACTAGCTGTCCTACGCAACAGACTGCATTGTTCGTAAGTCTTGTCTATGTAGGTAACAGAGCAGTACTTGCAAAAATTACTTTATTTTATTAGAACCCTCAGAATCCCCAACCAGTAAGACCAGTAGGTTCAGACGAAAAAAGAAAAGTATTTCCAAGTTCTGACAGCACACCACAGCAATTAAAGGCAAAAATATTGGCTGAGTGGTAAAGAAAGAGTATGGGGTTTTGTTGGCATTCGTTCAACCATTTCCCAACACAGTGTTTAATCTTGATTCTTGAAACGTTCTTCAGTTTTTATAGCCCCCCCCCACCTCAAATAAGTTCTAACTTTAGGAATATGACTTCTAAGTTATCTTTATGTATTTAGAAGCTACCAAAAGGAATGCACAATAAGGTGTGGAGACAGTAGGGCAGTGGTTCTCAACCTGTGGGTCTCCAGATGTTCGTGGACTTCAGCTCCCAGAAGCCCCAGCCACTATGGTCAATGCTCAGGGCTTCTGGGAGCTGAAGTCCATGAACATCTGGGGACCCACAGGTTGAGAACCACTGCAGTAGGGGGAGAACTGCTGTGAATCACACAAGGTATGAATGGTCTTAAAGCTGCAAGGAAGAGAGGCTGTATTAAAGGGGGCAAGCAAATTTAATGGAGAGTTCCATAACTGTAGGGCTACCATTGGCTCTCATGTCTTTCATGCTCACCGATCTTACTGATTTTATTGGGAGATACAGAGTGGAACCTCTGAATCAGATCTGAGTTTAGGGGGCAGAACTGGATGGTGACTCTGTTGCTTTGAGCTGGTGAATTGATGGCAATTTTACTGGAGCTACTTGTGGTTTTACAGGGACTAGTCAAGGTAATGAACCCTATTTGAAAAGTAGGTTCACCACTGTGGATAATTCTAGTTAAAAAAAATCAATAAAACCCAGCATGGATTCACCATCTTGAAGCAATGGAGCCACTGGGTGCCTCTATTAAACAGCTAGATATGTGTCTATTTTTTGCCTCCTCACTTGAAAAAAATAGTGATTTATTTTTCTTTCTTTTTTTTTTTGCACAATTTTTTTTTTGTCCAAACAATGTGTCTTGTACAAAACATGCCATTTGCTGTGTAAAAAGGTTGGATTTTTGCACAAAAGGTTTTCTAGCAAATGATTTTTTAATTTCAAAAATCTCCTAACTCAAAAATGCACAATACCTCTCATAATGAAGTGCACTAAACTGCTAATAATTTCACTCACCAGGGAGAAAATTTGAAATAATTCATTCTTGTGTATTAGAACAAAGTAAACCAATTTATTTATACTCCTACCAATGAGTCATATTTCATCTAGTTGGCATGCTATGAAGGAAATTGTATTTTTCCCCCCATAGTAAGATGCCTAGGCACGTTTAGCTCACAGCTCCTCAAAAGATTTCATTTTATATGAGATTTTTAGAACTTGGATATTGTTGTTGCTGTGTTCCTTTAGGTTGTTTCTGACTTATGGTGACCCTAACAACAAATCTATCATGGGATTTTTTTTTTTTTTTGGCAAGATTTGTTCAGTGCAGGTTTGCCATTGCCTTTCTCTGAGGCTGAGTGAGTATGGCTTGCTCAAGGTAATCCAGTGGATTTTCATGGCCAAGCAATTTATAGCATTTCTTTAGCCAAAAATATCTCCCAGGGTGACTTACAAGGCATTAATTTGCCAGTTCCCTGCCCTTAGGCTTAGAATCTGAACAAAATATGGCACATAAGGAAAAGGAAATGGCAATGGGGCAAGGGATGAAGTCCAGCAGAGGCTAGCTACTCTTTTTTTCCCTCTCAGAGGCTAGACCAATGGTAGCGGGAATAGAAAGAGGTCATCTCACCAATCTCTGGGCCAAGGCATGGTAGAACTGTCTATGGCTGTTCTTTTTGCCCTCAGAGGCACAGAAATAATTTCTTTCCATGATGCCCATTACCAGTGGATCTGCTTTCGCAGAAGCAGTTTTAAGAAACTTTGGAGTTAATTAAGAGGGCTGGTGTCATAAATAGGCTGGGATGGACAAGCTTTGTGGTTTGGGGACCAATTTTGACCCCAATTCTAGGAACCAATGCAGGTTGCATATATTCTGGTTTTCTGAATTACTTCACAACTGAAGGTAGCTGGCAGTTGACTTCTTATTTTGAAACTTAAACATTGCCTTGTCCCTTGCTTAACTGGAGAATCTCTTCCCCCTCATTTTTTTTTTCCTAGCTGGTGGAGTTGAGAGAGTAGATATAGGAAAAGCGCAGGCCTGTAAAATTTCCCTTTTCCCATTAGGAAGAGTGAGGCAAAAACTTAATGAATCACATTTCGAGGCCTGTAAAAGAATGGCTATTTCCGCACTACACTGTTATAATGCTATTATTCCACTTTCAACATCTTGTGTAATTCTGAGGTTTGTAGTTTACTGAGGCCAAAGATGCCCCTCCCTAAACTGCAATTTCCAGGATTCCATAAGATGTTGAAAGTGGAATAATAGCACTATAACAGTGTAGTGTGTAGTGTGGAAATGGCCCATGATAGAGGAAGAGTGCCGCCCTTCCATTAGTTCTTCTTACCTGTGGAGGGTCACTTGGAAGCACTTGCATGTGTGGACTGTTTGCAAAGCAAGCTGAGGGGAGGGGGAAGGTGCCAAGACAGCTGAGAGACTTTGCAAACAGCAGATGGATGTTTGGTCCCAAGTGAGCCTCCATAAGTTCTTTATGCTCCCTAAAGCAAAGTACATGGGTTCTACTTTTCAACCAATTCTGTTTTCTGACAGTACTCCAGTCCCTAACCTGTCAGACAAGTGGGAGAAGCCTGTAATTGTATTTTGTATTTTTTAAAAAACTGAAATATCATTTTTTCTTAACTTCTGTATGAATAATTTTTAAAACAGTACCCTGTTTTTTATGTTTGTAAGTCCCCATGGACCCTCTATAAGGAGAAAGATGAGATATACATTAAATAAATTATAATAATTAAAGATTCAACTGCTAATTCAGTTGGATTCGATGCATGAATGGGGCAGAGAGGTACACTGTCCTGTATTTTGTTCAAGCAAAGAGATGTGCTGTATTGACCCTTTTCTTTGTTTTATCATTTCTGCCTTTATAATAGACATTTATACTGATCAAAGACCTGAAGATCAGCTAGATAGAAAATTAAATAAAAAATACACTAAAAAGTAATAAATTTGGTTTGTAATGGATCACTCTGGCTTAAAGTGTTTGTGAACTGGGCTTCCCAGTTCGGCAATAACAACAAAGGAGATACTTCTGTTGCAAAGGGAAGTTAGTTTAAATGCACATTGAATTCACACTACATATTTTACAACCTGTGTTATGAACCAACTCAGTCAAATGAGCCCCAGGGAAAATAAAGGAGCTGCATCAACTCACATCCAAATAACCTGGCTTAATTTATACAATTGTAAGACAGGCTGTTCAAAGCTAATAGAACTGCTGCAGCAGGCTAAGTGGCAATTTCACCATCAAATATTTTCTTGGTATTCAGTACTGCCCAGCAAGGAGAGTCAGTGATGTTCTCCACTGCTGAGTGAGAGCAAATGGAGAGGCAGCAACACTTCTCTCCCCTAGAGCTGCTGCTATACAGGCATCTCCCACTTATCTGATGGGTTAGGGACTAGAGCTCAGTCAGAAAGTGGAATTGGTTGAGAAGCAGAACTCAAATATTTCATCAGTTCTTCTCATCTTACCTTGTTCTTGTAGGGAACATGAGGTTTGTGAGTCTCCATAATTCCCCCATGTTCCCTATAGGAAGAGGGCAAGAAGAGAAGAACTAATGAAAGAGCAGACCCCACATCGAAAGAATGGGGCATGTCTATAATTCACAATGGTTGAAAGAGTGGAACACTGAAAACCAGGGGAATACCTGTAAATTCTATTGTCCAGGTTGTAGTAAGTCCCTTGCTCTGGAGTCTTTTATTTATTTATTTTGTTAACATGCCACCATATTCTAGCATATTAAAACATCTTAATAAAACTGGGCAAGTTATAAGTACAAAATTACACATTAATTTAGAACGTCAGCTAGAAACACTTTGAAAACATCACATTAATAAAAGCTCAGCACCTCCATTTAGACTCACCTAGCTACTGAATTATACTGCCTGAATAAAAAAGGTCTTTGCTTGTCAGTGGAAGGACAACATGGAGGAGTTTAGACTCATCTCCCCAGGAAGAGTATTTCATTGTCCAGGAGCAGTCACCAAGAAAGCCCTGTCCCATGCCCCCGTTAAATGTATCTCTGAAGATGAAGAGAAAAGCCTTTCCTCTAGATTTTAAAACCTGGGAATGCTTGTACAGGGAAAAGTGGTTCTTCAGATAACCTGAATAGGGCTTTCCTAACACACATAAATAGTCTTATTCACAGCCCTAAGCTCAGTTTGAGCTGTAATGCTCTCATGCCATATTCAGGACTAAAGGTATGCAAATCATGAGATGGGCATAAAAACTATGAGATTTCACTGGAGAATTCCTTCTATTTGCTTCCAGTGATCCATTTAAGTCTTTTACTCCAAGTTTCAAGTCCCTACCTTCAAGTTTCAAATCAAGTCTCAAATCCAAGCAATATACTTTCAAGTCAAGTCTCAAGTCTGGGAGCCAACTTTATACATAGAATAATGGAGTTGGAAGAGACCCCAGGAGCCATCAAGTCCAACCCTCTGCTATGCAGGAAGACCCATCAAAGCATTCCCAACAGATGGCCATCCAGCCTCTGCTTAAAAACCTCCAAAGAAGGAGAATCTACCACACTCCGAGGCAGCATATTCCACTGCTGGACAGCTTTGACCATCCAGAAGTTCTTCCTGAGGTTCAAGTGGAATCTCCTTTCCTGCAGCTTGAACCCATTGCTTCTTGTCCTAGTCTCCGGAGCAGCAGAAAACAAGCCCACTCCCTTCAACATGACATCCCTTCAGATACTTAAACATGGCTATCAAGTCCACTCTTAACCTCCTCTTCTGCTCCAACCTATATTCCAGAATTTCTGGACAGAGTCAATAAAGTCAGTTTTAACAATTTAAGTAGAATCAGCCCTCTACATTTATGAGTTTGGCATCTGCAGCTTCAGAAGCAGGGAATAAGATCCTTCTCATTCCCCTTCCCAAAGCTGGAGGCTTTTGTGTCAATGAGCATGAAAGAGTCTGCAGCTTTGGAACTGGGGAATAGGATCTTTCTTGTCTCCCCTTACTGAAGCTCCAAAAGCTTTGGAAGAAAGAATCCTTCCTCCTCAAGCCCATTGCCTAACACATTTGCTCTTCCCATCTGAGAAACCCATCCTGTGCTCTGAGGACAAGTCTTGCCTTCTGCTCTTAGGAAAGATTTTAGAAGGCTCCTCCAATATGCAGCAGGGACAGGCTGCAGAGGAGACCCCAGCCCCGCCTCAAGCCCACTGTCTAACTCATTTGCTGTTCCCCTCGGAGAAATGCATCCATGCTTTGGGCATGAGACAGATCATTATGTGACCAAGAAGGAAAAAGAGATGGAAGTCTTGTTCAAAGTTGCAAGGCTTCTGAATGAATGTGTTATGTTACTAGATCAAGGGCTGCCAGTCAGTCACTAAAATAAACAAGTCACAAGTTGAGTCTACTCAGTGAGCCATTCATTGCCAAGTCAGGTCACTGATGTGACTTAAGTCTGACTTGAATCTGAGTCAATCAACTTGAGTCTACATTACTGTTTGCTTCCCAGTTGTTGACAGTTAAATCATTCCCCCCATCAGTATTTTCTAGTGTATGTCTGCGGTGACCATTAGGAGACATAAATTGATTTTAAAGGGAAATGAAGATTCTTGGGGTTCTTAAAAATAGCAACCAAAAACTCAAGGGAGTGGAGCTATGGAACTATATGTGACTTTTGAGACCATATATATGTATACATACATACATACACACACTTAGTTATAACAGGAACCATGTGATCAGTGAACCCTATAATGGGAAAAGCAAAATCCATTCTTGTGCTGTTAATAACCCAATATTCAACCTATTTATAGTAGGGAAATTGGTAGTTTATGCACAATACAATAGATTAGAGTCACCCAAAGACAAGCAAATGGAGAATTAGTATCTGTGAGCTGTTTCCCTAATCAATACTGTGCCAAACACAGGTTGTTGAAAATGGTCATTTGTATAGTTGTATGCTACTTGTATCATGCTACACTGAGTTCTGATCAGGAAGCATTTAAATCAAATAAATAAATAACACAGTGAGGACTTTGCAGCCTCAAAGTAAAATTAAAGCCACTGACAATTTCTTAAATGCTCAGCCAGCAGAACCCAATTAGGATTACCTCCTTGCCCTTCTCTCCTGAAGAACTGTGTAATACTGTACTAATGAAAAACAGGGACTCTTTCATTTGCAATGGCCTTGGAGTCAATTATCAATTTATCATTGTGTCCTGCAGGTTTCAAATAAAATACTCTGTGTAGTGCAGCCATTGTACAAAATTGACATTAAGTAGATTCTGCAAGTATGAACTTAATATAAAAAATACAAAGACAGCTGCCTAAAAGGGTTTGACTTCTATAAATTCTATTTGACTGCTTTTAATACAAGATAGTGGGAAA
Organism: Iguana delicatissima; assembly: GCA_948472985.1. Lineage (NCBI taxonomy): Eukaryota > Metazoa > Chordata > Lepidosauria > Squamata > Iguanidae > Iguana > Iguana delicatissima. The sequence continues at coordinate 84,472 of CAOKZL010000803.1, read as the reverse complement.
CTTCAGAACTAAATTAAAGTCATTATTTGTGCTTCTGTCTACTGTCTATATGTCATAGGATAATGTTATACAGATTAGAAGAAAACTGTTTATTTCACAAAATAAAATATCCACCAGTAGGGAAAAAGCCCACCAGTACTCCCAAAATGATATATATCTTTTTTGTTTGTGCATGTACATATACACAGAGAGAAGGGGCAATGGAAAACAACGCTAATAGCAAGTTTTGTGTTGAGTTTTAAATAGTTCTTTTTAAAAAGGGAGGGCCATGTGGAAAAATATAATTTTGGCTGCACCCCAGAAGCTCAACAGGGATGGGGCCACTCTGACTTCCCTTAGGATGGGAGTTTCACAATTGAAGTGCTCTTGCAGAGAAAGGCTTTTCTTAGATACCTCCCAGCTTAGCCTCTTAGGATGGTAGAACACCAGCCCCAGGACCTCTACTAAAGAATTCACTCTGGAAAGATTCTTGTGAGAAAAGGTTGTCTTTCAGATGTCCTGACCCCAAGCTTTGTCTCTGGCCTACAGGTATTCCTTGTGGAATCCATAGTCCTCAGAATTCTAAGTTCTTCAACAAAATGAAAAAGCCAGGATTCTGTTCAGGTAAATTCACTCTACTCTACTCTACTCTACTCTACTCTACTCTACTCTACTCTACTCAGATGAATTCAACAGTTGAAATGGTATCAAATGACCACAAATGTGCAGTGCAAATGCATTCTTTGTCTTCGGAAAGGACTGCCGTAACATGGAGCTGTCTGTGGAAGCACTTTGGAACTCCCCAGTAAGTCCAAAATGCAACATCCAGAATGCTGACTGAGGGTAGCAATAGATATTCCCTTGTTAAAGTGGTTTCACTGGCTACCAGTTCATTTCTGGGCTCAATTCAAAGTGATGGTCATGATCTTTAAAGGCCTGTATGGCTAAGGTCCAGATTATTTGAAAGACCATATCACCCTGTATGAAGCTACCAGAGTCTTAAGATGTCCAGGGTAGGGATTCTCAGTATCTGCAGGCTTGCTTGGAGAGGACACAAGAGGCTTCTCAGTGGCTGCTCTAGAATTCCCTTTTGTGGGGGGCTCGGCTGACCTTTTTCCTGCTCTCCTTTTGCTGGCAAGCAAAGACTCTTGTTTAAGCAAGTTTTAATGTGCAATCACTCACAGAGAAACTTCTTACTGAGGAGTGTGCTTTATTTTTAACTTCTGTATGCCATTTAAATGATTTTATATTGTTTGCATGTGATGATTTCAACTGTTTTTAAAATTTTTATTGTTAAGTTTTAATTGATTCTTTTTATGAGACACCTTGAGTCCCTCTCTGACAGAAAGGCAGCATATCAAGTGAAATGATAGATGATTGTTAGAGACATAGAGAGAGAGACAGACAGACTGACAGAGTTTAAAGGGATAGCAGTGTTATTACTGTTTACTAGCCTTACTTTGGAAGATATTAGATATCATTTTGATATCACAGTTCGGCCCCATTATGCCACCCTTGGCCAAGTGTTTGTGAGGCCCCCGAACAAGCACAGAACTAGGCATGGCCACTGATTGCTGAACATTCCTTTCTCCACCCAGGCAGGCCAGATTCAGCCAGATCTCACTTTAGGAGACCTCCCTAGACAAACACCTCATTAAGGATGCATGCTAATACAAAGAACTCTCTGCCTCGAGCAGGCAACTTGATGAGCTAGACGCTTAACTGTCAAGTACGCTGCATCTGCATACTGGCCATTCCGTTGTCGATTTGAAACTAACTCAATCATGCTAAATTCTGACCTTTCGGAGACATTGTCTCGCACCCAAATCCCATTGTTCTTCCCCAAGTACAGACTAGCCTACAGTCATATTTTCCCTATAAAAACCCCTGATTCTGAGACCTTCCTCGGATCGTTCTGAACTTCCATCCAGTTTTGCTGCCACTTCATCTGCCCAGCTTTCCCCTCAGTCTCAGTCTGAGACTGCGCACCTACGGACCTCCGCAGTAATCTACCCTGGGCTTCGGACAGGTGTAGTATCACCCAATTCAACAATCCCTCTTAAAAATCCTCTATACCACTACCACCTTTATTTTCTATAGTTACTTGTATGAGTGTGTTGCATACACTGTTTGCTTGTTCTTAATAAAATCACAGTTATTATTTCATATTTGGTGTGCTTCTTGGCTTGGCTTGACCCTGTAGACCAGTGGTTCTCAACCTGTGAGCTGAAGTCCACAAACATCTGGGGACCCACAGGTTGAGAACCTCTGCCGTAGACATTGAGTTTAAAGATTCTACTGCGTTGCCCTGCCTCTTGTTTTGCTAACTTGTGCTCTGAGCTAATTTTCCCCACCAATAGTTGAGCACGTTTGGAGTCCCTTGCGGGACCCCAGTAAACAGGGTAACAGCAGAACCAAACTACTTCTTGCAGCCTTGGAAAATCACTGCCAGGCCACTCATTAATAAGCCAGAAGATCCAATAATCAGATCTTGGAAAATCACAATCTAATCGCAACTATCAGAAACCCAAGTATGGTCCAACCTCCCTCTCCCCTCTCCCTCCTTCTTTTTTTCTGTCACTTGTATTATCAGCAATGTGTTTTGGTTGGTGATGGGGAGTTCTCAGATGGAATTCCTAACAATTGGCACGCTTTCTATCACTCTACCTAGCACTTAGACATAACTGGATTGATTTCATTCACGTGAGTTGGATGCAGATTTGGGTATGTACAAATGGCCTTGCACTGCCCTTCCTAAGAGCTCTGCTCACAGAAGATGTCTTCACCTGAGATACCAGCATTTCACTGAAGGACAATCGATGTCCTTCAGTGAAGAACTGTGCCCAGAAACTAAATGGTGGCCAATGAAGTTGCTGTAGCAAGGAACTGAGGAAAGGAATTCTCATGTTCCCTGACACTGGTCTCATTATGTGTAGGGGGTGGTCAACAGCATTCTGGACTAGATGAAGCTTCCAAATACTTTCAAAGACAGTTCCACAAGAAGCATGTTAGTGTGGTCCACAACAGGATGTAACTAAGGCCTTTTCCGCACTTTGTATTAGCAACAGGCCAGAGCATCCTCTGGTGAGGACGTTTACACTTGGGGGCGAACTGGGTCCGGACTACTTAATGTTTGTCCGGACTTCAACCAGCTCCAGAACACCCAGAACTGGTGGTTCCCTGTGCTATTGAAAGTCCGATTAAAAGAGGACTTTCAATAGCCGGGCGCACCCCAGTCCGTCGCTGCCCTAAGTGTAAATCTGCAGGCTTGCGCCAGTGCGAGGCTGCAGATCTTCTGGGGGTGGGCTTCTGGCTGGTGAGCTTCTCCGGTTGGTGGAGAGCCTCCGCCAACCAGAAGCCTCCATTTTCATCTCCGGAGAGTGTGTAGCGTGGGCGCGCGCTGCTCCAGAGCGTCGTGGATTGTCGGGGGGGAGCGTGCCAGTCCGGTGAGTAATGGACTGCCCCGTTTCCCCCACAAAGTATGGAAAAGCCCTAAGGCATGAGTTACCCTTGCCAGAGGCCTTTCTTCAGGAATGGGTGCAGTTGATGTACTTAGCTTCATTGTACAAATGCACTCCTGGCCACTGTCAGATCTGATCATCCTGATTTGACTCTGAATCCAGGTGTGCACCATACTGTGAACCTGAGTCTTCAAGCAGTATGTGGACCCAACATGGATGGCAACAGTGATCAAATCAGATCATTTTTATCCAGTGACCATTTCTGCACTACACTGTTATAATACTATTACTCCACTTTCAACATCTTGTGGAATCCTGGGGTTTGCAGTTTTGGGAGGGACATTTAGAATCCTCAGCCAGAGAGCTCTTGGGCCTCAGTAAATTACAAACCCCAGAATTCCATAGGATGTTGAAAGTGGAATAATAGTACTATCATAGTGTAGTGCCGAAATGGCCAGTATTATATGTTTTTGACAATATATGGGAGAGAGGTTGACATTAAGATGATGGTGATGATGATGATGATGACGATGGTGACGATGACAACGACAACAGATTATTTCAAAATTGATTCCTAAAGCAGTTCCTACTTTACTGGGAGAGTTTCAAGCCATTTTAAGATGTCTTATAATTTGTAAATAAATATATCACCTAATGAATATGCATGAAGCAATGCAAGGCAGTACTAAAAGGTTCTTTGATGCAGTTCTCTTTGTACTGTAGGATGCAAATGGAAAAGATCCACAAACCTAAGCAAAGCAAAACATCAAAAATCTTAGCTTCACATGAATAAAGATAACCCTCCACACCAAAAAAAAGGGGGGAGGACCCATGTGCACCCAGCTATTGTCTTTTGCTGTCAAAGTTCATGCTGTTTGATCCACTAGGAAAGTGGTAGATGGCAATAATTAAATTGAACAGACTGATTGGATCAAGGGGCTTTCTTCAGCAAATCTACATTGTTGCTTAATAAGGGAAGAAAAAATAGCTTTCTCTCCTTGCTTTACTTTGACTAATCTGTTGTCACTGTAATAAGTGTGAAATCGGCAAATATACGCACATTTACTACAAGTAAACAAGCTGCCCAGAATCTAATTAGGCACAAAACTGCCCATCTGTTGTACATTATCATGGGGTTTGCTCACATAGAGGTTGCTTCATTACTAAAAGGCATGGAGGCAAATTGAATTGAGTCTGCCCTCCCTTGTAGAGAGGGATCAGGGGCGTAAAGTCAGATCCTTGCTGTGAACTAACAAAGGACACTGGGAGAAAGTGGGATGAGATGAGGGCTTTTCTATTTTAAAGGCCACATGTCCAGTGTTTAGTGCAGGCCATAAGGGAGTGTAAATGCCATTGTTTTGCACAATGCAACATGAGTCAGGAGGACCATACATGTCTTGTTGCCATACCCCCTTGTTGGTTTTTGTTCCTATTCCCCTGGGAAGCTGTCGTTTTATTGTTAGTTAACTACTCATGTATATTGAGTTTGAAAGGTTATTGGTTCTGAGAGTGGGGGGGGCTGATGCTAACATGTTTTCCTATTTCTAAAAAGGTGGTCTGCATCCAGATTTGGAAAGGTTCTGATCTATGTTCACCATGTGAAAAATCAGGGCTAACTTTAGTTAGGTTTGTATTTTGGCATGTGGAACTAGCTTAGCAGTCACATAGGGACAGGGGGGCGATGGGGACAATACACTACAGGTGGCAATTTTGGTGGGCATCTGGGCTTGTGGCCATGCCCCCATGTACAGTGACAACACCTCTGCATGCCGTGCCCATGTCCCCACGCCGTAGCCCTGCCCCTGCCCCCGCCCCCATCCATGCATTCCAGGCTCTGCCACTGTGGCTTCGTCCAATTGCTAGTCCCAACTGGAATAGCCTCAATGAATCAACTGCTAAATGGGAAAGTCAACATTGATTTAATGGATCTACTCTACTTAGGACTGGTGATCGGAGTTAAGAAAGAACATTTTGGTCATCCAGAATCTCAGTTTGCTTCCACAACAATAACAATGAGTATTACTAATCCAACTTTTACACTTGTAGTTTCTGGTGTACTTTCATATTTCAGAAACCTAGAAGTCTGAAATGTAATTTCTTCAGCACTGAATAGGAGTATTGTCCCAATAGTTGATGCAATTTTAAAAATATGAAAGTACTACACAGGAAATGATAATGGTGACGGGTTTTCATTTTCTTCTACATGCATTTAAAAAAAAAGTTGACTTTTTTCCATACTGTTTATGGAGATATTTGCAAAATGAAGATATTATGTAGGTTCATAAAGTTATTATCTAAACATAAATTGAATGAAATTCTTATCCATCCACACTGATCAAATTCATCTCACAGAGCTCTCCAATACGGAGAGGAGCAAGCAAGTTTTGAAAATTTGAGGAAATTATTGTCGAAAAAATGAAGCAACCTAAATTCTCACTTATCCTTAAATAGGAATGCTAAATATTTTTGCCAGTCCCATATTAATTGAAATGACTGTGCAAAAAAAAATTACTACTGATTCAAAGGCTGATAATTAAATGTGTGAATCTGCACAGGTATCTCAGACCACGACATTTGTTTTTCAGATGCTGGCACATCTGATAAAATCTAGGCAATGGGGAAATAAGTAAATATACTGTCCCTTTTTAGACTACCTCATTCAGTTTTGGAGATAAAATTCAGCATCTTTGATAGCTTCTTTTAAGTTTGGACTAAAATCCAGCACAGAGTCAATGCTCCACTGACACAGAACTGTCAAACATCACTGAAGACAAGTTATATATGTAGCTAATGTATAACATACTGAGTAAGAGAAGCAGAGTAAAATGCTCATTCATAGACACCTTTTTGAAAATGTCCATACATGAATGCCAGAACCAACATCAGGGCATGGGCAGAAGCTAAGCCACCTGTCCTTCACATGCTAGTGTACACTTCAGGGGCTTTTGTGAAGCATTTTTTCCCCCTCTCTGGAGTATCTTAAATATATAGCTTGCCTAATTATAAATAAGATTTCTAAGACTCTTTCTCCAAGTGCATTGAAATTTGTCTGTTGTTGACAGCTGAGCAACCTAATTACATTTGTTTCTGCTGCACTAGCTGTATAAGTATTGTTCCTAAAGCGAATACTAATTTCCTTACATACTGTGCATCAGGGTTGCATATTTGTCTAAGAATGCTCCACATCTGCATGCAGTTCCAGGCAGTAAATTGTTCTTTCCGCTAGAAAGTCATCTGATTACTATTTTAATTTGGTGTCTTTTGGTACTGTTTTACTTTGATGACAAAAGATAAATAATGCATTGAATTTGAAATAATCATAGTCCTGCAGTTAAAATGCCAAAAGACTGTCATTAACCAAAGAGGTCAAAGTTTGCAATTTAAATTATTCAGCCAATAAGATTTTGATAGAAGATTTAAAAAAAAAAAAAGGATCAAGATTTGCCACATTTTCATGTTTAAAAAAAAGATAAAAATTGTTATTATGTTATTTGCTTTGATTTATCGCAACCGTATGAATGAGAGACTTTCAGGAGTTCCAGTCATCAACTGCCCTGTTCTAGTCTTGCAAAATCAGGGCTTTGGTTTCCCTTATGAAGTCAATTCACCTGTAATGTGGTCTTTCTCTTTTCCTACTGCCTTCTACTTTGCCAAACATTGGAATTTTTGCTGGTGAATCACATGGTATCATGCTATGTCCAAAGTAAGACCCTTTCCGCACCTTACCTTTTTGTGGTGCTGGGGTGTGGGGCTTGTGCGAGTAGCCTCCAGATAGAGGCTCTCATGTCTGGTGTCCTTTGGCTGTGCGTAAGCTTCCTGCTCACGCGAGAGCCCTGCCCTCTTCCTTTCGCAGTGCAGCCTGGGACCTCCCCAGCCTGCACTGGACAGGAAATGCAACCGGCCCAGCTCCCGAGGCTCCGCACACCAGGTAAGTGCACGCAGGCCCCCGGAGTGATGCGCGACCGTGCAGCATTTTTGGCTTCCAGTCTAAAATGAAAAAATCTGTGCGTGTCCCGCGTCAGGCCCTAGAGTGTCATGCAAATGTGAGTGTGTCGTGTGGACTGCTCCTCACATGTGCGCAATGCTCAAAGGGCCCTTTCGCATTGGAAATGCTGTGTGAAAAGGGCCTAAGACAGCCTCAGTTTAGTAATCTTGGACTTCCCATGAGCGTTCAGGCCTGATCTGCTCTAGAATCTACTCATTTGTCCTTTTAACAATCTATGGTATTCATAGAATTCTCTTCCACGGCCACATTTCAAATGCATTGATTTTCTTCCTGTCAGTTTTCTGCGCTGGCAAAGTTTCACACTTATACACATAAATCAAAAATACTGTGGTATGAATGGTTCTGACTTTGGCATCTATTTTGATGCTCAAGAATCTTATCTAGCTCCTTCATCACTGCCTTTCCAAGTCTTTCCAAGCCATGTGAAAGGCGCCTGAAGCATCACACGATTATGAAGAGCGATCTGCACGATGCACTCACAATCGTGCAATGCTCCATGGTAGGGCAGGCGCCGCTCACGCACTTTTTCATTTTCAGCTTTCAGCTGAAAATGGTGCATGATTGCACATTGCTTCAAGGCCCCGCGCGCGCTTGCCATGTGTGCGGAGCCTCCGGAGCCGTGGTGGTCATGCTTCCTGCCCCAGTGCAGCCTGGGAAAGTCCCTGGCTGCACTGCAGAAGGAAGAGGCAGGGCTCTCACGCTACCTGCTCGTGAGCAGGCAGCTTGTGCGGAGCTGAAGCAGCGGGGATGCGAGGGCCTCTCACTGGAGGCTGTTCGTGCAAACCCCGCACTCCAGTGCTGAAAAAAGGTAAGCCATGGAAAGGGCCTTAGTCTTCTTCTAATGAGATAGATAGATAGATAGATAGATAGATAGATAGATAGATAGTCAGGTATATCAACATTTCAGTGCATTCAAAATTAAAGCAAGGTTATGGAGAAGTATTAGCACTATTTCTGCTTTATGACATCATAGGTTAAGAACATTTCTCTGAATTAGTGATGTCAAACCCTCTATCCTAAGATTTTCCAGATAGCTTACAGTATCATCAATGCTGATTCTGAACCCATCCCTTAGGATTTTTTTTTTTAAGTTATGAAGCCAAATGAAGCCAGGAAGCTGAAAAAGTCAGAGCCTACAACAAGCAGCATTCAATGTTCTACTGACTTCACAGAAACAAAAAGGCCTGGCTTCTAACAGTGGAAACAAGATGTATCAATCTACAACATAGGTGGGTAAATTTAGTTTTCCAGATGGTTTTGACTACAACTTCTAACATCTTTTCCTATTGTCCATGCTGAGGGGGTCTGATGGTAGCTGTAGGCCAAAATATATGGAAGGACAAAGGTTTTTCACCCCTGTCTAGAAGCTTCTCAATGTCTGCCAGTCTCAGGAATTGACATTTCAGAAACTTCTGAGCTTGAAAAGCAATTTCTGTTGCATACCCCTAGACCTGAATCCTGTTGTAATTCCAATTAATACAGACCCATTCAATCAATGTAATTTACTTATGTGTTGACTCACCAGTGAACAACTGATTCAATGGGTCTGCTTTAATTGCAACTAATCAGCAGAATTCAGACCATCATATGCGAGGAAGTGAAACTATGCTCAACTGCCTCCTGCGGGGAATCAATGAACTGCACCATTGGCCTGTCTCTGCCCACTGTGGCAGGCCATTTAATATTCCTGGAAAGACAGTGGGGATCATAAAAGGCTTAATGTCTTCTTTAGCATTGCTTGAGGAACAAAGTCTTCCTGTGTGATGTTGTACTGCTATTATGTCTGGATGTTCTTGACTTCTTAAATATTGATTTATTTTTGTTCCAATAATCTTTGTCCCAATAATGAACCCGAGTGGCTTATAGGTTTGGTTGGCTCCAGAATGCTGCTTATAAGATTGTCCTTTGGTTCTAATTTAGGGTGCATCTGCATTTAATTGTGTTCCAGAAGTAAACTTTTCATTTATATGTGCATCTTTCTTTAATTTGTTTTTCCTGTACCTGTTTTAATATTCTTGTGGGCTTGAATCTCCATCCTTGAAGAAATACAGAATCGACTCACAATAAAGATATAATAATGAAATATTTAACAAGCCAAGTAATACATAGTCAAATAAATAATAAGTAAATATTATTGGATTATTAAAGTGGATCCTTGTGGATGCTTTAATATGTTAAATAAGATGTTTTTGTATACAGTTTTGCACATATCCTCCAACATTTCACAGCTAAAAACCCAGTGCATGTGGCCGAACAACATGAGTTAATTGAATGCAAACTACTTTCCTCTTTGAATTCAGATTGCAAAAACTGAAGTAAGTTGAGGGCAAAGGAGGAAAGCAGGAGGAGGAGTGAGAAACTGGGACATTTCAAAAGCAGCTGAAAAAGTGGATGACAGAGGATTAATTTCCTCTACCAAATTAGGACAGTTGGAGAGTATGTTTTACTAATTACACATTTTTGCAAACAATTCTAATACAATGCTTTTTCAATGTTATATTCCCTAATATACACATTTTTATGTTTAATTTTCCTTAATTCATATATTTTTGTAATAATATTCTCAGTAACAAATACCACTACAAAACCCAGGGGAATATGAGAGAACCAAGCTTTGTTTTGTGCCTTCTTTGGAAAGTGTAAAATAGGGCAGGTTTGTAATAAATGTTTGAAACAAAGTTTTATGTATCCCTAGATCCAATAAATAAGGTACACAAGACTAGCCAGGTTACAAGCGGTATCATCTGTAGGATGCTAGTTTCTGTATCATAGAGTCAATTATGAATGCTTGATACTCCTCTTCAAGTTGTGCAGCTAATCTTTAAAGTGTCTGGCCACCTCCTTTTTAGACCGGAACAGACTAGCCTGACATTGGTCAGAATCCTGTAGAGGAGTCATGAATTCATAACCTGGAGTTACACATTCATAATTGCTTGGTTATCCATATCCCTAATTTAGAGACAGGTAGGGATCACAGAAGCCTCCCAATTCCCATGCACCAGGAAGCAGCTGCTGCCGTTGGTGGAGATCTATCCCCCATTGCTCAGGAAGCAGCTGATTGATATTCTCACCACTTCTCATCTGTGGGAATTGGAATAGGGACTCCACTTCTGCCTATTGCAATGGAGATGGCTCACAGGAGGGTGTGGGAATGTCAGTCAGCTGCTTCCCAAGCAAAGTGGGGATTGGGTGTGGGTGGGCTGGAATTTGCTAAGTAGCTCTATAACTTTGGTAGTTACACATTTGTAATTGCTCAGTAGGATTCTGGTCTATATTTCTGAAAAAGTAATTTCCAAATAACATCTGGCTGACAGAGGAACTTAGGATCTTAGCCCAAACCCTTATTATTTGCTGCTCTCTGCCTCTTCAGGAGGGTAATTTGCCCCCTCAAGGGCTGTTGAAGAATGATACTAGGCCCAGGGCAAGATACATGATTAGGCCTATCTCCCTGATTTTCCTATAAATCAAACATTACTTTTTCCTTAAATCTATTTTTGAAGTGACTTAAGTTTAACTTGGAATGAGAAAGACTGAAAATAGGTTTTTAAAACATAAGAATGGACTTTTCAGCAATGTTTCCTTAGAGGAACGCTAAATTGCCCTCCTTCCTATTGTCCTTAAGTTTGCGTGCTAATGTTTTTGAAATAGGCTTCTCCCTCTGCCCCAATACCTTCTTATATACATTTGATGATAATCAGGGAGATGACCTTCTTGGTGGCTCCTCCCAGGCTTTGAATCAGCTCCCCTAGAGAGGCTAGAACAGCTGTCTTATTGCTCTCCTTTTCCTAGCAAGGGAAAAAAAATTCAATTCTCTTAAGCTGTTAGGATGAAAGAATCATAGAGCTCAAAGAGACCACAACAGCCATTGAATCAAACCTCCTTCCATGCAGGAATATACTATCAAACTTGACAGATAGCCATCCAGCTTCTGTTTAAAAGCCTTCAAAGAAGGAAATTCCACCACATTCCAAGGAAGAGCATTCCACTGTCAAACTGCTCTTACCATCAGGTACTTCTTCTTAATGTTTAGATGGAATCTCTTTTCCTGAAGTTTGAAGCCATTGCTCTGTGTCCTCATCTCTGGAGCAGCAGAAAACAAGCTTGCTCCATCCTCCATGTGACATCTCTTCAAATATTTAAACATAGCTATCATGTCACCTCTTAACCTTCCCTTCTCCAGGCTAAACATACCCAGCTCCCTAAGCCATTCCTCATAACGCATGGTTTCCAGGTCTTCTGCCATTTTGGTCCTCTTGACACGTTTCAGTTTACCAATATCCTTCCTGAATGGTGGTGCCTAGAACTGGACACAATATTCCAGGTGGGATTTGACCAAAGCAAAATGGGGGTTACCATAACCATGCTTCCTGTGATGTGCTTTTTAAAAAATCTTCTAAGGTCTGTCTATTAATACATTTTAAATATTTAGATTTTTAATAAATTTTAAATTCCTAATTAATTAAAATACTGGCAGATAAAAATGATGGGCTTTCAGAAACCATCTGGCTGCTGTGAATAATGTTCTTACCATGTGAGTTCTGGCCATTAAGCTGTTATGTCTTTTAAATACACTGGAAAATAAATATTATTTTGCATTACAAAAATGTGTGTATGCACCCAATATATGCAGTTGAATAATACATAGTAATTATAGTCAGTTGAATATTCTATAATATGTTTTTTGCTTAAGACATGAGCTTTGTATCATTTCATATTGTTTCCAATGGTGCACTAATATGATTTATTTGTGTATTTAGCTAACTTGGTACAGAACCTACAAAGAATGTCAAGAAGATTCATGATGGTGCTACTGTCATGTCCAGGGCAAAGCAGACAATTAATCAACAAGCAGCAAAGCAGTGCTTACTCACAAACCTAGAGCGGGAAAATGTCCAAACAGAATTCAAGTTCCAGAGCAAACAAATCCAAAGGGCAAATCCAAGTTGTAGTCAAACAGGTAGAGGTTCAAGGTGATCTAGATACAAAAGAGCACAAAACAGGGCTTCACAACCAGAAAGATCATCTGCAGACCCTGAAAGGAACAGGCCAACTGAAAGTCTTTTATCGACTGATACTGTCGCCACAGGTTTTCCTTCATTAGGACTCGTTTGTTACTTAAATGTGCTGAGTGGCACAGCCTCTCTGTCTGACATCATCTCTCTTGCATGGTAAGCATCTGTGTTGTCTCATCCTCTGCTATTTGTTCCCCTTGCTCAGGCCCCTACTGTTTGTTATCTTCTCCTGAGCAAGCTTCTGGGGAAACTTCTGCCTTGGATTCAGAATCCTCCTCCTCACTGCCAGGGTCTCCAAGGCAGGGCATGACAAGTACTTTACAACTGCTCCATGCTATGTTATCTTGAAGTACAGAGAAGAAGTGCTTTATCTTAGGTGTACAAAAATAAGAGATATGGTAAAAAGTGGTCTTGAATCCTGGGCTGAGAGAAAAGTAGAATATAAATTAATTAATTAAATTAAAATTACTCTAGTACATTTAGATTCACAATTCAGTATTCCCTAAGGAACATGCAATCGATTTCTCTTTAAGCAATAGGGCTACCAGAATAAAAACTGGAGATAGCTCCTGAACTTTCAATAGTTGTGTAGAAGAAGGGATTTCAGCAGGTGTCCTTGTTAACAGGCCTTGTGACCTGCTGAAATCCTGTCTTCTACACAACCATTAAAAATACAGGAACGCTCTTCTCAGTTTTCGCTCAGATTGCCCTACTGTTGTGCTAATTCATTCCTGTTTGTCTGTTTCAGCAAAATCCACATTAGCTCTGTCTTTTAATAATAATGCTTGAGCACCCAGCAGCTGACTTCCACTATCTTCCTCAACACCACAGCATGATATTGAAACAAAGGCTGAATGGACTTGCCTGACTTTTTCTTTCTTTTTTTGCTTTTTCATATTTTTCTCACTTTTCTTTTCTCACTTTTCTCCAGAAGTACATTTGTGTTCACCTTAAAACAATGGCCAAACACATTTACAGGCCAAATTTGAAGAGCATTTACAGGCAAAATAAGAAGGAGAAACAAAGAGCTTTCCCTTTTTTTATCTGCCTCTGTGGTGTTCTTTTGCTTTAAGGTAACTGTTGTAAAAGCTTGTTGAGGAAACGTGAACTGTAATCTACTATCAGGGTCTAATAGTTCTGGCCTCAGAATGTATATCATGCTCTGCCCTTCCTGACTCATTAGTAATATAAGTTGCCCATGAGCCTGTCGTGCCATGCTTCCAGAGCATGGGCTCTGACTGAGAGCCTAAAACAGAGAGCATGCCAGAGGCTGAAACAGAAGGCATGTCAGGGCCTGCTGCATAGAGAGAAGTTGCAGTGCCGGAAACAGAACAGGGGATGGTGTCAGTCCTGCCTCTTCAGATACAGAAGAACACTTACCTGAACCCAGCTTTGCACAGCACTGGCAGCAAAGAGAGATCCAGCGTCATTCTCTCAGAATTTACAATTGGCAACAATCAATCAAGGCACAACTGCACTAGGCTTTAGGTCTTATTTAGCTGGGGTTCTTCTCCTCCAGGAGTTGTTGGAGCTTATCTGACCTGCTACCTTGCTGAATGCCTTGACAAATGTTCAGATTGACCTTGGACACTTGCTTACCCTGAAACCCTGCCCGACTTTGTTTATGTTGGACTTTATTTATGACTCCTTGCTTACTGCCAGGAAGTAAGTATCAAGCTGGGAGATATACAGTTTGTTTTGTTTGATTTATCAGCTGTGCTAGGACAGAGTCTAGAAGGCAATGTGGGTGGGCAAAATACAAGTGAATGGGGGAAGCATGTACAATTGCTGTCCCCTCCATTCATTTGCTTACTGCCTGTAAACCTGGAAGGCACAGAGCCCAAGCGAAATGCAAGTGAACGGGGGGGAGTGCCCTCACATGTGGCTGCTGCACTCTCCCATTCACTTGCCTATCATCCATGAGCCTGGAAGGCACCGCGGACAGGAAAAACACAAGTGAATAGGGAGCAAGTATGCACATATGGCTGCTGCTCCCTCCTGTTCACTAGCCCAGCACCCATGAGCCTAGAAGGCAACACAGTCAGGAAGAACACAAGTGAATGGGGGGAAATCCCATTATAGACCCACACCTCTCATAAAAATGGTTCTTGCCAATTTTTGAATTTGGATGCTTCCATAAAATCAATTCGGCATGAGCATATGGGTGAAATTGTAATAGACAAGACAATATTTGCCACACAGTTCTAACTGCTGAAAGTATTGGCAACACTGCCCTTTTTAAAAATGAAAATGAAAATCAAGTACTGTCCATTTGAACCAGAAATGAAGACTCCAAGGCTGACCCTGGTGGATTATTTAAGTGGATATGTCAAAAAAATTAATACAAGATAACAGATATGCCCAGTGCTCTATGAGAAGATATGAGAGACTGAATCACCTCCCCCAACTGGAATTTGCATCCTCTTCATTGAAATTCTAGGAACAATGCGATTAGTTTTTGAAAATATTTGAAAAGTATAAGTAAAGCAATTCCATGCATTAATAAAACAATTCTAGGTATAACATTCTTGGTTACCTTACTCCACAGACTCATATTTAATCCCACCCATCTCTCTGAATCTTGTACAATATCTTTTATTAATTTACTTATATTCAGATTAATCTTCTGAGATAAGTTCGTAGGAATAGTTATACCCAAATAAGTAAAAGAATTTGAGTGGTATCAAAACTGCCATGTTTTAAATACACTAAGTTAATCTTGTCTCTCACTGGTGGTATTTTTGACCTGGACCAGTTAATTGAATTCCTAGATATTTTACCAAATCAACTGCATCAATACAGGGTTCAACCGTTGGAGTCTTGAAATGAACAACAAAAAATCATCTGCAAAAATAGGATGTTTTTAAATTCTAAACCAAGGTGCTCAAATGTGTTGATCCTGAAATTTTGTCTAATAGCACATGTTAAGGGTTCCAAACACAAACTGAATATTAAAAGAGACAATGGACTTCCTTGCATTATACCACATTTCAATGTAAAAAATGGATGAGGGGTGGGGGGAGAAAACACCATTAGCCATATTCTTTGTGTTGAATGCAAAATTTTTATTCATTTCAAAAATATTTTAGGAAACCCAGTATTAGCCAATACCGTGAAGATAAATGGTCAATAAATTGTATTGAAAACCTTCTCAGCATCTAAAGAAATGAGGGCTGGTTGATCAGTTCTGTCCAAGTTCAAAGCAATCAAGTTCCACAATCAATAGAACATTATTGGCTTCCTGTGTAATTTTTGATAAAATCCTACCTGGTCAGGATTTACCAAAGATGAGATGACTATTTGTAATCTATTGGCTAAAATGGCTGGCAATATTTTGATATCAACATTAAGCCAGGATACAGAGCAGTAGTTAGCACAGAGCATATGATTAGTGTGAGGTTTAGGTATCAGGGTGAAGACAGTCATCATTTAATGATGGAGAAAAGGAGCCAGATTCTAAGATGCATTCAAGAAGTTGGAGCAGTCTCGATACCAACAGACAGGAAAAAGTGTTATATCATACTCCTGAACACCTTTCAGAGCCAAGAGACTTCTCATTGATAATATTTCCTATAACACTGAGAATTTCCTATACATGTAAGGGTTCTGAATCAATTGTTGCCTTGATATGCCAAGATGGGAAGGTCCATATGAGAAAAGAAAGTCCTTATCCTGTTGGTGAATTTCAATATCAAAACTGCATGAAACCTGAAAAAATGAGCATTTATATTTGTGAGTAAGGTATATTAATTATTGCTTTTATCTTTGACAGCTGAAACAACATTGCATTGCTGTTGATTCTTAAGATAATGTGTCAGAATCATGTTGGAATCCTCCCCATTTTCCCAATATATTTGCAGTAGGCATGTCAAAGTCAGTTCAGTTTGTTGTGAGAGATTATTACATTCATATTTAACTTTTCCAATTCTTTATAAAGTTGTTCATATGGAGAAACAGCAAAATTAAGTACGAGAACTTTCAGCTGTTTGTTAAATAATTCCTGTTTTAACTCATTTTTTTTTTATAATAAGCAATGATTCTACTCCAAATATAGGCATTGCATGCTTCCTATTTATCATCACCATTTATACCCCACCTTTTCCTTTGTTGTGATTCAAAGCAGCTTACAATAATTAAAAAAAAACTTAGTTCAAAATCACAGGATATAAAAGTTAAAACAATAGTGTACGGTACTCATTCATTCATTTTAAAATGTTCCATCTGATCTGCTGACATTTGAGCCCTAAATTATTCATAATTGAAAAGTGAAACGTTAACATTCCAGAAACTAGAAGGTTTAGGATCATTATTGAACTGCAATTTTAGACAAACCAGAATATTGTCTGATATTATCATGGATTTGATTTTGCATGTGTTTATATTACTAACTAAAGATGCAGAAATTAAGAAATAATTTAATCTGAAACAGTTAGAGCAGACCAGAGACATAAAGGTATGCTCACTTTCTTTTGAGAATACAGTTCTCAACTTATCAATTAGACCATATTTATTCATATATACCTGTAAAGTAGCTCTCACCATGGATAGCTTCCTCAGTGAAGGTGTATTTCTCTCTAGCAAAAGATCCAAAACGTCATTAAAATCATCACCAAAGTGTAGTTTTATTATGTAAACAACATTTAAATATATATATATTTTCCTTTTTTGTATGCAAGCCACTTTGCTTCTCACCTGTGTATGCCTCTGTTGCTAACATTGAGAAAATGTGGGTGATGTTAATGTGTCATGACAGCAAAGATGGGTCAGAAGTAGACACAGGGATGTACCAAGGGGGGTGAAATGAGGGCCCTTCAAAATAAGAATTTTGCCCCCAAATAAATTTTCCTCCAGTCATCAAACATCTAGGATAGCAGAGAGTGAGATACTGCATATCAGCATTTCCCAGACTCTGGTCTTACAGCTGTTTTGGACTTCAGCTCCTAGAATCACTAGTCACTGGCCAAGGCAGCTGGGACTTATGGAAGCTGAAGTCCAAATCACCGGAAGGACTAGAGTTTGAGAATCACTGCTCATATCTAGAACTCTTTCTTTTGCTGTGTTTATATCCACTTGGTCTCTCCTCTTTTCTCCAGAGATACAGTAGCTCTATATGCTCAACTTAAATTTTAAGTCATGGCATTGCTAGAAATCAGGGAAAAATTCAATGAAAGCAGGAAAATTCTTATGGAGAGCAGTGGTCCCATGTCTTTCCCCATAGCTATAGCCCTGAGTAGAAAATATAAGAAACAAAGTGAAGACGTTCCCTCAAACATTTCAGAGATGAATGAGATACATTTGACCAAGCAACATTACTTGCTCAACATGTGGTTGAGAGAAAAAAAAATATTAATGAGGAAGAACACACAATGGTGTACTCCTGCCTATTGGGGATGGAGGTGGATGGCCCTTGTGACATCTTCCAACTCTCTGATCCCATGATTCTACAAACAAGGGGAGGCTGCAGAAGTTTGCTTTTGGCTGAGCCTACTGAAAAGAGTAAGATGCCTCTCTGTTACCCTGTAAACTGGGGGTCTCATGAGGGGCACCCAAATAACCAAACCAAACAAGCAAAGTTGGGGAAATTTAGCTGGAGCACTCTCTTGGCTAACGAGAGGCAGGGCAATGCAGCGAGACCTTTTGTCCTATGTATACCGGTTCAGGTCAGTGAAGAGTCAAGCAGTTTAAAATACTAACAGTTTTTATTAAGCAAAGAAAATAATAAAACTCAAACACACCTAACTAGAGAGGAAGGATAGAGAGAAAGTTTAGAGAAATAAGCAATACGCCACCTGTCCGAAGTCCTGTAGACACCAATTGAAGATAAGGAGGGAAGCCCAGTGAGTAGACCGAGGGGAATCTGTGCAGCCGAGCAGCAGCGAGGCAAGGATGAAGATCCAAACGGAGTTTCGAGTGATTTCAGCTTAGTGATTTCAAGTGATTTCAGCTCAGTCCAGTGAGAGTTCCAAAGAGCTCCCAAAGTGAGACAATTTTTATAGGGACAGAACGACCGCAGGCTAGTCTGGTCTTTGCATGAGAACAATGAGTTTTGGGATGGAGACAAAGGCTCCGAAAGGTCAGGATTTACATGATTGAGTTATGAACCGAATTGACAATGGTATAGCTGGTATGCAGATGTGGCTAGCTCGGCTGTTAAGTGCCTGGCTTGCCAGGGTGCTTTCACAGGCAAAGAGTCCTCTCTGTCTTACAATCAAGGTGTTTGTTTCGGGCAGCTACCCCCCTGAAGCGGAACTGGCTATGTCTGGTACTTTTGATGAAAATACAAGTCTCCCATGCCTAGCGTCGCGCTTGTCCGGCGGGGCCTGAAAAACACTCAGCTGATGGGGGAAAAGGGCCAAATTATTATATCAAAAATGATATCTTTTAGTTCAACAAAGACCAGACCAGAGTGCCATGGTAACATCTCCATCACTCCTTTCCCCACTGCTGAGTTGAATGCAAACTACTTCTGCAGTTTGAATTGTGTTTGAAGCTGTTCCAATAAGGAAAGAGGACGAAAGGTGGGGAGGAGGAGAGAAAAACTGGGACTTTTTAAAAAGCAGTTGAAAAAGTGGGGCAAGAGAGACTTAATCAGGATTCTCCCTGCCAAACTGAGAAAGCTGGAAGGTACGTGAAGGTTGCTAAAAAGATGATCATATATTTGTCCCCTTATCTCTCAATTGTATCTTGATGTTATAGTTTATGTTTTAGGATTGGTGGCACCAACATATTGCCTTGTTTCCACACCTGCTGGGACCATGCAAGACATGATGTAGTTTCATTATTTCTTCTTGAGGTTGTTTAGTTTAGTTTAGTGTTAAACAAACAGTGGATTGTCCATGAATTCATAATTATTTAGTAGCTTCTTATTCCCTCCTTATTCACCTGAGAAAGACTGTAGTTTCTCTGTAGGAAGATCCACTGGTGAAAAGAAAGCCAAATATATTTTCTTCTGTTGTATCTGCATTGATATATTGAAATTGCAAAGGAGAGGCAGGGAACCCATAATGCTTCATTAGTTAATTGTGCAAAGTGAAGCTCTTTAGGGGTAAACATGTGAAGGACATTTGCTGAATGGTCTTTGCCCATCATGCATATTATGGCCTAATGATGTTGGTAATGGTAGAGGGCTCCTGGAGAGTCATCTGTCAAATTAGCACATTGAATTATTTATTGGCTCAGAGTAAAATGATGGAAAGGTAGCAGCTGAGAAAAGCTTTAAGGAAAATATACAGTTCCACAATTGGAAGAGCAAGGTTTGTTTTTTTTAAAAAAGTGAGAACAGATGTATAGACAGGACGAGATATAGAAATCTATCTGTAAATATATGTAAATGCACTCATATTCACCAAAATACATATTGCAGATGCCAATCACATATCATAAATGTGTGTGTGTACATACAGTTGGCCCTTCACGTTCGCTAGGGTTAGGGGTGCAGGTCCCTTGCAAAAGTGAAAAAAATTGCAAATACCAAAATGTGTGTGTATGTTTGTGGAAAGGGGGCTGAGGCATGGTGGGGAGAATGGGCACACATGGTCCAAATCAGGTCAGAGAAAGGAGAGAGAAGTAGAGGCAGGGGCAGCATGGTAGCCCTATTTTGTTTCTGTCAGCCATCCGCTGCCTGTGTGGGGCATTGGGAGATGGTTTGTGGTGTGAGAAATCAGACTGCAAGCTGTCCTTAGCTGCCCAGACAGCCACTGGTGGAAGAGGAAGAAGACCAGAGATGGGTTTTTAAAGTGCTGAATGGCCTGATTGGAGCTGCTGAAGTTCCTCTGGAAATGAAGCCCCGGAGTTTTGCATGTGGGACAGGAGCTGGAGAAACTTGTAAATAATCAAATCCATGAAAGTAAAACTTGCAAATGTGGAGGGATGACTGTATATAAATGTATCTATTGCCCATCTTTCAAAGACATTTTTGACTTGGAATGTTGTCTAGTAAACAAGGTTGGATGATGGGGGGAACAGGCTGTGACCTATTTTGCCTTACACTCCATAACTGATAATGTCATGTGTGATATTAATATATCGATCAGTACCATGAGCCTTCAGAACCAGAGCAAAAAAAGTGTCTAGAGAAATATGTGCTTGAACAAACCATAAATCATGAGATTCATAGGTGACATTTGTGTATTATCTAAAAAACCTAACCAATCATATCGGATTGTTAAGAAGATAAAATAGGAAGGAAGAAAGAAATCATATATCCCTCCCTGAGCTCAACACATTTAATCAGTACCACTGTATGAATGCAATAGTCATAAGAGATCATAAAATATGTAGAATGGGGTAGCAAATAAATTTTGTAAAACATAGTAGAGCCTCAGAAAGTCATTTTATGGACCAGGCAGTCATTTTGGAATCTGATGTCCACAAAATAATGTTTCTGGTTTCTATAAGGTATGAAGTAAAATAAGGTATAAGATACACAGTAAAATAAGTAAATATTACATGACTTTGTTACTCACACGTCTTCGTATCTGCTGTCCTGGCAACCCAGTCCATCACATTCCAAAAACTCCTGGAACTGGAGGCAGAAGGAGAATCT
Organism: Iguana delicatissima; assembly: GCA_948472985.1. Classification (NCBI taxonomy): domain Eukaryota; kingdom Metazoa; phylum Chordata; class Lepidosauria; order Squamata; family Iguanidae; genus Iguana; species Iguana delicatissima. The sequence goes on along the minus strand of CAOKZL010000803.1, from coordinate 63,469 downwards.
CCAATATAAACTCCTCTGTTTCATTTTTGGAGAAGAGCAAAGAGAGTATGAAAAGATAACTGGCCACTTGCAGGGCCAGCCAAATCAACTGCCAAATATTTGAGCCCAGACAGCAGTGCAGAACAAAGCTTTCCAGAGGAGGAGTGGTGGTGGTCGTGGCGGTGGCGGTGGCAGTGGCAGACAGCCCAATGTGTTCTGCTGTTTTAGGCAGCCACCTAATTTTGCTTCATGGATTGGCCGTCTCTGAGGATGAGGTACCCCACTGTTTTAGAGGGTCCCCTGGCCTTCAAAAGTAGATTGTCAGGAAACAGTGTGGAGATGAGGAATAGAATGAGGGATGGCATTGTGCTTATCTGGGTCTACCCCATGTCTCAATACACACTGGAGTTATGTGGCATGTGCTGGTGTAGTAGAATTCCATGCCCATTTGCTCATTTTGAATGTGATAGTAACTGTGCCTGGTAGTATACAGTTATTCCTTCTTTTAATTCTGTATTCAAACACACACACACACACACATACACACACACACACCTGAAGTAATCAGTAACCAATCTCATGCATCCATATATCTGTATAACTGTCAGCATTTTTTCTTAGCATGATAAGAGGCAACAATTTAATTTTATCTCAACCGTGTATGTGTGTTTTTCATCATACTAGGCTCTGCTTTCAATTCCTCCACCTCTCGTGATGTTAAGTCTTCATTATCAAAGTCCTGCCTCCCCAGCCCACATTTTTGGGCAGATTCTATAACTATTTCTACACGGGGTTTTTAACATGGGGCAGAGCATCCTCCAGGGAGGACGTCTGCACCTGGGAGCGGACTGGGTTGGACCTGTTTAATGTAGATCCGGACCCCAGCCTGCTCCGGAATGACCCCCAGTGGTCATCCAGCGTGCTTTTGAAAGACTGCTAAAAACAGGTCTTTCAAAAGCATGGAGCGTGCCACTGCGAGCTTGCTCCCTTATGCAGATTCGCAGGCTCACATTGGTGCAAGCCTGAGATCTGCTGGGGCGGGCTTTAGGCTGGTGAGCTTCAGCGGTTGGTCGAGACCCTCAACCAACCGGAAGCTGCCATTTTCCTCCCCAGAGCAGTGCGGAGCGGTGGCCACGCACTGCTCCGGAGAAGCGTGGACCGGAGCGGGGAGCCCAAAAGTCCGGTGAGTAGCGTCACGGGGTGATTCCCTCGCCCCGTGTGGAAATGGCCTATAACAACCATGAGGCAGAGGGGCGATGACTATGCCACTGCAGAGGTTACCCTTCCAGGGCATAGGTTCATACAGGCATCTTCTTGAGTCTACTAATTTAAGCTTGTGTGAGTTTTTTGTTTTGTTTTTTGTACAGTGATTGCCTGACTTCAGCAAAGAGCATGAAGTATTTGAAGGGGTGTGTGTGTGTGTGTGTGTGTGTGTGTATTTTAGAAAGCTGTAGAGTCAGTTTTAAGTAAGAAGGTTTGCTCTAGCCCTGAGAGTGTTCTGCTTTTCTACTTGAAGGTCAAGGAGAATAGTTAGCGAGGGGAGAGGTGGTTCCTGGAAGCATAAGTCTGGAAGACGTCAGTGAGAAGGGGGAAAGTGGCTGGAGAAAGGCAACATCTGTCTGTGTGCCCTGGCTGGATTCCCTCTTTCAACTCCTGGCAGTACCTGCACACTGAAGTATAAAAAGGTGTATCCTTGGTTTTGTATTTTGATTTGCTCCCCTTCTCCCCTCATGGGTTGGAGGTGCTGCTTTTCTTCCCAAGGAATCCTCTGTCAGCACCATCCCTTTGGAGAGGTGGCTGACATCTACTGGCTGGCTTCCAGAAGACCAAACAAGAAAGTTGATCAACTTCTATGTGGGGATGCATGCAGACATTACCTAAAAATAAAGCAGTTCAGAATTTTTACTATTTTATTTTTGCAAGGAATGGAATGGGAACAAAGTGTCTTAAGTGTTTTATCTGTTCCTACCTACTGCTCCTTTTCCTTTTAAGAAATTTCAGTAAGATCGTAACAGCACAGTAAAACTTCTCCTTCCGCAAACTTTATAGAATTGCTGCAAGTACCTGAAATATTTGGGCAGCTTTCAGGACCATAGTACCCTTGAAGGGTCAGAGTTTGCAAAAGTTAACATTTGGATATCAAATCACACAATTTTTCCGAAGGTCTGAGCAGACCTTACTGCTGTTGTAAGCCTTCAGCCTCACTTAATTATGATTCCTCACTCCACTGATGGTGCACTCTTTGTAGCCCTTAGTGTTGCTTTTGGACAGTGCCCTCCTCTTCCTTTGATAGGTCCTAGTGGGATTGACTGGCTGTGGCAAGACCACTCTAAGGATTACTAGGCAGCTGGGTCAAGACTTCCTATTTGTTTCCCACAATGTCCCAGACCCAGCAGTGCTCTAGAGTCTTATGGGGAATTCAGAGTGGCTAGAGTTTTTGACATAGTGCTGTTGGAGCATTGCTACCACCTCACATCAAGCCCACCAGAAAACACTGACACAGGAGGCAACCCACGAGAGAGTATTGTCCATATTCCCCTTATAAATGGGGCTGGTCCTGTGCACCTATGTCCCCATAGTAGCAAACAAATGCACAAGGCATTTTCATTCAATCAGTATTTGTGGACTCTTGGGCCAACACTACAGTTCTACCTCAGTTAACAATGCAGATGTGTTCCTGGGCATTAGTTCTTTAGTTTGGTACCAGAGGCAGAAATAATGTGGACAGAAGAGATTCTTACACCACAAAAAGAGAAGAGCAGTTCAGCATGTTTCAGCAACGTTCTGATTCAAAACTAATAATATGCACATGAGAAATTAAAAATAAAACAGGTCAGGTAACCCTTACATAAATAAACAAAAATATTTTGAAATGTCTAGATACAACTTGAAGGCTTTTTCTAAAATTTATTCAGGGAATGACTCTTTCTTTCCCCAGCTGCCACTTTTCCTATCATTTCAGTTGATGACCAACTGTGAAATAAGGAGACCACACACAGAAAAATAGGTTAAATAAGGGCCACTTTTTTTGACCTAGCCTATTTAAGTTGTGTTGGCCCAGAAATGGAGCAAGATGAAGGAGCAACCTGATGAGGGACCAGCTAGGGCCAGCTTCTTTGACAACCTCTAAAAGACAGACTGGTCTCTCTCTCATGAAGGCCTTCAAATTATTACCCTTCCCAACAGTGCCATTTGCCACATGAATCAATGTAAGCATTTCAGGAGGCAAACTTAGAGATCTATATTTTTTTTGATAAGCTGGTGGGGGGGTACCTGGTGAGAAAGGCTCTCCCCTTTTCTTTTTGTTTCGATGTTCATGAATGTTCAGTAAGGGATTCTGGAAGCAATGGCTGTTGATCTTGACTGTTGCAGGTGTGCACACACAACTACAAAAGCATTACGTAGAGTACAACCTGCTTTTGCCCAGCTCAGACTTAACTAGACTGTTTACTGCAGACATGTTGATGGAACTTGACAATGAAAATGTGTGTTTCTCCATCCATCCTTCATCCTCCTTCCAATATCAGTGCTGTTGTTTTTTGTTTTAGCTGAAGTATCTCTATACATCCTTACTAAATTACTGAAATGAATTCTTTCTCCCATAACTGTTAACTGTTTCTTTTAAAGGCATTGCAACACCAAATCTCAAATAACTTTCTGTCATCAGCATCTTTAAAAAAAATCCTCTCCACTCAAAGTGCATGGAGTGAATACTACAGTTATGATTCTGCACACTTTTAGCAAAGTCTGCATATAGACCAGTGTACTTATCCTGGATCCCCCAGTCGTAGAATCAATTGTACTGTGGATTCTATAGTGTCAAGCTTACTTGTTGTACAATGAATGACAAGTTCCACAGCTCACTATGTTTACATTAGAATAGTGCCACAAGATTCCAGCCTAATATTTACAGCATGATGGATTGCAAGTGATGTCATTACCTGTATGGTTAATGAGAATTCAAATGTGCATGCACACATGTGCGCACGCACACACACACACAAACAGAAACACAGAGAGAGAGATACATTTGAAAGGTCACATAATGAGTAAAAGTAAAGTTAATTTCTTGGTGCAATGAGTAATGCTCTCTTGATGGTTTCAAAAATTACTTAAAAGGATTTTAAGGACAGAATTTTTCTTCTTGGTATCATCCTGTTTTCTGTCCTTGAGATTTCTGTATAGCTGGAAAAAGCAACAGAAAGTAACAAGTGGTGCAACAAGCAGCCTACTCAGCTACTTTTTCAAATATAATACTTACTTTTTAAGCATTGTAGCAACAAATGGGAATGGAATTAGCTATTTTTAAAATGTAGCTCTCCTAGTGCTGGGTAGGTCTCAAATCTGTTAGAACTAATGAGGAAAGAGATTTGAGGGAAATACACTGTGTTGTATATTTGATCAAATTCACAGTGTTACATCGTATCAAGAATGGGTACTGTATACTGATAATGCTCCCCAAAATACAATGTATACTGTGGAAATGGTCACATGCTTTCTAAATATACCCAAAAAAGTTGGACTCATAGGTATTAAAGAAGTCCCACAGGAGCTTTGTTGTATGTCAAAAGCTAGCATGCGTAGAAGATGGGGTCTCCATAACTGATTCATAGCCTCCAAGAAGACTCATATAAATACCTTGGCTTGATTTCAGTTATAAAGGCCAAGATCAAGAGGCTGCTCTTAAATAACCTTAAAGATTTTTCATGAAAGAAAAGACTAGTTAGAAGGTCAGGTATGCAGCCATTTTATAGGCCAAAGTCAACCCATGTAAGACAGCTAAAACACATGTTAGAAAGTGAGCAACATCATGTGCTCCATCAGCCATGGGTCTCTCATTGAGCCAATCAGAGCTTTCAAACAGTCAGCAAAGCACAATTCCTTTATCATCAAACTATCTAGCTAAGCGGAATTTTCATCATTCCAAATTAAATGAAGGAATAGCAAAAGATTTTGGAGTGAAAATTGGGTTAGTTGTTATACAACTTACTCTGAAGTTACAAAAAATTACTTTCAGCAAGACTTTTTCAAGCACAGTTATTTTAATATTATTTTTTTCCTCTGTGTTTGTGAAAGTTGCAATGAAAGATCCGTGCTCAACTCCTAATGAAATTGTTATCATAGAAAACGAGAGGGGAGGAGAAACATGGAGAGATTATTATGACATTGAAAACGTTGCTCCTCAAACTATTTTTTCCCCCTCAGTGTATAATTAATTTGTTGAGTTTTAATTGGTATGTGTGGAAGGAAGAAGATTCTTCTTTCCCTCTTTCAGAACAGCAAATTCATTTTTATGTATTTTTAGTTAAAAAACAAACTAACAGTGAAGGCTATTTATGACAGAAAAAAAGGCAGACATTTGCTAACATCTCCCACTAGACATGTGTCCCCGACCTTGCACTTACCTAGCAGGCTTACAGTTCATTGAAAATATTTCTGTTTAATTGAATATCTTTTGTTTAAAGTAGTCACATTAGCTTTGATGACCAGACAAAGGGAGGAAAAAGCCATTCATCTGTATAACTGTGGGTAATTGAATTCCCCCTCCCTCCATATTTCACAATCAGATTGCTTGTCCGTAGTTTCCCCCTCCCCATTCATTTGAATAAACTTTATCTCAAATGTTTCTCCATCTAGAGATGGGAAGATTAAATTCTATTTGAAACTCTGAAGGTCAACATTTGTTTTCTTTTTAAAGCTTGTATTATTCCTGAGTTTATTTGTGAAGATTTCTTTCTCAGAGAGATGGAGAGAGAGAAAGAAAAAATGCTGTAGCTTATATGTGGTTTTCATTGCCTTGTTGGAAAGAAGAAAAGAGGCAGGTGATTAAGCTTGGAATTGCCTGCTGGTTGATAGGACAAGCCAGCCACCATGCTTGTGGCTCTGAGGCCACCTAATGTTTATCTGTTCGAGTCCAATGAAATCTGAAAGAAACGAGCTGGAGCCCCTGAAACAAAGCCAAGCCACCAGACATCATTACTGTTAATTACCCAGGAAACAAATCAAAACAAAACAAAACAAAAAATACGGTGGGACTCAGAAGAGACTTGGTTTCAGCAGCAAAACATCAACTTATGTGGAGCAGCTGATGCTGCAAAGGGACAGTTGGTCTTACTTTGATTAGCATTGTACTGTGAGCTGATCAACCTCCATAAAGAGCCTGAGCAATTGTGTTCTGAAGGGCTGCCTGTGTGTGTTGCCCTGAGTACCAAAAACAACCTGTGCATTGTAAACAGCTGACATCTGCCAAGGATTACAAAAATGCAAGGACTGCACCCCCTGTCTTGTTGACTCTGTCTGCAGAAAGAAAGAACTGAAGAGGGGAAATTCAACAGCATCAACCTGGAAGATCTGATAATACACAAATGAATCTCCCACCTACCTAGGCACCCTATCTTCCACCTTTTCAAAAGACCAACAGGCTGGCTGGCTGGCTGATAGTGCATTCATATTTTTATTCTTGTACCAAGTGATATTTGGCAAACAGTTTTCTTTTAATGGTAGCAATTGTTACCAGGCCATACACCCCCACACTGTGATATGGTTTAATTGGTGAAATATGATTTAATTGGTAAATATATTAATTGACGTAAATATAAAATGTGCCCTGCTATGGCTGTATCGCCGAGATGAACAAGAGGAAAAGACTGGCTGAACATGTGCACTGTGAATTAGGTCAGAAGCCCCTTTTAGGGATAGCCAGGTCATAGGAAATCACCAGTTAACTCCAGAGATAATAGGATTGCACAAAGCTGTAACGACTTTGCCTTTTTAGACAATAGCAACTGGAAGATTCCCACCAAACCACTGTCTTAACTTCTCTTCCTTTGGCCCTTTCCACACAGCATTTGCTATGTGAAAGGGCACCTGGAGCGTCATGCAATTGTGAGGAGCGATCTGCATGATGCACTCACAATCATGCGATGCTCCACGGGCCGGCAGGCACCAATCGTGCATCTTTTCATTTTCAGCTGGAAGACAAAAATGGTGCACGATTGTGCATTGCTCCCGGGCCCTGTGCGCACTTACCTGGCATGCGGAGCCTCCGGAGCCATGCCAGTCATGCTTCCTGCCCCAGAGCAGCCCGGGAACTCCCAGGCTGTACTGCAGAAGGAAGAGGCAGGGCTCTTGAGCTACCTGCTCGGGAGCAGGCAGCTCGTGCAGAGCTGAAGCAGCAGGGACTTGAGAGCCTCTTGCCGGAGGCTGCTCACATGATCCCTGCACCCCAGCGCTGGAAAAAGGTAAGGTGTGGAAAGAGCCTTTGACCTGCAAGCTTCTCCATTATCCTCAACCTGCCTGACAAACACTGAGCTATCATGGTCATTAGCCCTTTCTCACATCACACTAAGGTCATGAGCATGTTCTGGACCCCATTGTCCACTCTGTGAACTCCATTGTTTACTCAACTGGAGATTCATTCACACCCTTTCCTTCCAGGCAGAAATTGCATATTTAACCCATACTTTTGCACAATCAATTCACAATACACCAGTTTCTGGTTGCTACTCTGATTCCTGGTTGTGTACTGTCCTTAGGCTCAAGTCTAAGCCACTTTGTTGCTCTTTGAGACCAGTAAATAGCACCCACTATGCCCTGAAATCTTGCTTTCTTGAAACTTTCCTCCATTTTCATTCAGTTAGCCTTGTGTGACTGCATGACTGTTTGGATCTTGTGTGCGTGGTTAATTCCCCATAAAACAAAATTTGATTCTTTTTTTCATTTCTGGCTGGCCGTTCCCTGCAGCAGTACTGGTAAATATAGGTGGAAATATCTCACTAGATTATCCCTGCTCTTGCAGTCCTCCTAATTTGAGATAATAATTCCCCACCTTTGCACAGGGGTAGTGGCATTTTGGGTGGACCCCTGAGTCACCCACGTTTTGGGGTAACACAATGGCTGCTAGCTGCAGCACAAAGGGAAAGTTCTGTGGCAGCATGATAGCCAATAGTTATTATGGAAGGATTTTTCCTGGGCTATTGCTCACTTCTTTGGCTACATATAACATTTCATATGTATCTGATATAAGTCAAATTGTAAACAATGGGGCCAGAGGTAAACTGAAATCACTAACAGGTTACTGGCACCTGTTCTGAACCTTGCTGATTCAGTCTTGTGAGACTCTTAATTTTAAGTCAAATCTGCTATTATAAATGTGCACAGCATAGTAGATTTTAAAAATATTGGCTGATATCCTGGATTGGTTATTTAGTTAAGTATACTTAAGTAAGTAGCATCTCTTGGCCCAACCCGCACCCCAATCCACAGTCCCACTTTAACAGCTGCTGGCTGCTGCAAGCAATGGAGGTCTGTTCTCCTGTCTGTCAGGGTACAGCAGACTGAGGTTTCCATTTCCCTCTTGATGGCAATCTCTGGTGTGACAATAAGAAGCAGGATCCTTGTTGCAATTCCTCTTCACATTGAGATCATTGGTAGGAAGAAGAATAGAAATGGCAGGCTGCTGGGCCATGATTGACAGGAGAACAAACTTCTATAGCTCACAGAGGCTGGTGGCCATTGAGATAGGACTGGGACTTTTACAATCATGAATATATAGTCTTTGTGAATATGAATAAATTACAGATGCAGAAGTCTGAGGCCCTTATCACATGACAGTACCATCCCAGCATGGGGATGCATTGCTGCTAGTCCACAATATGTGCCATGACACAACGTCATTGCAGTCCTGCTGCTAGTGTGTCCCCAGCCATTGTGATTGCAGCTTATATAGTTACCAGAAAAAATCTGATAATGGCTTCTCTTCACGCAAAGATTCCATCAGCTGCAGGCATGAGAGAAGCGCAGAAGCACCATCAAGTGCTTTTTTTCTCAGTACAATGCAGGAAGATGCTGTCTGTACAGTGGAAGGAAAGAGCATGTCCTGACTGATGTGGTGGGAAGCATTTGGATCCTGATCCCATCCAGGCAATGGCATTGCCAGGATGGGATTGGGACAACATAGGATTGTGGCATGGTGTGATAAGGGCCTAGATTACAAGCCCATAATCTCAGTACTGAATTCCAGCTATCTTTTTTTCCCATTTGCACAGGGAACTCCATTATATTCTCTACCTCCCATCACCACATTAAATATTAAATATGAAATTTTCCTTAGTTTTCCAAGATTTGCCATTTGGCCTGAAGAGGGAACTCCAAAACTGTCTACCAGTGTAGAACTAGTCATTTGATACTTCAGTGCCATAAAATGCATTTAAAACTTTTGAGGATACTATTTTAAAACTGGTACGATCTGTTCCAGATCCAGTCAATAACTTGACTGCTCTGTTTTGGACCAATCTATTTTCCAGCCACTTTTCAAAGGTAACATTTATCCATCACGGAATCCAAACCATTTCAGTTCTAAACCAAAGCTAGAGGCCACATTGAAATCATTCCAGACAGTCAGTATCCTTTAAAAGTGCCTAGGGCTACACAATTACTTAGAAAAATACACATATATGGAAAAGCATTAATAAAAAAAGAACATATTTCTTAAAATGTGTGAAATAAATGTACACGGCAGTCCATACCTATTTTTATGCACATGGAGAATAACACAAACATTGATACAAAGAATGAAACTAAACAAACTTCAACATGAGAAAAAGAGAAAGAGAGAGAGGACTTGAACAAAACTGAGGCCAAGAGATTCACTCACCCTTTTCATGAAGTTTACATAACTTAGAACAAACATAGCTTTAAAAAAATCATTGTGGAAAAGTTAGAAATATAATTAAACTATCAATGAAGATTCAAAACAGTTAAAAACAGACTATTAAAATGAAAATTGACACTTATAAACAAGAGAGCACACAAAAGACCCTTTCTTGCTGAGCATCCAGCCCTCCATGGCCTATGGAAACATGCATGTTTTCACCTGCCTATGAGAGAATAGCAAGGAGGGTACGAGTCTAACCTCCCTAGGAAGGGAGTTCCAGAGCCTGGGAGCAGCCACTGAGAAGGCCCTCTTCCATGGTTCTACTAAGATGTATCTATGAGGGTGGCTGGAAAGAGAGAACAGCCTCTCCAAAAATTCCAAAATATGAACAGGTTCATATAGGGAGACATGCATACCCTCCAACGTTTCACAGATGACAAGTGGGACATACATGACCAATCAACATAATAGTGTGGCCAAGATGGCATGAGAAGAAACAGAAAATATGAGAGGCCAAAGTAGTTTTGCCTAAGCCTAGCAGGAGGACCCCTCTTCTCTCGCCTTGCTGAATCAGCTAAGTGCAAGCTACTTTTGCACTTTGAACCTGGTTTGTAGCAACTGAAATAACCTGAGGACAAATGATGAAAGTGGGAAGAGGAGAGAGAAAATGTGATATTTAAAAAGTAAGATAACAGAGGATTTATTGGGACTATCTTGGCCAAACTGAGACATTTCTAGTATACAGATATAGTCCTTCAGATGAATGAGACTTGTACTTCATAGGGTACAACCAGCACTTTGAATTGTTCCTGGAAACAGACTGGCAGTTAAAGCACTATGGCCAGATCCCAAATCTCAGTGAAAGAGGGCAACTGGTGTGCAAAGCTTAACTTCAGTGAATTCATTTCTGGCCATTGACAAAGTGTAGCTTCTGAGCACAGAGTGGAATCTAAGATCACACCCAAGCTTCAGACCTGTGTTTTCAGGGGGAGTGCAACTCTGTCCAGCAGAGGCCGAAACCCTATTCCTCATCTGAGGTACACAATGGTAACACTCTGGTGCTAGGATGCTCTAGATCTCCAATTCTAGGATGTTACAAAAGTACTATTCTAGACGCTGCAGAAACAGCATAATTATCACTTCTAGAAAGCTTTCTAGAGTGCTCTGAGACTTCCAGAGAAAACACATGAGTCTTGTACAACTTGAATTTTATATACGACTTGAAAGACTAGAAAGAGGCTGAGCAGTTGAGAGAATGTCTGGTTCCAACGCCTCCCCCCGAGCTTGGAATCATAGAATCCTAGAGTTGGAAGAGACCACAAGGGCCATCAAGTCTCACCCTCTGCCATGCAGGAATAGATCATCAAAGCATTCCTGGCAGATGGCCATCCAACCTCTGTTTAAAAACATCCAAACAAGGAGACTCCACCACACTCCCAGTCAGCGTATTCTTTTCCTGAAGTTTAAACTCATTGCTCTGTGTCCTAGTCTCTGCAGTAGCAGAAAACAGACTTGCTCCATACTCTATATGACATCACTTCAAATATTTAAATATAGCTATCATGTTAGCTCTTAACCTTCTCTTCTTTGTGCTAAACATACCCAGCTCCTATTGTTGCAGCCCAGAATTACATTGGCTTTTTTAGCTGCCATATCACACTGCTGACTCATGTTAAGCACATAGTCTACTAAGACTCCTAGATCTTTTTCACATGTATTGTGGTCAAGTCAAGTGTCACCTATCTTATATCTGTGCATATCTTTTTCTGTCCAAGTGTAGTCCCTTACACATATCCTTGTTGAAATTCATTTTGTTAGTTTTGGCTCAAGTCTCTGATCTGTTAAGATCATTTTGAATTCTGATCCTTTCCTCTGGGATGTTAACTACTTGTCCTAATTAGGGGAAGGACTCTGGGAAGGGCTTTTCAGGGAGCTCAGTAGTATTCTATAACAGAATGTATTAGTAATGCACAATGGAAAGCATTAGGATAATGTGCAATGAAACACATTGGTCTTATGTAACGAATAAGATGAATGTTAACGGCCTTCTTGAGGGCAGAGTAATGGGGAACACACTGGGTTCCCTTTCTCCCAGTAACATTCCAAGTTCTGAAAGTGAATTACCCATTCAGTTTTGTTTTGTTTTGCATCCATCATCAAGGGGTAGAAATGCAGACTGCAATCTTAATCAAACTCCAGTGATCTCAGCGAGGCTTACTTCTGTGTAGACATAAATGGTATTAAACCGTAAAACCAATAAGTCCAGAGTCTGTATCATTTTCATTCACCTTTCTCTTACAATCCTGTAAAAAGCCACCTTCTATACGTATTGCCCAAGAAAACTGACTCATTTAATTAAATGCCCCTAAAGGAAAGATATAAAAATCTTTTCTGAAGGACTCCTGCAGTTATTGATGCTGAGTTTTCATTCACTCGCCTTTATTTTTGCTATATGCCTGCGTCTCTGTTTATGTTGAGTAACCTTTGGAGCCTCTAGTCTAAAGTAATAAAGTGAATGCTTCCTGTCCTATTGATTTGGTAGGGCCTATTCTTGCAGTAATAAAATGAAGCCCAGTTTGATAAAATAGTCTTTTCCAACCAGTGTCTCAGGGTAAGCCCCTGTCTTGACAATTTTGGAGTAGGTCAGCTGAGAGTAAGTGGGTCATATCTGTGGTAAATCAACCTCCAAATACAAATCAGTGGACACCATAAAAACCAAGAGTGGTTCTTTAAGAGACCAGCTTGACCTCTCCTTAACCAGAAAAATAGCATCTGACCTTGCAGTGAAATTTATCACAATGTTTCAATTAAAACTTGGCAGCCGTACAAAGCAACACATTGCTCTGCTAACAGTTGACCTTGTTACAGAAAACACCGTTGCATGGAAGGGAAGAAGGGAGAATGGACTTCTCTTTTTGTCCAGTGAATATGAACTGCAGAGTACAGCAGGGATCTTACTGAGTCAGATCAGGTCAATTGCTTTCACTGCCAAGGACATTATTTCACTCACCTCAAGGCTTTTTTTCCAATTGGTATTAAATAGTGCACATGATGTTCTCCATACAAACCACATTTCTTCCTTTTCAGGTGCTCAGTAAAGTATGTCAAGCAGAGAAATCGCATTCTGCTTACACAACATTGCCAGCTAGTGGTGTAATTGAGCCAAGGCTTACAGGGCCAAAGTGTCAGGATAATTTGGCTAGAAGAAGCAATAGCATCATCTGCCTTCCACCCTAAATTTAGTTGCAATCCTCGCAGCATCTCTGTGAGTGTGGATTTTCTCAGAAACAAGAAGCAATGGCCGACATCCTTCGTTGATGAGGCGGAGCATAACTTGGTTGGTCATAGAGTTCCATAGCAGATGTGTTATAGCACCTTGTTAGTGAATTGCGATGATGCACAACTGAATACATAAATGTATATGGATACGCAAACTGTGCCCTGCAACTCCATGCAGAACCATATACACATTTGTGTGTGTGATGTGCAAGTGTAGATGCACAACTATGCACAATGGCACTGCATGAACAATTTCATTGTTGTAACCCTGAACTGAACAGTGCTATTCCACATTGAACAAAAACATCAAACTGCTTCTGTAGGGGAATATACATATGCATAGGACACAACCTGATTCTGGAAAATATGTTCTTGTGAGCAGTCCCTGTATAAATACACATATAATACATACAGCACACGCACGCACACACAGAGATCAATATGGCTGCCTGCTGGTTTGAACTTTCCTTGAGAATGTACCTTATCAGGCTGGACATGTTTGTGTCTGCATTTCAGAACTTTCTACACACCTGTTGATCACAGTCCAAGAGAATTCTAATTCACAGTAACTAGAGATACCACCGTCTTTGAAGGAGATATGATCTCCAAGTTAGGCAACCTTGGTACATATGTTGCTTAATTCCCAAGTTGTAATAATGACCACTGAGGTTTTATGATTTTATGATTTTATGTTTTGTGTTTTTTGTTTTGTTTTGTTTAAGATGGTTTAGCTAACGCAGAATTCAGTTGCCAATATGTCTTCTGTCAATCAGTACAATGTGTTTATTCACTTGGTTTTATGGGCTACGTTGGACTACATCTGCACTAGATGTAGAGACAAAATGACAGCCATCATTAAATATCTGAAGAGGTGTCTATTGCAGGATGGAGTTCACTTGTTTTATATTCTTCAAAGGATAGGACCCAAACTAATGGATTTAAGCTATAAGAAAGGAGATTTCAACTAAACCTACAAGATCTTCATGGTAATAATTTGTCAATAGAAGAGACTGTTTCAGAGGATAGTGGATTCTCCTTCGCTGCAGATTCTGAGTCAGAGGCTGTATAGCTGTCAGTCAGGGATGCTTCAGCTATGCATTTCTTATTGGCTGGTGTAGTAAGCTAGCCCACAGACAGCAGACTGATAGGTTTCAGACTCCTTGTTAAGCATCATGACCAAATGCTAGCAGTTGTTCAGTGCTGTGAAAAAGTTAACTTGTTTTATTAAACTTGTTGGCTATCTTTTGCATTTGCGTTGCATTTTGGGACACAGATATCAAGGCAGAGAACAGATGGATAAGTTAACCTGGCTCTCTGTTGCTAACCTCTCATAGCTATTGGGGGAGATGGGTCACCCTTATGTATCTTCATTTTCTTTGATTATCTCTGCACTTTATAATATTTGAGAGTCCGTCTTCCATTTGCCTTGACCTGGTAGAGAGTACACTCTGACCCAGGTACCCTACATGTCCAGCAATAGGGATTTAATTTGATTGCCAAGGTGTAAGTCTAGGTAGAATTCATATGAAGGTCAGTTCTACTAATGGCTGTGAGAGGTGCTGGATCCCATTAATGAAAGGTCTAGAATGCTTCTCTACTGTGTACCATTTGTTGCATTATTTAAGATCAATAAAGTTTATGCTATAGCAGTAACATGTGTCAATGTGTAGAGCTGAAAGAACCCTTGAAGAGACCTGGGACTACAAAAAACTTTGAAATTCTTGAGGTCTCCATAAATCAACAGGCAGCTTGAAGGCACATACACAGTATTACTAAAGAGGAAGAGAAAGCAGTTTGTAATATTTTGCTTTCTTCAGATCAGATAGCCTGAATTCTTCATTTCTTCCTCTTCTTCCTCTTCCTCTTCCTCTTCTTCTTCTTTTTGGTGGGGGGAGATCTAAAAATAACTGTATTTAGACTCTGTATTCTCTGGCTCGTGATTCCAGACCTAACTTCTTCTGGTGAGCAGGGGGCAACTTTCTTGAAATTGGACATATTTTAATATACATGAAAAACAAGGGGAGGGCTGGAAGGTAGCAGCCGGAGGTTTGAAGTGGAGTGGCTTCTCTCCTCTTTTACTATTGTGTTCTTGCTGTGGGAGAGCTGCAAATTAGCAGGTACTTAAACCAATATTCTCTTCAGAAGAAAATAGCTGGTTGGAACAATCATTTCCTATTACATCTGCAACCTGATTATATTTTTTTTCCTTTTTGCAACATGCTCAAGAAATACAATGACTAAGATTAAATATTATAAACTGACTTGTGTGATATGTACTATATAACTGTAATGAGGGAAATCAGCGAGAAAAAAAAAGATATTATAACCCACCTACCCTCTCTCTGAATTATATGGTATATATCGCCAATGTGTTTCAATAGGCAATATTTGTTTTCAGACTTTTTCCATTTGGTGCTTCATCTCTGGCAGCAGATCAAATGCTTGAAGAGATTTATAGATAGATATAACCTCCTCCTCGCCATTAAAGAAAGAGTCCAAAAGATCAATGAATCTGAAGCAAACTTCAGACATTTGAACACTGAAATACTAGAAATACTATTTATATGATTCACCCGTGTGATTTTAGCAATATTGCTTCATATCATTTAAGGAAGATGTTGTGATGGGATGAAGCCCAGATCCACTCCTAGGTGCATATTTGGTCTTTAAACCCTTCCTTCATTTTGAAGGCCATTTCCACACTAAACTGTTATAGTGCTATTATTCCACGTTCAACATCCTGTGAAATTTGGGGTTTGTAGTTTCGTGAGGCCAAAGAGTTCTCTGGTTGAAAATTGCAAATGTCCCTCCTTAAATTGCAAACCCCAGGATTCCATAGGATGTTGAAAGTGGAATAATACCACTTTTCCACACCAGGCAAGGGAATCACCCCATGCCGCTACTTGCCAGACCTTTTGGCTCCCCGGTCCAGTCCACGGCGCTCCGGAGCAGTGTATGCTCATCAATATGCACTGTTCTGGTGTCCCAAATGGTAGCTTCTGGTTGGTCGAGGGTCTCGACCAACCACTGAAGCTAGCCAGCCTAAAGCCCACTCTCGGGCAGATCGCAGGCTCGCATTGGTGCGAGCCTGCAAATCTGCATAAGGGAGCAGGCTTGCAGTGGCACGCTGCATGCTTTTGAAAGACCGGAAAAATCAGGTCTTTCAAAAGCATGCTGGAGGACCACCTGGGGTCGTTCCGGACCAAACTGAGGTGCGGATCTGCCTTAAATAGGTCCGACCAAGTCCAATCCAAGGTGCAGATCTCCTCCTTAGAGGACAGACTGCGCCGTTTCAAAAACCCCGTGTGGAAAAGGCCAAAGAGTATAGTGAGAAAGGCTCTTAAGCCCTTTCCGCACGTGGAGGGAGTAATGGGGAAAACGCGCTGAAACGGAGCTTACCGGCAGCCAGGTAAGTTCCATCCCCATGTGGACCAGCGCGAGCTCGCTGTTCCGCAGTCCCTGGCATCCAAAATGGCAGCTTCCTGTTGATGGAGGCTCTCCACCAACCGGAGAAGCTCGCCAGCCGGGAGCCCATGCCCGGCAGATCTACAGGCACGCACTGGTGCACACCTGCAAATCTGCACTGGAGCGCGGGAATGGAGTGGCACAGAGTGGCGCACTCCGTGCTTTGGAAAAACTTGTAAAAACAGGTTTTTAAAAAGCACTCTGCCCAGCCACTTTGGGTTGCTCCAGAGCTGACTGAGGTGCAGAACTGCGACAAATAGTCTGACCCAGTCCGCTCCCACGGTGCGGACGACCTCCATCAGAGGTCGCACCAGACCGTACTACTTAACCCGTGTGGAAAGGGCCTTAGTTTTTCCCCAGTCCTCAAGCAGACTGACCTCCCAGTGTCATATGGCAATCAGGCATAGAAAAACTAGGGAAGGATCCTTGAAGATTACAGCCTTTCAATTCTTGGCTGCCTTTTCCCCCACCCCACCGCTTTTCCGATACCCTTGCCTTCCTTTCCACCCCCACCCCAATTGCTCATGACAGAGAGGTGGGAGAGGCAGTCAAGGTTCCTAGAATGCTGTAGCTTTTCAGGATCCTTGGCTGCCTCCCCCGACCCCTCCACCCTCAATGTTGCATGAGAGTGGTCCAGGGGATCTCTCCCACCTCACTGCCAGGAACTTTGTCCCCACATTGAAAACTGCATTGTGGGAATGGTTTTTTTCCCCTTTGGAAATGAATAATTTGTGTCCCTGTGGGAACAAATGATTTAACAGAGCACATCCTCAACTGGCACTATTATGGATCATTTGGACGCCAGAGACCTTCTGTTTGGTGGCTTTTGATGATAGTGTTGAGTGGTTGATATAGTTTTAAATGGAGTTTAATCACTTTTTATTCTGGAGAACCTTGGCTATATTTTAATTGTATCCTGTGCTGAATTTTGAATTTACTCCTATCCTTATTCATATCTTGGACATGGGAAGATGACAGGAAGGGTATAAATATGATATGCCCCTGAGAATTAATAAAGTCTAAACTTCTCTGTAAGCTGAAAACATATTACATATGCAAACAATAGTATGAATACGCATTTTAAAAAGTGTTAACAGAATAAAGTGTTCTTAATGCATTTTTCCAGTTCTTGTTAAGATAACCTAAAAATGCTACTATGTGTATAAGCTCCTGGCTAAAAGAACCATCTTATGAAGGAGGAAGACAGCTGCTAAGTACCAAGATGATGTGTTTCACCTTTGTTGAAAAGGTCAACGTGTCAAATGTCAAATGCCTTATGCTCAGGGCCCACTCAACACTTAGTGCTGCTCATAAAGATCCCACAATAATGCCAGCATTCATACATGGGTGTATACTCATGTCACAATGCAGCATCTTTAGCTTGTTTTCTTAAAATTATTTCTTTTTGGACCTTTAACATAATATTGACAATATTCAAGGACACAACTATGTTAGTCTGCTGCAGCATAAAAAGATGTAAGGACATCTTTTTGCACCACTGAGACTAACTGAGAAAAACAAATTTCTAATATAAACTTTCATGAACTCCAACCCACTTAATCAGATGCATAAAGTCTCTGTAGACACAGATATATACCAGCCAGGAAGCTGAAAGATGGGCTTTATATACAAGCCATAACAAGAAGGTAAAAGTACAATAGTTGAGGAAGTTTTTGTTCTTGCGCATTGATATAAGTACAGAACCAGTAAAGTGTTGCAATAAAACAGGCATGAGAACCCTGCTTAATAGCTGAGATGTTACTTAGTATTTTAATATATGTGATGTGCCAGGAAATGGGTTACTAGAGTCAAAACTGAAGAGAGCTTCTCATTCCTTTAATAGTTATGTAGGAAAGGGAATTTCTGTAGATACTGCTTGATATCTGATTGTGTGACAGGATAACCATCTGAAGAAATTCTCTCTTCTATACAACCAGGACCCTAGTCTAGTTTTCACTCTGGCAACCACAGAATAAATCGTTGCTTCTGGTCAAGTCACTGCCAATGGACTGGAGTTCATGGATACATCCTAATTAGTCTCATTATCTTTCCAATTTTTTTTGGATTTTTTTTTTAAATTCAAAGACTGCTGCCCAGAGATCCCAGACAAAATGTTCAGGAATGTTGAAGTGTTCTGCAACTAGTTTTTAGATATTCCCATTTCTAATGTCTGCCATGTGTTCATTTAGTTTCTGGTAGAGAGACTGTCCTGTTTGTCCAATATAGAGTTCCAAGGGGCATTGTTGACTAAGTATATTCTGCCTATTGCATGAGAGGATGAGACAAGTGAAAGCACCTCTAATGTTGTGAGTGATGTAATGTTAGGCCATGTGATGTTGCTATCTGAGTATACGTGGGGAAGAATTGGCATCTGCGCTTCTGGCAAGATCTTGTTCCTGTCTTCCCATCAATGTTATATATCCTATTGTGGGTGGTTAGCTGTTTGAGATTTAGAAGCTGTCTGTAGATGAGTAAAGGCTTGCCACCTAGATCCCTTGAGTATTATTCTCCAGAGCTGGTTATAGCTTATCAGTGATGTGTCTGAGTGGTCTCAGCTGGGAGCTGTATATGACAACTGGTAGAGTTCTGCAACTTCCTGTTTTCAGTCTCTTCTGTAGTAGATTAGTCCTGGGTAATGCTGATGAGATGTTACAGTAGTTTCCTGGAGATAATGGTATCCAATTTGTCACTATAGTCAGTATGGTGTACTTTCTGTGGATTTTTTTTTACCATCAGTCACTTAGAAATGGCACCCTACTGTTGACAAGTTCCATCAATAATGAGAATCACCGAGAATGACAGTGGCTTGGCAGTAAGCATGATTTCTCCATTTGATAAAGGCACATTGGCTATTGTTGTTGAAACAAATGACAAAATGTCCTGAAGAATAAGGGCCAGTTAAGGCTCAACTTTTTATAAAGATTTGTGTGGAGTTTGCATAAGGTTCTTGAAAAAAATGCATGCCATATGCATTGTCAGTCACTTATAAACTAAATCCCACTATTAACCCCCAATGAATTAATTAGTGACACTGATCAATGGGGTTTAGATAAAGTATTGATTTAATTAATCCCATTGATTCAGTTGAGCTACTCGAATTGGGGCTATGAATTGGATTTAGCCTACAGGTATTAATCCTGTATACACTTACATGAGACGAGGTCCCAATGAATTCAGGGGAATTTATTTCTGAATAGATATGCACAGGATTATTGGCTGGAATCCTATTGGGGATTTATGTCTTTGTAAGTGAATTTATGTCTGTGGGAATTAGAATGGGGTAGTTCTGTAACATCTATATCCAGTAAAAGACTGCTGTTATATTACTATGTAGGGGAGCCAGCAAAGTGACCAATGCATATGGGGACCAATACACAATAAGACCAATGTGCATAAGTCCCAGTGCACATTAGTCCTGTAGTAGTTTGGGACATCCATTAGAGAATGCTAATGCATATTGCAATATTCTTGCTAATTACCTGTTATGCATCTTTGGGGATCACTAACAAGATTTCTTAGCATCTGTACTATATAGCTAAATATATCTAAAGTTACATAATGGACATCATGCTCAAGGATCATTACTATTTTCTAATTTCAATACTCTTTGAAGTTCACCACAGCTGAGTGACTCAAGCTGTTCTACCAAGTTTCATTTATTTTGGTTTTATTTTTTACTCTTCCTTCACTTTTGTTCCTCATATTGAGACTGTAGAAAAGTCATGTTATTTTTTGTTTATAATATTGCCAAAATCAGACCTTTTCTCTCTGCTTCCTCTGCAAAGACTTTAGTTCATACCTTGATCATTTCTTGCCTTGATTATTGTAATCTTCTTCTGACTGGTCTTCCATTATCTCATCTTAGCCCTTAGTTTCCGCTGAACATTCTGCTGCTAAGATGATCTTTTTGACCTGTTGTTTTGATCATGTTACCACACTTTTGATATTTCTTCATTGTGTGACTGTTCCTTTTAGGATTCAATACATGCTTTTTGTTTTAACTTTCAAAGCCCTACAGGACCTAGCTTCCATCATCTTTCAACCCTCATTGCCTTTTTACAAGCCTGCTCATGATCTGTGTTCTAGGAACTCTAGACTTCTCACTCAGGCAAAGGATTCCTCTTCTTTGGTTCAGTTTCATCTGTTTCCACTCACTTCTCCAGACTCCTGGAATTGCTTCCATGAACATTTGAGGACTGATCTTGCCCTCATTGTTTTTAAATCTCAATTAAAATGTTCTTGTTTTTCAAAGCTTTTGGGATTTCAGTTTAGTATTGCTATATTGCTTTATAATCTTGTATATTTTGATAATATGTATTTGACAGATTTATACTATCTTTTAACGTATTCTGTCTAGATAATTTGTTTTACAATTGTATATCATAGTTTCATATTTGTATTACTTTTTCCTTCCCTTCTTTATGTGTGTGCGTGTGTTTGATTGATCGAATATCTTTGGCAGAGTGGGCTGTTTTCTCTCCTACTTGTAAAGTCCCATGTGCCTTAATGGTACTATAGACATTTCTTCTCTCCTCCTCCTTCCTCCTTCTATACTACCACTACTAGTATTTTTAAAAATATCAACCAATCAGTTTATGATTTAGCCCTTAATTGTTCCCTTGAAAGCAGTGTTTGCTGTAGCTACTTCCACAAGCCCATGGGTTCATTTTCAAAGATGACAAATCTATTGTCAACTAATATTTACTGATAATCATTTATATCCTACATCGCCACTCCCAAAGATCAGAATGGCATAAGCTAAAACCCATAGAAGAATAAACTCACAACAAGCAAACAGGGATCTCATTGAACATGTTGCTCCTAGGGGGCTGTCACAGAAAAGGCACTTGTCAATGGAGGGATAGTGAGAAGGTGAGAATTGAAGATTTCAGTTCTTGGCAATGTGGTTCTTCTCAGGTCAAAAGCAGCATTTTGCATTGTGCATAGAAATGAAAAATCAGCCAGTGCATTTGGCAGAAAGGGCTATAATGGGAAAGGGATATAGTGAACCCCCATTATATGGGATATATTTGAGGTACATCCAAGGCCTCGCTGCAGCTGATGATTTGAAGCACATGAAATTTCTGAAAGATCTTTAAAGACAGCTCCAGTCAGAATACATTAGAACAAGCAAACAAGAGGATACAAAGCAATGGAACCATATTAGCCCAACTGGAAATTTCCAAAAAGGGCACAGCTGCCACACCAAGCACAATGGGGAAATTACTTTTAAAAAGAATGAATGATCTGCTGAAACTCTCCATAGCTGACTCTGTGTCCTAGAACACTACCCAAACCCTGCTGATCTATAGATGACTTCAGTATATCATTATGTTCAGTTCACTTAAAAGTGTCTCCTTAGTTGTGGAAGGATAGTCTTAGCCATGGACAAGTCCTGGAAATCCAAATCTGAATTTTCAGAAGAACTCAGTCTCTTATAACATTGTTAGTAAATGAGATATCTTTTTTACTGAGGTAACACTCTTCCTACTGCTTAGAAGAACCTCCATTTTTTCAGATTTAATTTTATTTACTCATACCTCATCTGACCTATTACTGACATCAAATGCTGGTTTAGGACATCTATAACCCTCTTGAAAGGGAAAAACAAAGCAAAATGTCACCAGCATGCTGGCCACATGTTAGTAAACATAGGAGATAGAATAAAATTTAGAGGGATCCTGCAAGCCACTTTGAACTCTATTAGCTGCTTTGAACCACATTATGGGAGAAAGATGGGATAAATAAATCAAATAAATAAATAAATTTCATTTGACCAAATGCTCCATAGTTTGTAGAAACTTCCCTCCACAAATAGGTGCCTCAAATGCCCAACCCCAAAAAATTATTGAGAAGGATGCTAGATTGATGGTACTATTGAATGCTATTGCAAGGTGCAGCGAAATAAGAGATATGATTACTCCCACTGCCCCCCACCTCTACTTCTGGGGGAGGAAATCATCTGCCAAGACAAAAAGTCCATGACAAAACAAGAAACCAGACTGAAATGCATCTACAAAACGAGTCCATCTAGAAAACACCTTGCCTCAAAAAAGTAATATTCAAAACCAGCTGATAATTATATAATGCAAGATTGGGCAATTGTGGGAGGGTCACAAGCCTTCATTGACTCAAGAAATACTGGAAGTCAATTAGTAGTTAACTCTTATTGCATTTATTTTATTTAGCTGTCTTATGTGTGGTAAGTTCTACATATAGTTACAGTTAAGTAAAATAGATAGTTGTAGTTCGTAATTGGAGTAGTATTGTTTAGTGAGGTTGAGTGTGATGTAGTGCTGTTGTGTGATGAATTTATGTTATCCGTTATATGTATTTTTATGTTATAAAAGTTAATAAAAATAAGGTGTTTTTTTTTTAAAAAGAAAACATTAAACATGTTTTAACAGAGTTATGGATGGCTGTAAGCAAAGGAGCAGAAGAAACTTATCAGTTCCATTCCATTTCAGTTGTATGGTCATCATTTATCTAATTTTGAACTTTTGTAGAAAGAGAAACTTAACACAATGTTTAGTTCTTTTTTTAAAAAAGAAAATGAATATGTTCATGCAGTACAATTTTAAACAAGAATGAATAGTGAGAAATTGGAATTCTGGGTTTTTTTAAAAAAATAATAGCAAACTATTAAAATATTAGTCTTTATTAATTCCTCAGCCACACCGTTATTTTGTGGCCATTAGTGCAGATTGAACATAGTGTGATATTCACAAAACAGGAACTATGCTTGCAAAAATGTAGAAAATGACTTGCAATTCCACATGTGGCTTTAAGTGGGAGAAAAATCAGTGACAGGTGCTTAAAGCCTGCAAGCTAGAAACAGGGAGTAGCCAACATTTTCACAGTCTTCCTAAACCCCTGAAAGTTTCTGACTTAATTCTGTACGGAAATTCATGCAGACTGGCTCCATTAAAAAAGAGGCAGATCTTAAGTTCCTATTCTTTCCATAGATTTCAAAACAGGAGCCCTAACAGAGTATAATTCTGTAAAAAAAATCTCTAAGCCTTGCCTCTGTTGTATTTCTCTAAATCTCACCTACATTCTTTTATTGTATCTGCTTGTGCGATACAGGCTGGAATCCTGGTGGTGTCTCACTAGGAATGTAATTCTTGATTAATTTTCTTCTTGAAGGAACCAATAAGTAATACTAGTAATATTTTTCTTGCTGCAAGAAAATATTTGAAAACTGTGTTGTTTTCAATGAGAATTCACAGTTCCTGACATATTCTGTGCCAGAATTGTGTGTTTGAGCAGAAAATATTAGGAAACCATTGAAAACATGAAAAAAAAATTCTACACAGGCAACAACAAACAACAAATACTCTTTTCTGTGCATAAAACTCTCTTTCCTAAACAGAAAAATGCTGTTTTCTATGCAGAACAAACACATGTAAATTTTGCATTCAATAAGTCCTAAACTGTGAAATGTCTTGTCGTTCTGTGATTGTTTTCATCAGGATTTCTCCACACCTAAGAAACATATTTTTTTAATATCATAATTGATCATTTTTCACTAATCTTTCTGTCCCTGTGTCTCCCTCATATGTTCCCCTACAGAAGCTGAGGGGCATTTTTTTCCATTGTTGAACATCAGCATTCAATTCAAGGTTGCAGAAGCAGATTTGTGCATGTGTATATATTTATTTATACAACTTTCCCAATATATGAATGTATGAATTTATGTGAATTTATGTAAACATTTTTTCTATTGACTAAAGCATAAATTAGATAGTCAGACAGATAGACATAGCAGTGGATGTACCAATCTGTCTCCTGTGCATGCAGTTGCATATTTGATTGGTGATTGCTTGTTGTTTACCCAATATTGCCATTCAGTGCTGGAGTTAATTCATTACTCTGCATACCAAGATTCATACAACAAAATTCCAAAGCAGGGTGTTAGCCTAACTTTGTCTCCTCATATGTATTTACTGCTAAAATACACACAAATATATGCATTCTGTTGTGATTTTGAGCCAAGAACTATACTGTCACTAAATGCAAAAACTGAAGGATAACACTTTAACCAGCAGATAAGATTACTTTGCTTAATATAGGACAAATGAAATCCTAAGTACCCCTAGATGTGTGCCATGTAGCATGTACTGCACCTCCTAAGTTAACATTGCACTCTCTGATGGAATAAAGGATGCAGCCCCATTGCCATTATTGAAGTAAGATTCAGCTCTCAGTACAAGTTAGTTGCTGTACACAAAAGACAGGCAACACCATCTGATCTTGCACTTCTGACAACAAAATGTCTTGGCTTGGCATACCTCTATAATGTGCTTGGTGCTTCAGAGAGAAGCATTCATTTATGGACTGAGCCAGAATCTGGCAATAGTAGCTGGGGAATTCAGTGAGCTGTAGTTCAAAAGGTAGCTTTTCCCAGTGTGTGGATAACCAAGAAATAGGTTTTAAAACAGGAAGTTCCAGGAAATAGTTTCTTGCATAATTACAGAGGGTGAAGTGTTCTTTCAAGCACCAGATATAGGAAATTAAGAATCACAAAAATGAGAGTTGACAATTTTTTCCCCTCATACAATTTAGGGATCAGGTGACTTTGAAGCTGATGTCCAGCCAGCATGGTATTTTAACAGCTTTAACTGGATCACATCCTGAAGTGATAGCAAACTAAGGTTGCCTTTAAGATTCCTAAGAGATCTAATCTATTCTCCTGATTGCTATTGAGCTTTCTTTAGTTTTTTTTTAAATATTATTTTTAGATTTCATTCTAAAATCAATAATGGTTGCACATGCTGAAACAGTCTGCAAGAGCTGCAGTATAGTATGAGCTTTGGAAAACAGACTGGAGCCACCCGGGTAGCCAATTAGGAGAAAACATCTATTAAGTAAAAACAGGCCAGTGCCATTGATTTTCTTAGCCCTGTGAAAAGACAATCAATTAGATAAAGAAGGCTAATGTTACAGCCGCAATTTAATAACCCCAAAAGAAAGGAGGAGGGCTATTGATTCCTTACATGGAATGTTGAAGTTTATTGAAATATACTGAACTTCATCTGCCTCAAAAAGAAGTCTTGCAGTACACACAAGGAAGTATTTTCAGTACCAAGTCCTGAAGCCTGAAGATAACAGTCAGGGCTTTAGGGAATCAAGTGTGGACTTTGGGGGCCCTAGTGACCTCAAAGGCCCCCAGTAATAAAACATTTGGAATAATCCATTTAGAGCTTTAATTGCTGTTTCAGAGGTTGCTTTGTCCCAGATCAGGGCAGGAGGTGGTCACATAAAGGTGCCCTAAACAACTTCAGGGAATAATGCAACATCAGTTTCAGTTACCAAAATGGCAAACATGATAGGGTGGTGTGGCCTTCCATTGCTCCAGAAGAGCTTGAAATGCTGCAGTGAAGTCTTCTGGGCTGTGAAGCATGCTTACCCACAATTAACTTGTGAGGTCCTGCCAAAAACAGAGATGTGAAAGAGATGTGTTTCCCCACACATACACAAATGATGAGAGATAACAGGAATGTGAAAACTTTTCACTCCCTCAATCCCAGTTCCATTTTGTTCCCATCCTTGTTTGATATTGCATTGTATGTCTGCAGCTAGAAGTTGTTTCACTATGTCAGTGGTTGCACTTTTTCGAACATCATGCAGTAGTGCTGAAGAAGGCAGGCCACACCTACCACCCTAAGCAGCCTGTTTCACCAGTGCCTTACATCCTTCATAGCCTCAATATCTACTGCCTGTTTCCTTCTACTCCATCTTGCTACCCTAAAAGGTGGGGGACCTTGAAGTCCACTAGCAGTGCCAGTGTCTCCTTAGGATTTGGGGAATTATTAGCTCGAAGAAGGCCTGTGAGAGGAGGATAACAGAAGGATCTTTTTCACTTGTGTTTACCCACACCTAATTGTAGAGAGGACTCTCGTTAAAAGTTAAAAGAGTATTTTATTTGGAAATTGATACACACACAAAAGATATCAAACAGTCTCATGAACCATACAAGGCTATTGAAGTGAAAAGCAAGAAAGGTTGGATAGAGAGAGATTGCCTGGAAAGGGTGATATTTTAATGGTCCTGAAGCAGAAGATCAAAGCTGCATGACTCAACAAGAGTTTGAGAGTAGCAAGAGTGAGCAGAGGTCAGGGAACCATGTATTACATCCAAGTACTATGAATTACCTGGGCTAGAGCTGTGGTTTTTATAACTTTTTTCTTGCCCTGAAGGAGGGTGAGTGGATAAAGTAGTAATTGCTTTGCTGCAAATCGACAAAGAGGGAATGGGCTGATTGTTTTAACTTTAGGTGACAAAGCATTAGTGGGAGTCATGACAATCAATATCTTGGTTGGGTAATGTAGATAGGAAAGGTCTCTGTAGGATATGCTCACAGCAAGAGTGCTTGACTGCTTCACCTGGGCAGTTTCATCTCCTATTGTATTTGGAAGTAAGGTCATTGAGAAGATTATTCCAAACCCATTAACATCAGAGGTATCCATCTAATACTTTTGAACTTATGACCTGACCATGCTGAGATCATCCTAACCTAGCACACGTTGCAGCTAATGTCCTTCTACCACATGTTTTCCAGGCATAAGTGTCTAGTATTATAAGAAAATGATATTTCTCACCAATTTTGCTATCCAGCAGGACAGGGAGTGTAAGATGTCGTAACACACTTTCTATTCTCCACTAACAAGAGTCTAGCTTTTACTATTTCTTTTTCTTGCAAGGAAATCCATATGCATTTTAATGAATTTATTGTAACATGTACATTTATTTATGTATTTTAACAAATGTAAACATTAGTTTCATCAGCTGTAGGGTATTGTGCATTTGTTTCAATGCTGTGCATTTTAGCTATTCACATTTTACGGTTTTGTGTACGCTCCATTTCTCTGCTATGCTTCGTAAGCCTCAAAAAAATGTTTGAATTATCAAATTTTCTTCTCACAAGGAGTCCTAAAAGATTACTTGCATTGAGCCTGTTGAATCCAAAGAAATTCTTTTCCATTTCTTGGAAGAAATACATTCAATTGTGTATTTTAATGTGAATAAACTTAATTCACATTTATTGATGCTGAATCACAGTTATATTTCACCCTCTGACTTTTCCGAAGTTTTGTAATTCAGTTTGACAGTCTGAAGCACATATGAAAATGTGTGCATGAGGAAAAGATACAGACAAAATATGAATGCTAGTGAAAATAATATACAAAAAGAGGTTGAGAGGAAAAAAAGGACTCGCAAAAATATATTAGGGGAAATTGTAAGTAAAATACATACATTAGGAGAACTGTGTGTGAAAATATGTGTCAATCTTCATACACCCTTTTTCTTTAAAAAAAACTAGTTGGTACAAAATTGTGGCACAAAAATTTTAAGGCTGGATGAGTGATTAACCAAAATTGATAGATACAGCTACCACTGTACAAATGTATACACAGAGAGAGACAGTTTTAGATATACCAGAGCTGGTTTGCATACTGAATCACAGGAGCTATTGAAAGAAGTTAAAACAACCTGGTGAAGGTTGTTTCTCTCGTGATCTCTTTTTTTTCCCCCCACCCCTTCATGCCGAGTGCTCCAGAGTACCACCTGTCATTTTCAAAAGCAAAGTCAGTTTTGCCAACCAGCCGTGAATGAAAAATAAAGCTTTATATGAAACACAAGGGCATATTATGTGCTATTGTGCATTGGGCTAAGTGCTAATTTATCTGGCTTGTTCTCTTCAGCAAACACTCACGCAGACACATGAAATAATCCATCTAATTATGTAGCTATTTAGGAGAAAAACAAAGCAAGGTGTTTTTTGTCTGATGCAAAAGGTACCTGATAGAACAATGGCTTTCTGTGGCAAAGGCAAAGGAAAAAAGAGGAGCTGCGAAGCTGTAACAATTTTAGAACAAATACAACTTTTGCCAGTTTTATTTTTAGGGACCAGAACCAGCTGCTTTTCATAAATAGATGAGTACTTTCATTCATTTTTTTAATAGTCCCTAATTGGAAATGTCGAATAAGCCTTGTGCTTTTCCCACTGTAACATCTGGTGTAAAATACTTTATCCAGATATTCTTTTTATGCTGTTTTCCCCTATCACTTGTATTTGATCCTTTCTCTCTCATTGTATATATATGGGCCTTTTCAGCAGCAGACAGCTGCTATTCACAATAATTGCCGGGGCAGTCAATTATACTTTAAATAGGCCTACTTGAGGGCAAATGGTAGTCTAAATTATACTGAGGACCTGCATCCACAAACTTTCATGTTCAGAATCCAAACCACGGTAAATATTATTGAGAAGCAATACAGCTCACCTGCAATATTCCTGATATAAGTAATAGCTTTATAGCTTTATATTCATAGATACAAATTAATCAGTCTATGTGTTGCAAGGACTTTTTTAAAAGAAGAGAAGAAATTTCCATTTTAAGGATCCTGTTGTGTATTCAGTTTCATTCTTTTTTCCTCTCTGTATCTCAAATTAAAAAGGGATAGTCTTTTAAAATTATTTTTAAAATGTGTACTTCTTTATACTAAGTTTTCAATGCTAAATAATGGCCATGATTCAAACATGCACATACACGCAGGCGCACACACGCACACACATATTTCATACATAAAGACATCCATTAGTGTATCTAACAGGGCCATGCATTCTAAGCAGTTTTTATCATAACCTTTAGGATAGCTCACCCTTGGTGTGACTAAGTGAAATGGTTTCTACTGAAGGTGGGGATGGAAAAGAGTTTGAGTAATTTCAAGCCTCTTGCCAAAATTACCCATTTTGTACTTCTGAGGATTTGCAATCGCTTGCCTCGTGATGCAAGTAGTATGAAAAAAATATGCATTTTTTAAAAAAATATAAACAGTTAAACGTTGGTGAAGCTGCAAATTATGCACAAAAATGCTTTAGTCAGTGGAAAAATGTGTACAAAAATGTGTGCATTAAGAAAAGTGCATAAGTAATGAAAATGCATAGGGAAAACTGGTATGAATTTCCATGTGAGGTTAAAAAAAACTTGAAAGATTTAAACCTGCTGAGAACAAAGAAAATCAATTTAAATGATTATCATTTAAAAGTTTATTTATAAAGCATAACATCTTTGGCCTAAATCTAGTACCAGATAGAGTAGTCTGACTGAACTGATTGCTAAACGCTAAATCAACACTCATGTAAATTTCACTGATTCAATGTGTCTACTGGAGTCGGGGTTAGCAATTGGTTATATGCTTATATTTATCCTCTGCCTGTTGACCTATGCTAATTCTCTAAGGCAAATGAAGTAAACTCCCTTAACATAAACAAACAAGCCATTCCCTATCTTAAAATGAAGAGATTCTTGACATCATAGGGTTTTCAAATTGTTTACATCAATACACGGAGAGAACTGGTTAATGACACATGCACTTTATTAAATTTATCCATCTGGTATTGATGTACCAATCATTTTGTTACCCACATGTGTTCTCTTTTGGAAGGTTCTAAACTGTAATGCTATGATATAATAATATAATATATAATAAATTATTTGGAACCAACTACATTCATTGCCATCACTCTTTGGCATTCCTTTCACTTTTTAAAATAATTTTTCCCCTTACAACCAATCACTATAAATGAGTGGTAAACAGTGTTCTATGTAGTACAGTCCCCCCTCCACGTTCATGGGTTTGACCATCACAAATTTGGTTACTCATGGGGTATGTGTGTGCCTTCCCCACCCTTCTCCTTCCTCGTCTCTTGTGTTTTACCAGGCACGAAGAAGGAAGGCCAGCGTCTGGACAAAAGGCAAGGAAATTGGGGCGGGGGAGAGACATGTGCATACGTTCCTTCTCCCCTGTAAAACTCTCCCTCCCATATCCTTGCTTCTGACCCCAGCTCTGAGGATTTGCATCAAGCCGATAGGCAAGGGAATGGCAGGGGGATGTTTGCCTAAGCCTTCCTTCTCCCCTCCAGAGCTCATCTCCCATTCCCTTGTCCCTGGCCCTGGCACTGAAAATTGGCCCCAGAATGCAAAAGGCAAAGCAATGGGAGGAGGAAGTCCCAAAAGGGAATGAGAAGGGGATCGTGGGGGGAGTTATTCAGTGTCTTTCTACTTTTGTGAGGGTTCTGCAACCTGAAGCCTCATGAAAGTGAAGGGGCCACTGTCGTTTAAAGACTGAGGACAATAGCTGGCAAATTTTGCCTCACAACTGTGGAGAGACAGGTTCAAATCACGATTGATGTTCTGGCTGTTGTTATTTTTCAGCCTAAACTACTTTAACAGGTTGTTCTGAAGGTAAAATTTTGGAGGGAGAAAAACAAGGTGTATTTAATTTCCTCTTAAAAGGGCATATTACACTGACATCTCCAAGAACTGGGTGAGAGAAGAAGGACAAAGAGAGAAGCTGGAACAACCATGCTGCAAGGGTATCTACTCTACACTTGTTTCAACCCTGGGATCATTAATTTGTTGAGATACTTAGAATTCTTTTCTAGAGAGCTCTAGTGCTGTAGTTTAGGAAAGTGGGCTGGAGATCTCTAGCAGAGATTTAAGTACCTCTCTAGACTATAAATCCCAGCATTCCATATAATGGTGCTAAAGCTGTTAAAGTGCTATCTGACTGATATATCAGGGTGGTGTATATGCACCCACCATCCAGATATGGGTCAAGAATTCTTGAATGGCACAGTATTTTATACATGGGTCTGGATTAGCATAGGGCAATAATGCAGTTATGTCAGCTCACCTGTTAGCAGATAATATCTGCCTATACACATATACACACACATGCCGGAGGAATACTAGTGGAATTTACTAATGTGTATATCAATCACATGAGCCCTTTATATCTTCAAAATGTTAGGCAGACAATTCAGTCTCCAAGCTAGGCTGTCACCTGCTCATCACCCAAGTTCTCTTAGAAAAGCTCTTGTCAGTAAAGTTGGGTGCCCTAAGTCAGTTCCTACTAGGAATGGATGCCTACAGGGCCGACAGAAGTTGTGAACTAAGGAAGAGAAAGGAGAACCAGTCTTTATTGGATCAGCTCCTGACCCAGTGAGCAACAATAAAGGCAAGACAGGTTGCTATCATGTCAGTATGCCAGAAAAATTCTTTTCTCATCCTGTCTCTTGGTGGCCCCTGTCCATCTGCAGCAATCAGATAGAAAAAAGTAGGGGCAGTGAGTCGGGAAACCATGGCCAAGGTGATGTGAATGCATTTTTCAAGGTTTAAATCTCATTGCTAGTTCCAACTAGAATAATAGAATCATTGAATCAATAGAATTTACATTAGTGTTGACTTGCCACTCAGCAATTGATTCAACAGGGCTACTGTAGTTGGGAGTAGTGACTGAATTGATGCCCAAATAC
Source organism: Iguana delicatissima (assembly GCA_948472985.1). Taxonomy (NCBI): domain Eukaryota; kingdom Metazoa; phylum Chordata; class Lepidosauria; order Squamata; family Iguanidae; genus Iguana; species Iguana delicatissima. The sequence goes on along the minus strand of CAOKZL010000803.1, from coordinate 31,766 downwards.
TGAGTAGATAGACCAGGAAAAAGACTTTATCACCAAAGTCCCTCAGGAAAAAATCGTTTTGACTAGGACCTTCAGGAAAAACCTTTTGACTGGGACCATTTGAAGCTTCTAAACAGTCTAGGCAATTTGTGGCTTCTAGGCACCCAGCACTTTTTGAATGCAAATGGTAGACACTGTGGCATGTGAATTCAATATAAAGATTTCTTTGTACTTAATATAATTTATATCTAAAAGTAGAAAAATATGTTTAGTATTATTTTCCTGATTTGCCAGTCTTTTTGAAATTTCCCTGTCTTGGACAACTTGTAGACATTGGTGTTTTGTGACATTTAAGTTATGATTCCCTCCACCCCTCCTCACTGCAGCAAATGATGTCTTAAATCAGCTTGTGAACCATTCTTACCTGAAAATGAACAATATGTGCCAGTAGTTTATAATATGCAAGCAGCAGTTTGGTCATTTCAAAATAGGAACATTAGCAAGAATGTGTCAAAGCAGTTTTACCATACTGCATTATCCATCCAGGGCATTGCTGTGTGTGACATGCTGTGCCAAGCTCTTACCTTTTTGTTGCTGAGCACTAAATAAAATGTTGCAATGCATGAAAGCCCTGCAAAGAGATCTGAGTCTGGACATACAGATTTCCCATTTACTTGCACCTTCAGGAGAGGAATTGCTTTGTTATGTGTTTACAACTCCTGGCAGGGGAGGGAGGAAAATTTCTCTCAGCTAGACACTACTGCACATGAAAGGAATTTTAGAAATATAAAGAATAAAGAGTGTTGAGTTGGTGTGTATGGTATTAGTGTACCGAGATTTGGGTAGTGGGTGGATTTATTAAAATCGCAAGATAAGGAGAGCTAGATATGGCACCAGCAGGCAATATCCTTTGGTAGTTGCATGGCCTCAGTGCTCTTGCCACCATTGATCAAAGTGTGGGGGCTTTCTGGTCCTCCATCAAAAAAACACAATAACATTCTATGTGAAGGGAATTAATTGTAAGATCTGCAACAGGGGCTCCTCTGTGTTCCATCACTCCGGTTAATACACTATATAAGGTTGTGGAAAAGAATCTCAGCTGTGTCACCTGAATTGTGGAATGCTTCCCTTTAGAGCAGTGGTTCTCAACCTGTGCGTCCCCAGATGTTTGTGGACTTCAGCTCCCAGAAGCCCTGAGCATTGACCATAGTGGCTGGGGCTTCTGGGAGCTGAAGTCCACAAACATCTGGGGACCCACAGGTTGAGAACCACTGCTTTAGAGGCCCAATTGGTGCCAACACCGGTTTCATTTAGGCAGCAAGTAAAGAATGTGGTTATTTATTAAAGCTTCACTGAGTTACTTCAAGTGTTACACACAGACTTTTTATTCTGTTTTAACCTGTTTTAACTTGTTAATGTTTTTGATACGTGGATGTCTACTTAAATTATTTTTATTGTATTAAATTGTTTTCTTTTTTCTTGTTGCATTGATTTTACCTTAAGATCTTTTGTCATAGATTGGGACAGACAGTTTTTTTAATAAAATAGAATAAATAATGGGAGAGCAGCTAGATTTTGAAAACAATTTAAAGCTATTATTTTATGACTGGCATCTGGTTGGTGACAAACACAAATAAAACAACAACTAGGAGAGTACTGCAGTATATGTGCATGTCTGTGCTTATCCTGGTTCTCTTGATTACAGAAAGGAGGAAGAGGCAGGCTTAGGTTGGAGGCAGAGACCATTCCTTCTTCCTTCTGTACTCAAAAGCAGCCTGAACAAACCCAGACACATATATAGCCAATCAGTGATCTGGAAGGTGGACCTGTGCCCAACAGTCTCATGGCTGTTGTTACACCTGCAAAACAGCCAGGAAGAGAGAGCAACCTTTGCCCACCTCCTGTAAGTATATCAGTAGAGATTTGTGCTCTACCCATGTGATGGGTAGTAGTGAATTTCAGTAGTAAATTCAGTAAGGTCTAATTTCAAATAAAGATGAATTGGCTTATGTTGATATCATGCAAATAATTTCAGTATTTTCTTCCTTTTGCCTTATTAAGTCTCTTTCTCTTAACAATTGAAAAGCAATAGAAGGCATTTCAAATTCTAGGAAAGCATAACTGGAAAACCTACACACCCTCTTTCCTCCATGTAGTTCTGACAGTTTCAAACAGAGATATTATTTTACCATGAAGATGATAGCTGAGATCCTATACTATGCTTCCATAGTACAAATTTACATTCATGTAGTTATCCAGTGATAGCGCTACTCCACCATCCTTCTGATGAATACCAACACTGTGCAAGCTTATTGCTTGCCTTTGTCCCCTTGTGCAGAGGGAAATGTGCAACAGATGTTTCTACAAACCCAGAGAGTAATGTGGTACATTGAAAACATCCAGGTATGCATAACTGCGGGTGATATGGTTGTACCTGTGGAACTCTGCTTATGCAAGTATGTCTCTTACAAAACAGCCAAAAGAGTACAATCACATGTACATTAGTCTGACACAAACAGGATTCTGGCCATTATATCTGTTCTGTTTGTGCAGCCATCAGGACTAGAAACAGGAGTACAAAACAACAAGAATCAACGTTAAGTGCAACATTTCCTTAAACATACTTGTGCATGTGTGGATACACAGGCAATCCACCCAATTTCTTTCCCTCCACCACATATTCTATTTAAGGGGTAAATTTTTATGTATTCTTAAGGACTGAAACACACACATGTGCATGCACACATATATACCCACACACTATGTTTTGCAAGCTCTTTTCATTATTTGACAGTTTTGACAGACATTATTGATTTGGCTAGCAACTGTGGCTAACTAGAAGGGGACAATGTGACAGTTTTATGTAACAAAAGGCAGAGTGTCATATCAGCCAAACTAAACGTTGTACAAAGTGACAGTGGGACAAAAACGCCTTTCAGACTTAATTTTCTGCTTCATTTCCGCACCCCCCTCTGACCATCAATACATAAGGCAATGCAGTAGGTGACACAAATTAGCAAGATAGAGCAAAAGGTCTGTCTCCACTTCTCTCTCTGTATTTGACTTCTTCCCATGAAGGTTCTGGCAACATTTTTTTAAAAAGAGTCCAATAAAAAATATAGCAGCTTACTGTAATCAACCTACTCCATAGGAGAAAAATATATCCCTTATCAAGATGCTTTGTACATTTCTCCGAGGTGACTTTTGGGGAAAGATGAAAAGGAGGAGGGGGAAAACATCCCCCCTCCCATCTGCTAGGTCATGCCTACAAGACACATTCTGTCAAGCCTTAAAAGCAACTACAGCTTTGCCTGTGGGATACCTATAATTATTATGCGGCACAGCCTTGTGCCTGCTCTAGCTCATTGTTCTGCTAACACAAGCCTGAATGAGAACACTGGCTCCAGGCTGTGAGTTGATAAAGTGCAACTTTTCGATTTTGCTCGTCGAAAGGCTCCAGCATTGTGCGGAGGCCATGAGTGACATCTTTGGCCTTCCTTTGGGCTGAGCAGATTGAATCTGTCACGCTGAGTTAAACAATGACTCAAGGACATAACCTTAGCAGAGGCTGTCATTTTTTCCTAGTAATTCAATCTACATTTAATCAATGAAAGTAATTTCTTGTTTGTTTAAGTCTCATATTCGGTGGATCTTGAGGACTCTAAAGGAGCACACCTCCATTCTGACCTTCTCTCCTACTTGAACTTGGGCTAGTATATCAAGTGTGGAAGAGGTGAGAGTTAATGGTAGACTGAACTGTGCAGAAGGTGATCACTAGTGAATATAGTCTCCCTTTTCTATATATCTACAATATTCAAAGAAATACTATATGATGCAGAGTCCTTGAGTTGTGTGTGTAGGTAGATGGGTAGGTAAGCAGGTAGATGCATATTTACATACAGAGGTGATGTCGATATTGACACAGATCCTTTATTGGGCTTCTGGGACAAAAGGCTGCTCAAAGTAACTGGCCATCTTAACTTTTGTAACTGATAAAATCCTTCAACATTTGTTCAAATTTCCATTCAGTCAGTCTGAGAGTGGTCCACAGTTTTTTGGCGAGGGGAGTCTTTTGTCTCAAAATTGTGAGGTAAGGCACCACATACTGGGACAATAAGCTTTCAGGGTATCAGTCAAACAGGTGATATGGGAGAAGGAAATGAAAGGTAAATATCTCACAAAAGAGGCATCAATAAAAAATGTAACTATAATTTCACCTCTGACAAGGCTGGACATGATCATTCCCTATCCAGGGCCTGAGACAGAGAAATAAAGGCTTTCTACCCTTGTTTCATGCCACCACTATTATTGAAAGTAGCCAACTGTGACTTATGCAAGTTCAAGGACTTTATTGATCAGTTTTTCTGGCCTTAATCAAAATCTGCCTTCCACTTTGCTCATAGTGATTAAGTCTGAGAGAGCCTGACGTAAACTCTCTTACTTTTTATTAGTTCCAGGCAAACAGAGCAGTCAGCAGTTTCTGAGCTGACAGTTGCCAAACGGAAAGGCAAAACTGTAAAAGAAAGTTTGGGGGTGGTGGAGGAAGCTTGATTAAAACTATATATGTCATTAGAGAAATTGTGTAGGAGTGGGAATGCAGTTAGGGTTTCCCATGATTTTGAACTCAGCTTCCATTGTCCATGCCAGTTTGAGGAGTGTGGGGAATGACCTGGTAAATTTGATCACAGACTTCTCTAAAACCTTTTAAAAAACACACACATTTGAAGTGGTTTTTTTAAAAACCTTGAACTTTGATGTTGCCCATGAACTGACCTATATGAGTTGTTGAGTTGGTATACCCCTCCTATGGAGTCTGAAATAATTTATGTTTTACCCATCAGTTTTAAAATGTTTTCATACCACTGCTTTATGTACCTTGTGAAACTCCACACACTGGGTAGAAAGTTTACATCATAAGTTATTTTAGAAGTGATGTAGAACATAAGTTAAGAACTTGTTTTGTTTAGTTCTCATTTGAATGATTACAAAATCAAAACAGTAGTACTAGGAGTGATCCCAAGGGTCATCTAGACTCAATCCTGTCAAGGCAGGAATCCGCACCTTAGGAAACCTGGGCAGATAGCCATTCAAACTCTGTCTGAAAGCCTCAAGTGAAGGAGAGTCCATTGCTACTCAAGATGGTCCTTTTTACTGTCAAACAGCGCGGTGAAACACAGAAGGTTTTTTTACTGTTTAGTTAGCTTTTTTTTCTTATAATTTGAATTGCCTGATTGGATCCTACTCTTTGGAGCAGAAGAAAAGAAGCTTGTTCCATATGCCCCTTGAAAGCCCTTTAGATGTTTAAAGATCACTGTCATATCACTTCTCTTTCTAGACTTCACATACCAAAATCCTCTACAGTGCTTCATAGAGCTTTGATATAGACTCTCTGCTATCTTGATTCCCTTCTTCTAGGTACATTTTAGCATGCTGATGTCCTTCTTAAACCCAGAACTGGATGATGAATTCTAGTCAAAACAGAATAGAAAGGTATTAATAATTCACTTAATCTATATTTTGCAGCCTAAACAGCATTAGCTGTTTTGTATAGTTTTGTTTTAGTCCAATTCTCCTATCTTCTCAGGTAATCTCGAATGCTGATTCAGACTCCTGAGGTACTAGATAAGGAGAAAGATATAAGACTGGGCTGGAATTACTTGCTTTTGAGAACCCCATGATGACGCTTAGTAATAGCAACATTATTTTCTAAGTATTCACAGTCAAAATTTTTAATCATCTGCTCTAGAACCTTAGCTGGTACTTCAGCTATATTTCAGTCTCAGGTCCTAACATAGGGAAATGACTAGCGTGGTTGGCCCTCCTTGACAAGAGAAGCCATCCCAGACTACTTTCTCTCTAATTCCACAAGCTCAGTGAGAGAGCTGTTCTAGGCTGTTAAACAAGAGAGAAGTTTCTGAATCCCAGACCCCTGCATCATGATCTAAAGCATCATGATGCAAAGCATAGTAACACTTCTTGCTTGGTCTTTGCCCTTCTGAGAGGGCAAAGATAGCATTCTCTGTTAGTCTCCCTGTAGCAGGCAATATCAGTGCAGAGACAAATATTGGAGGAAGGATTGCAAAGTTTTGCATAGATTGTGAGGAGCAAGTTAGAATAAAGGGAAACAATTCAATGGAAAGAATTTTGTGATGTAATTGCAGCCAGTAGAACCCAAGATTCAGAGCCAGTGGGTGGGGAAGGAAAATTTAACTCAATTTCTCTCTCATTGTGCTGGAAAACAACAACAACAATAACACTCAGAACCCCCACTTGCAAGGAGAAATTAATTTGGGGAAAATGTTTGTTATTCCAGATGCAATTGTAATTGTAAAAAGACTTTCAGCTTTCCTTATAGTGTTGCACTTATTTCTTGTGGTGCAAATACAGCAATACTTCTAGTAGTATAAATGAAAAAGCATGAGAAGGAAATTACAAATGTTTCAGAAACCTATCACCAGTTGTGGGGGATCACGAGTTGTGGGCAAGACAGGTTGTAGGATCCAAAAAATATTTCTGGGCACCAAATGTGGTCCACAAGGTGCAATTTCCACACCACAGTTTAAATGTTTATGGATCCATCATGTACTGAACCCTCACCCTAAGTTACTGTGCAAAATATCTATTTGGTACTATAAAAAATGTGAATCCTGCATAAATGTTTTTGGTGAGGTGATGCCAATGTTATGTGATAAACTAGTAGTGGAACAAATATGTTAAAATTAAGAGAGAGATGAGATATGCGAATCTTTGCAGTATGGGACCTATTCTATACAAACAAACAAACAAAATGCATGAGGTCATTTTTGCATAGAAAATGGCATTTTCTATTCAGAAAAGTTTTCTGCACAATAGGTAGTGTTTTCTGTGCAAAAACTTCATGTGTGCTTTTTTGTTTGTTTGTTTGTTTGTTTTCTCAGAATAAATCTTAAACTCCTAATAGTCTTTGAAAACTGCACAGTTTTTGAAGACTATTCTAGCAAGGGGGGAAATGGTACATTTTTTCATTCTTACCTACACAAATGAAATTTATGAAGATTTCTATCCTTATGACACACTAGCAGTATCAACTTCTGGGCTGACAGTGCTGCTTTTTGTTCAAAACAATAGATAATTATAAGATGTATCGAGGTTTTCCTGATAACAAAGGTTTTTGGAATAAGGTGCATGAATTACAGCACTTTTCAGCAACAATGGGGACTTTATTTCAGGGTTTCTAAAAGCTCAATCAATTAATATTGTGCAACCTTAGTTATACACAGAACTGAGAAGAAAAGTTATTTTCCCCACTCTTTATACTGAATGTAGATCTTCAGTTCTAACATTCTCAACTAATTACCACATTTCCCACTAAGACAGCTTCTATCACAAGTGAGAAAGTGGCTGTTAAGCTGCTGCAGTTATAATACCTTTCCAACACCAAAGGAAACAGAGTCACTCAAAGGACAAGATACAATCAGCATTCGCTACTTTGATTGGGAAGAAAATCTACTCTGACTGCCCAGAGTGTCTCATGCATCTGACCATCCATAATGTCACATACATGTTTGGATCAGCTTGAATTTATTTGGTGGCTCCATATCACCTGTTTAAACAAAATCAAAGCAATATCATTACTTATTGTGCTGGAAGAGTAACACATACAATGGAGCTGTAAGACAGAGACTTCCATCACATTTACCTCTATCCTTGGTTTCCTTTGGGTACCATCAACTGCTGTTGTCAACAGACGAGGGGCCTATAATTTTACTCAAAGTTATTTGTTGGGACTATAACCAAAATTATATTATTAATCTCAACTAAAGATGATCCATTTATTTAATGGTAATTTGGTAAATCAACACTTCCTTTAAGTTCCTTTAATTGAGTAAAGTCTACCCTAGTTAGGAATAACAATAGGATACAGGCCTACAGTTCCCAAAATCCCAAGCCAGCATGGACACTGGTAAAAAAAGTCACCTTCTTCAGAGAGGAAGTTCCCCAAGTTCTGCCTGTAGAAGGTTCAACCACATCTGAAGGGCTTGTTTCTAAGTCCTTGTGTATAGAGAAGATAACATGACTACCCCCATCAGTGAATTCTTCTCTGAGAGAGATTGTGGGGATCTGTAGGTCAGTCAACACTAATCTAACACCATGCAGGTTAGTTCATGTATTGAGGTGACCTGGGAAAGGTCTTTCAATATTGATTGACAGATGGAGAGCTCAGTGCTTAGTTTCATTGGAGGTGCTGACATTTGTATGTCAGAATATGTGGAAAACAGAAGGTAACAGCCATTAGGAGCTCAATTGCATGTTCACACTGGAAGTGTAGGTATGTGAAGACAAGGATCAGGAGGCCCTGTAGACTCACAAGCCAATTTATGCATTAATAGAGGGCAAAGTTTAGAAAGTTACTTTCTCAAAGTTATTTGTTACACAATTCATGACAGAGTCCCTCCAAAAATATTTAATCAATGTTACCAGCAAGAGAAAATGACTAATTACATTACTCATTACTTTTTATTACTTTTTGCTTATGAAAACCTTACCACGAAAAAAGCAATGGCACAAAATGTGGGAGGAAAAATCACCCAAAGGAACTCTTGAAATGCCATAGAATGTCCTTAAAAGGAACATAATACTAAATATAAAGCTGTACTCATTGCACACCACAAAAATGATGTTCTTTCTTGCTAGATTGCACCAGCAGAAAGCAAAACTCTTTACTTGTGAGATATGTTACTTGTAACTCAGAAGATGTGTACTAGGGATGGCGTTTTGGGTGAGGAGGAGTGAGCCTCCATCATAAAACCTGTGGTCATACTTTCTATTGAAATCACTTGAAACTTCTTTCAGTTAATCCCATTAAGTTTGGAAGCATCAGAGATAGTTGTAGAGAAAGAATACCTAAAATGATAGCTATAGAACAGAAGGGAATACAAGCTGTGCCAGGAGAAGAGAAAGAGAAGAGAAAGAAGTTCATGATGGCTGGGAGTTTCTTAAAAGTGAAATACTGAAGGCACAATTGAAAACTGTGCCAATAAGGGAGAAAAACGGCAGGTGTCTAAAAAAACTGGAATAGTTGATGAAAGAACTCTCAGCTGAGCTAAGTATTAAAAGAAACATGTACAGGAAATGGAAGAATGGTGAAACCACCAAAGAGGTATTCAAGCAAATAGTCAGGATATGTAGGGGGAAGGTCAGGAAAGCTAAAATGCAGAATGAACTTGGGCTTGCCAAAGACATTAAAAACAATAAAAAGGGCTTTTTTAGATGTGTCCACAGCAAAAGGAAGCACAAGGAAATGACAGGGTCACTGTGCAGAGAAGATGGCCAATTACTAACGGGGGGAAGAGAGAAGGCAGAACTACTCAACACCTTCTTTGCCTCAGTTTTCTCCCAAAAGGATAGAAGTACTCAACCTGGGGGGTGGGGAGCAAGTGAAGAAGGAGGGAAATGCATCGCAGAATAGGTAGGGAAGTAGTACAGGAATATCTGGCTAAACTAGATGAATTCAAGTCTCCAGGGCTAGATGAATTACATCCAAGGATATTAAAAGAACTGGCAGGAGTCATGTCTGAACCACTTGCAATAATCTGTGAGAACTCTTGGAGAACAGGAGAAGTCCCAGAAGACTGGAGGAAGGCAAATGTCGTCCCCATCTTCAAGAAGGGGAAAAAAGAGGACCCAAATAATTATTGCCCGATCAGCCTGACATCAATACCAGGAAAGATCCTAGAGCAGATCATTAATCAGTCAGTTTGTAATTATTTGAATAATACCATAATCATTGAAAGTCAACATGGATTTCTCAGAAATAAGTCATGCCAGACTAGTCTTATCTCTTTTTATGACAGGGTTACTAGCTTGATAGATGAAGGGAATGCTGTAGACAGAGCGTATCTTGATTTCAGTAAGGCCTTTGACAAAGTTCCCTACTCCAAAGCAGCATATTCCACTGCCAGACAGCTCTGACCGTCAGGAAGTTCTTAAAAACAGCCACAGGGTCAGAAGTGGGCATGGAGGAGATCTAATTTGGACTGGGCCATGGCAGGGTGAGGAAGGGTGTTTGTTCTTTTCTTACTGCCATTTCCCTTCTGTAAGCAACATATACCCAAAGCTGTTCTGTTATATACAATTATACATTTATAACAAATACAGAGAAGGCAGTGTGGCTAAGTCTTATTACCACCTTCCCTTGGGAGTCAACTTTGGTGTCCTGAGCAGAGCTTATTTCTGAAGAGACACAGAATAAACCGGACTATGGCAGGTGCTGGCTTCCATGTCCACCTCTACATCCTGCCATGAGGGGTGATAAACTAATCTCAACAAGATTTAAATGAACTGTCCAAGGTGCTGAATCTTTTTTGGAAATAGAATTTAGAAATGTGGATAACTCTTTTAGAATTCATACTAAAAACTGGAACAGATTCATGACCTCACTGACATGGAATCTACCAGCACCATAAGCATTTTTTTAAAAAAAAAATCTTTGTTTTGTTAAAAATAAATGGACTCTTTCTAGTCAAGGTCTTCAAAGCATTTTACAAAATATAACAACTCAGACTTAACACCAACTGCAAAAGACACCCCCAGATATCAATAAAATACACCTAGCAATAAACCATCCTAGATGAAAGATAAAAATGAAAAGGTTATTAATACAAACTCACATGCATTTTTTTTGCTGTATTGCTGCTGATGATTTTAATCTGACTTTATTTCAAACACTCTCAGCTAGCAACATTTTAAAACCATAAATTAAAACAGGTGACTCATGTTTCAGAATCTAAGAACTGAGAATTTTGTTAAAAAAAAGAGGATACACCTATGCAGTTCTACCACTGCAGGAAGACTGCAGCCCCATGTATTGAATCTGATTTGTTGGAAAGCCTTCTGAATTAGGTAGGAGATTTATTCCTGCCCCTACAAAACAAAAGGCATTTCTCCACATAGCCAGCAAAATCTTCCTCATTCTGCTGGTAACCTACTTCTCCACAACCACCTGACTTCAGTACAACGTGCCCACTGTGGATATGAATAGGGCAATAGCAGGAGACTAATTACAGCAGCATTCAGGGAAATTACATGGTAAATTTGCACTAGCCGTGTCTGCATCCCTATTCTGTTTCCCTCATGTGAACACTGATGATTTGAATATGGATGGGAAGCAAGCTGCTGGCTATTTTGCAAATCCACATGGCCGTTTGACAACTTTTTGCCAGCAGTATTGCACAATTTGGTTATATGCTCATATATGTTGAAAAGGCAGGAAAAGATGAAAGGAAAGGAGGAACAGTGATCATGGCACTGCAAATGTAACCATAGTTTCCATCTCTGTTCATTAATCCGTCTACCACCTATTATTTTGCCTGAAAATTTTCCACAGATTTTTCAGTCAGCACCAAGGGAAAGGAGCGATGCTTTCAGACTCTTAAAAAAACAAACAAAAAAACAAACTGCTAAGCGACACATTAGTGGTCCATCTGTATTTGGAATTATGAAACACACAAAGGAACATATGTATGTAAAATTGTGTGTGAGCTTCATAAATGTGTGAGCTTCATAACTGTCTGAGCTTCAAAACCTGACGTAACTGTGAACTGCCACTAGATGGACCTAACCTGAGTACACAAAATCATCATTTGTTATTGGGTCTGTACGGGGTGGGGGGAGCTTCTAAACTGTAATTTTGCTTGCTCATCATCATTCATGTCCTTCCTTTCCACCAAAACCTGGCTCTCAAAGCAGCTACATGTAGAATTCTCTGTCTATAAATCTGTTAACATTTGGGGGGTATTTCTCTGTGAATAAATTGTTAAACAAAACTTCATTGCTTCTTTCTTCTCCTTTTCTCCTTTTGTAAGACTAATCCTTCTGTAGACAAGGAATATATAACAATCTGTGGTGGATTTAAATGACTGTTTTAAAAGCAGAATTTAAAAATCAATTTGATTTTTAAAATTTAAATCAGAATGTTTTTATCTTCTTAAAAAACCTCCGGCTATTGACCATATGTACCAGTTATGTGGTGGGTGGGAGAGAAATACCACCACTGTGCTCCTTGAATAGCTGCTGTCTCCTATATCTTCAAAACATGGGACAGAAGAAGAAACCATACCACTCAGAAAATCCTAAAGTGGTGCAAAAACAGCAACATTATCTACTAATTACTATATAAACATTGCCAAATCCCATCAGCCAGGGATTGTGTTGCCAATAATGTCCATATGCTACCTATATACTGTTAGAGTCAAAGGACAGAAGACCATCATACCACCTGGCATCAACATATACACAAGACACACGATGATTACACAGCAACTCTGATGATGCAGTGGTTAAATGCCGGTACTTCAGCCACAACATTGTGCGTTTGATCTTGCGGGGCTCCAGGTTGACTCAGCCTTCCATCCTTCCGTAGGGTGGTAAAATGAGTACCCAGCTTGTTGGGGGCAATTAGCTAAACACATTGTAAACCGCTTAGGGAGTGCTTTGCACTGATAAGTGGTATAGAATTGTAACTGCTATTGCTATAGCTCTGTTGTTAACTGCTGTCTTATGATGACTTATGGTGACACTATGAAGAGAGACCTCCAAGTCATCCTGACATCAGTAGGTCTTGCAGGCTGAAGTCTGTGGCTTTCTTGATAAGAGTATATCACTCTGTGATGTAGCCTACCTCTTTTCCTGCTGTCTTCTATCTTTCTAAGCATTATTGTATTTTTCTGTTGATGCCTGTCTGCTTAAAATATTTCCAAGGTATAACAATCTCAACTAAGTTGTCATCTTGGTAGGTAGGGAAAATTCAGGCTTGATTTGATGTAAGACACATTTATTTGTCTTTTTGTCAGTTCATGGTATCCCCAGAACTTTCTTCCAGTCTTACATTTCAAATGAGATAATTCTCTTCTTACCAGTCTTTTTTTCCCCCCACAGCTTTCACAATCATACACAGAACCTGGAAATGCAATGGCATGGACAATCTTGACTTCGTTTTTCAGTTACATATCTTTACACTTGAGGATCTTATCTTGTCCCTTCATAGCTGCCATTCCAAGTCCTAGTCTTCTTCTGATTTCTTGACTACAGTCTCATCACAATCTATGACCAAGCTAAGGCATAGTATATTTTTCAACTATTTCAATGTGTTCACCATCTATATTAAAGATATGTAAATCACTTCTGAGAGCCAGCATAATTTAGTGATTTTGGTGTTGGACTATCACTCTGGAGACCAGGTTTTGAATCTCTGCTCAGCCATAGAAACCCACTGGGTGACCTTGATCAAGTCACACTCTCTCAGTCAGCCTCAGAGGAAGGTAAAGGCAAACCCCCTCACAATATAAACTTGCTAAGAAAGTCCTGTGATAGGGGCACCATAAATTGGAAATGACTTGAAGGCACATAACAACAACTGTAGCCATTATTTTTTGCTTTCCTCAATGTTCAACTGTAAATCTTTGTAGGTTCTTCCTTAACTTTTGCCACTAGTCATTCCAAGCAACTCTACCACCCTATAAACACCAGTGGTACCAGTAGAAATGATCCCACACTTGCCAGTTGCTGACCCCAATGGCCAGAGATTTCTCTAAACAGAGGGTCAAGATCCATTACTGACACAAGCACTATCTTTCTGGCAGTTCACAAAAGAAATGCAAGATAGGGCAAAAAACAAAGCCACCATGTAGATGTTTCCATGGAAGAAGCATCCAAGATCCATCAAGAGAAAAGAATAATCTTCTGTCAGGCTGCTGAAGGGGGAGGTACAATACACACCATAAACAGGGCAGCCATATTAATGATAGAGAACCATAGCTTATTACACACTAAGATATGGGGCATGGATCTGTGAAGCAGCAGATAGGGAAGAAATTTGAAAGTCTTCATAAGTTCTTATAGTTTATAAAAAATGAACAAAAACATTCACATAGTAAGTATGCATCTTTGCTTAGTAACTGTATTGATTGCATAATAAGAAAATTTATGTGAAATAATAACTTAAACCAGCCCTTCTAGGGTAGTGATTTAATTCACACTATAAATCACTGATTCTTTAGACACCTCCCATTTTTCCTCTTCATTGGAATTGTTAGAAATTGTACCTTCAGTATCTTATTTTTAAGACACTCTGACCCATTATTAACTCCTTTCTCTTTTAATATTTCTGACCATGAGATCACTCCCAGCATTTCCCTAAGTTTACTGAGACCACCCTTCTTAAAGCCTGGAATGCATGTCTAACTATGCTTGGCTTCCCCTTCCAGAGAAGTGAGAATGTGGTTGCTTCCACCTAAAGATCCTGCCAACTCCACCCCATTAATAAGATCATCAATGTTGGTTAGAATCAGATCTAAAATAGCTGTCCCCCTTATTTTCTTCTCTGCCTTCAGGACTATGAAATTATCTGCAAGGAAAGTGAGAAATTTGTTGGACCTGATACTCTTGGTAGAATTTGACTTCCAAAAAATATCGGAATAGTTGAAATCTCCAATTACTACTGTATCTCTCCTTTTTAAATGTTTGGTCATCTGTTCCATGAAAGTATCATCCAAGTCCTCAGTCTGGCTTGAAGTATTAGACCTCTGGAATGACATCACTGTTGTTCCTCTCCCTCTAAATTTTTACCCAGATGCTCCTAACCTAGCTTCCCGGATCTGAGTCATGGATCTCTTCATAGGTGTAAATGTCCCTGACATATAATGTTATTCCTTCTCTTTTCCTGTTTGATCTGTTTTTCAGAAATAGGTTATACCCTTCTATTGCTACATTCCAATCATGAGACTCATCCCATCAGGTTCCAGTGATGCCTATTTTATCATATTTACTTTGCTGTGCTACAAGATCAAGTTCAATCTGTTTATTTCCTATGATCTGTGCATTGGTGTAGAAGCATGGGTCACTCTCCTTAGCTGCTTAAGTTTCTTTCTGTCCCACTGTTGGTTTCCTGTACTGTTTGCCTGGTTCTCCCTAATATCTCCAGCACTTGATGAACTCCTGCCTTCGAGAATTCTGCCTCCCCCCACCGCCATGACTCTGTTTAAAGTCCTCCGACTTAGATTTGTGAGATTCTTAGCAAAAATGCTCCTTTCAACTGCAATCCATCATTTGCCAGAAGTCCATCTTCATGAAACTGCAGACCACAGTCCAAGAAGCCAAACTGTTCCTGAAGACACCATCTGCAGAGCCAGTTGTTCTCCTCTATTTTTCTTTCCCTACTTGAGCTGTGTCCTTCAATTTGGAGAAGAGATGAACATATACAAAGTACACATACTTTGTATATAGAATGATTGGGTATCTCTGGGAAAGGCTAGCAAAGACCGTAGATTTGCTGTCAATAAATATAGAGAAATATTAACTGAGATGACCCAGTTGTCTCAAAAATTATAAGACAGTCCAGCATATTCATATGTATACTCAGCTGCTTCTGAGGACTAAACTGGGAGTTTCAATAATGTTGTATGTTTGGATTTCTATATGTCCTTTCTCTCTCTCTCCCCTCTTTCTCTCTCCTCACCTGCATCTCATACCTGTCCAGGTACTTTCTCCAAGTCTGCTCCAAATCTATTCCCCTAATCCATTTCAAAGGCAGAATCTAATCTGGAAAACTCAGCATACTATATCATCAAACTTCTTAAAAACAGTATTCAACTGTGCAGGAAATAAATCAAAATTCAGGGGTGGCTTAACAATAAGGCCAAGAGAAGCTTTGATTATATTGCACATATATTTCTGAGTGTTATCCTCATTCAACAACAGGATGTGTCACTTAATTGTATTTCACCCTTCACAGTAATCCTTGAAACATTGTCTGGGTTTTTTCCCGCCTGATATTTCTCTTCCTCTCCTCCAACCACTCTGTCTTGCCCTGTCACAAGAGCAACCACTGTTGTGAAACTCATTCAAGTGTTTCACTCTCATATTTTGGTGTCACAAATGTGTACTTCAATAGACAAAACATGTGTATTTACTTAAAAGCTTGAGAGAATAAATGAAAGTAGATGTCGTGAATACATGTAATTAAAAGATGACCTCTTGAGGTCAGAAATGAAGGAGCTGAACATTGGTGGAATGATTCAACAAACAAGCAAGCAAAGGTTTGTAAGTAAATCTCTGAGGGTGATGAATACAACTGCTTGTCCTTCTGTTATTTTTTAGGTCCTTCTTGGCCATCTCACCAGATAATGGACATGAATTAACACTAAGTTCAGCTTCCACTTATAAAGACACTCACCTTCCTCCCTTCTACATTGAGTTCTGTGAATCAATGATTTTTGTCCACATTTAGATAAATCTCTTGAAGAAAGGTATTTCTGTTCAACAAGAGAATGTTTACAGTCTTCTATCAATTCTTCCATTCTCCACTTGCTAGGATCTTGACCTTGACCTTGACATCAATGTAGCTTTTTTGTTTCCATATTTCTGTTCATAATTCTGTGCATCACTGTTTTCTACAATGCTGAAAGCATATGGAATTCCGTAGCTTTGCAACGCTCCTCCCTTCTCTTTCTAAAAGCTTTGTACTTTGTCCTCCTGGCTTTTGTAGCTGTTCCAATGTAACCTCAACTCTGCTCCTACAGTATATGAAGAATGTTGTTGCTTACCAACCACATATGTACAGAAAATAAAAGGAATGACTCATTATTACAGCACACATTTCCTTTTCACATGAAGAATATTCATCTCTGAGACGTGCATCAAAATATACCTTCTTATTTTGTACTCCACAAAAACAACTGATCTTAAATTATCAGTTCTAGGGATTTATCTATCATTTCTTTGGAAAAATTTAATGGGGAAAAAAGATAACCAAATTATGTGCTGCCTGACCCAAATCAGAGCTTTGGGTGTTGCAGGAACTTCAAGAAACTTGCAATAGTAGGACAAATGTTGGCGAAATACTGGTGAAAATGGATGTGATCTTCTTTGCAATCTATCATTCCCAGTGAAAGGAATACATTGTTTAAGGTTTTCTTGTTCATGAATGAACAAGGAGATGTGGTCCACAATCACACTCTTCACCATACTAACTGCAGTTGTGGGCACATTGGTGGATTCCTGTTGCACCTAACTTCTGCTTCAAGCAAAAACTATAGCATAATTTTATAGTTTCCTTGCTGTCTGCATAGGCCATATCTATGGAAGCGCTGGAGCGGAACACTGAATTTCATAGGGTCAACACTGATAAAGAACAGACATGCAGTGCAGTTCTGTGCACAATTTGACCATCTTTACTAGTATACCCAAATGATTTGTATTTGGGAGAATAATGCCTCATTTTGTTAAAAAAAAGATTTAGTCCCACATTATCTAGATAGTGCTTTTGTGTGCTTTCAAGTGATTTTCGACTTGTGGGGACCCTAAGGCAAACCCATCATGGTATTTCTTGGCAAGATTTGTCTGGGGGGGGGTTGCCTGTGCCTTTCTCAGAATGAGAAAGTGTGACTTGCCCAAGGTCACCTAATGGGTTTCCATGGCTAGGTAGAGATTCAAACTCTGGTTTCCGGAGTCATAGGCCTTTTCCACACAGGGTAAATAAAACGGGTCAGTGGGAGCTCTGACAGACATTGCCCACACGTTCGAGTGCGCTAGCTCATACATAATTGGCAAGCTCCACACCTTAATCCGCCCGGTTAAGTTGCCAACAGTCAGCAGGCGGGCTTTTTGAAAAACAGGGAAAAGGTGATTTTTTCTCCCTCATACCGTGCTGATTCATGCATGATGTAATCGGAGGTTGGGCTGTGAGCATGGACAGCTTCAGCGGTTGGAACGCACCGCGAGAAGCCTCCAAGCAGTGGCACAGAAAAGCATTACCAATAAAAGGCAGCATTACCAATAAAAGGCCAATCGCCAGCACCTCCTTGCGCGGTCCTTAGCCCATAGATGTTCCAGTTCAGCCAGCACAATTCCAAGAAGCCAGAATACAGCTAAAATGAGCCGTTCAACTTCAGGAAACACCTCTTCCTCCATCGCTCACAGGGAAAGATAAAAGCAGAAAATGAGCGCGAGAACCCACCAGAGATAGGGAGAAAAACTGCACTCCACCCAGCTATGGCACAGAAAACCATTCCCCCAAGATAGGGCGCGAAAATAAAAAATCGACACAGTTTATTTTACGGCTAGCAGAAGGAATGGGAGGAGGGAGTCATCGTGGGAGGAACTGCGGGGCATGACGTGAGCATGCACGTCATGATGCACGGGGCCATTTTTTAAAAAAAGAGCTGCCAATCACATCCGCTGCGCAAATTCCACGGAACGTGTGGAAATGGCAATAGACCATTGTACAATATGTCTGCGGTAGCACGGACAAAAAAAAAACACACACACCCGGAAACGTTGCAGCACAAATTCCATGGAACATGTGGAAAGGGCCATAGTCCAACAATCAGACAACTACGCCAGGGTGTAATTTTAGGGTGGACCTCCCCTCCCTTGAAACAGCATTTTAAAGTAATTTTCACCCATGGGGGAAAGAGTACCAAAAAGAGAGAGAGAGAGAGAGATTTTTTTGCTTGAAAATTTGGTGGAGTACCAGAGTCTTTTGAAGAACCAATGGAGATTCAAAAGTTTGGACTGCCCCCCATCACATGCAAGCAACAGGAAAAGTGATTTTCACCATTTGTGAAGAAGTTATTTTGAAGGTTATCTGTTTCACATGCCAGGGCAACTTGATGGCAGGTTGCTAGACAACAGGAATAGCACCTCTAGAATGAAACCCAGAACAGTGGTTTGTGTGGAAGAGGCTTATGGATGAGTGTTCTGAGCCTTCAGTGAGAACTAGCCAGAAAGAGTGACTTGGAAGTGAATAAGACACAGAGAACTGGGCCATTTCCGCACTACACTATTATAGTGCTATTATTCCATTTTCAACATGCTATGGAATCCTGGGGTTTGCAGTTTAGGGAGGGGCCTTTAGAATTCTCAGCTGGAGGTCTCTTTGGCCTCAGTCAACTACAAACCCCAGAATTCCACAGGATGTTGAAAGTAGAATAATAGCACTATAACAGCGCAGTGCAGAAATGGCCCTGGTGTTTAATGCAGGAATTGATTGTCAAAATCTGTCAGAAGTTTAAACTGTTAACGTATCAACACTGTACTATAACTGAATTCTGACAAGATGCTTCATTTTCACTGTTCCTATAATAAATGTTACAGTCTGTTTTATAAGTACTGAGTCACCCTGAGTACCTTAGATAAAGTATTTGGTTTTGAGGAAACACCTAAAGTGATATTGACAGAGCATCTTATTAGAGGGGAACTGACAAACTAATCTGAGGAGAAATAAGGGCTGTTGCACCACTCCTTTTAATGGAGCACAGCTCATATGTTTACTTGGGCTAGAAATTAAGGTGTAAGAAGAGTGTATTCACATGTCCATTTTTTTGGGTTAACACGGAATGGAATCTATAGTCTAAGGTGGTATAGCTCAAACCACAACTTTTTACTTTGAGCCAAAGTTTTTTCTTTCCCCTCTCTTTGGGAATTTCTCTAATTTTTGACATGTAGGAAGACATAGACAAAAATGTTGAGAAAATAAATTCTTGCTTCATTTGCGGGCTCAGGACTGAGAGGTGTAGTACAAGAAACAAACCAGGCAACACACCAAAGCTGGGTGAAAATAGGCCACAACTTTATTGGCTACAGGAAAAACAGGGTTGGCTTGCACATGGGTCTGGATCCTGGCATCAGTCAACATGCCTGTTGACCGATGAGAATGAAAACTCAAAGCCA
Organism: Iguana delicatissima; assembly: GCA_948472985.1. Lineage (NCBI taxonomy): Eukaryota > Metazoa > Chordata > Lepidosauria > Squamata > Iguanidae > Iguana > Iguana delicatissima. Next base: position 12,080 of record CAOKZL010000803.1, on the reverse strand, counting down.
GGACTGACTGAAGCCAGGTGAGAGCCACCTGACTCATGACTAGTGCACCCAAATCAGTGGCACGTGCCTGCTACCGACTCTGCCCTCCTGGCACCTACCTCCACCCCCAGGACCCACTGGCCTGGAGAAATAGCAGACCTGGATCCAGGACCCATGCCAACTCCCAAAAAAAGTGGGCAATGGAATGCTCCCACCTTCCACCAGCCCTGAGAAGCTGCGCCCAATACAAAGCACAACAAGCCTCAGGGGCACCACCTGCTCCTGCAAGAAAGGATCAACGGCTCATGCCTTCCTGAATCCCCAGAGTCCAAGAGTATTCACTAGAAACCACCAGCTCAAGGGGGGGGGGAATGCTATGACTTTCTGTTAGTTCTATGTCCCCCATTGCCAACACCCAACTCACAGGAACTTCCTGCTGCTGCTCCTCCAACTGTTGCTTCTCACTCCAACTACGGCCACCCTGATGTTTGCTTCATGCACTGCTGGGCATCACTCCTTCCTCCCACATCTTATTCCCCCGGCGATTCCTGCACCACTCCCAGCAGACCTGTTGCTTGAAGCAGAAAAAGAACACATAACCTGTACCTCCAGACCAGGCCATATGTAGCTCATAAATGCACTGGATTTGCATCTCCTAGTCCACTTAATGGACTCAGAAGGGAGCCCACTCATGGCGCCTACGTGTCCACTCCAGCGTGGAATGAGTGGCTACCGTACTCTGCAGCTGGAAGCCAGAGATGCTTGATCATCTTCTTCTGCACCTCAATGAGTTGAAACCTGGAAAGTGAGGAACCATCTGCATGAAGAGGTACCCAACCCTGGCAAGGCATGAGGCCAAGAACCTGTGCAAAGTCCTGACTGGGCATGGGCCATGGCTAGCAATAGCCTGTAACCGAATGATGGCATCCCAGCCCAGTTGGTCCTGCTTTGACCTGTGGATAGTGATGCCTCTTCCCAGAGGGAGATGTCCCCAACTGCAATGCTCTACCAGAGCAGTCCGATTTGGAACCAGCTACCAGATCCCCAGCCCTTGAGGCTCCAAAAAAGGCAACAGTAAAAGTTGCTTTGAACAATCTCCCCTCCTGTCTAGAAAAGCACATGGCAGATAGGTATTGACAATTTGATAGAGTAGTAGGAATGTGATGGGTCTCCTGCTGTCCCTCCCATTAAGAGCCATTCTTGTCCATCCCTCCATCCCCTTCCTAATGAAGAAATGCAGCACAGGTATCCCCAGATCCTCTGGTTTTAGCAGATCATGGACCTGGAGGCCATGCCTTGCTCCCCAAGGTGGGCTAAAAAATCACAAAATGTGGTGCTCAGACACCGGCCACCCCGGCCCTCCCCGCACTGCTTATAGAAAACCAAAACCTGGCCACAGCCCCTAAAAAAGCCAGCAATGTGGCAGGTGCAACCAAATGGAGTACTTCCTGCATCACAAATTGCTCCCAAGGTTCCAAAGCTCTTCTGGGAATGCCGCTGGCTGATGGTCTGCCTCTGGTGCAAGCAAAGAAAACCTGTTCACCTAAAATTGAAACAGGGAGTCTGTAATCCCATTCTTCAGGCCAGGAATGTAAAGAGCTATAAAAGTTATATTGGCAGATAGACATATCAAGACCAGCTTGCAAATCAGCCTCATGACCCTCTCAGACTTGGAAGATTGCCAGTTGATGACAGCGACCACAGCCCAGTTGTCACACCAAAACAATGTCTTCTTATCCTGGAAGTGGTCGGTCCAGACAGTGACTGCAACCACTATGGGGAACAATTCTAAAAAGGTGAAATCTCAAGCAATGGCATCTTGAATCCATGTACATGTCCCCCACTAGGCCCACCAGTACCCATTGAAGTAAATCTAAAACTCCTCACACACACACACAGCATCTTAATGAACCTGCAGCACATGATGTGATTCTGACACAGCCTGCCAGAGAGACACCCACCATGCTCCTCCAGGAATCTGGCCCAAACTGCAAGGTCATGGGTGTATCATGGGCTTCCAGGACCTAGACTCAGACTCAGAGTCTGAGACAGCAGAACCTGCTCTGAGCCCTGGCACAGAGATTGTGACAGCAGAACTTGCAGAACAGACAGTACCACCACCCACCCCAGAGACAGAAGTGCCAGCCCCAGCGGGGAGCCCTGCTCATTCCGACATGGAGAATAACCTATCCATACCTACCTTCACTGAGCAGAGACATCAAAAGGGTCTTCTGCATTGCTCCCAGTGAATTTATGCCAAGCACCAATTAATCAAGCACCAGCTGCACTGATCTCTATAAGAACTGAGCATTTCCCCTCTAGCTTTTGTCGGTGATTAACTGGTCATTTCTTCCGTGCTTCCATTTGCTTCCCTTGTCTGTTGTTCTTGCCTTTGACTTGTATTTATATTGCCTGCCTATGATTTATGGACATTGCTGGGACTGTTATTTGCTTCTCATTTGTAAAGCTGTTTCTTCGCTAAAGTAAACTGACTAATTAGATTGCTTCATGAATCTCTTGACCTGTGTGTTATCAGTTTCTCCTGGCTGCCAGCCCAGACCAAGCGTGGACACCTTTGGTGATGGATTCTGTAGTGAGGTGCCTTGGCCCTAGCTGTGATCCTGGCTAAATGGGTGCAGAAGGCTCTGTCTGGCAATATTACCCTGCAGGCAAAATTGAGGTGACCAGGCAGGACCTGCGCTTCCTTAAGGGAAGCCTTTCTGTAGGCCAGCACAAGCACCAGCTGCTCCCTAAGTGCCTGCAGCTTGTCCCCAGGCAGGCACCCCTCCCTGCACAGAATCCAGCACTATACTGAGGTAGACCAGGGTGCTGGCCGAGCCCTCAGTCTTACCCTGAATGGGTGGGACACCTAACTCTGAAGCCAACTCTTGAAAAAATGCCCAGCTGTCTGGCACACCCCTGGAATCAGCCCCACCACCATGAAGAAGTCATCCAAGTAGTGACTAACAAATGGGGAAGTTGCCCTGACCTAAACAGACTGCTCTAAAAATGTGCTGAAAGTCTGACAGAGTACTCCATCAGCATGGATTTGTCATAATACCATGCCCCTTGAAATTTTAAACCAAAGAGACAGAAAGTGTCAGGGTGTACTAGGAGCAGGTGAAATGCAGATTGGATGCCGCACTTTGCCATGAGTGCCCCTGGGCCACAAGCCCTGAGCAAGTGAACCATCTGGTAAGGAGGCATACTATACAGAGGAATTGTGTTGTTGATCGACAACCCTATTGGGTATGAGAGGTGGTGAATGAGCCTGAACTCACCAGGTGCTTCTTTGGGAACCACCCCCAGTGGTGAAACCCTTAGCTTGCTGAAAGAGAGCAAGACTGGCAACATTCTTGCTACTCTCCCTGCCCTGATCACCTGTCTATCTTGTAAGCGACCACTGCTGGAAGCTCCCTGGCCAATTTTAAATTGCCCAAATCAGACACAGCCCTGGGGACCTGGGCAGGGATCCTGAACCCATAGCAGAATCCTAGATGGATAAAGTGGGCAGCCCTGGAGCCGAGGTGGCGCTCCAGCAAGGGGAGAAGGGCTGCCAACTGGATAGAGGTGCGTGCCAGAGATTGCCCCACAAGAGCAGGCCCACCCCTGCTACTTGGTGTTCCTGCTAGCACGCTAGCCCTGACATTGCTGATGGGTGCACCGCCATCACTATTAGAGCTGGTTGTTCCACCAGGACATGCTGCCCAAAAGGGCTGCTGGCCTCTAGCAGAGCAGAGACAGGACAGTTTTAGATGAAGTCTGAGACAGATCTCACAAAGGTGCTCAAACTTGCATCAAGCCTGCTATCACTTTCCAATACTGAACTCCTAGTACACATTCTTTCTGGAATCCCTCCTACCTGCCCAACAAAAAAGTTTGGAACCTATGCCCCTGCTGTTAATGTGACAGCCCACCAGGACCATCAAAGCTTGTTGCTGATGAGGTCCCAGTGAGCATGCTCACTCTTGGAGACCCTCTTGTGGAAGGCAACATTGTATTCTCTGGCTGTTGCATCTCCCACCTCAGGCCCTAAGAACGTTCCCTAAGTTATAGGAAAGATGCCAACACCTGACAAGGTAGGCTGTCTGGTCCACTCTCATGAATATGTTGTTACCTGCCAACCAATTGTTGAATGAGTGTTCCACTTCACTTTTTTCCTCCTTCTTCCTGTTCCTGTCCCTCTTTGGGACTCACCTTTCCTCTCTCTGGCTTGAAGAGTAAGAAAATATCTATATAACAACCATTGAGGATCTGTTCCCTGGTATGCTTGTCCAGGTGAATGCCAGGTGGGCCCTAGTGATCCCCAAATGAGTGAAGATGGGCAGAGGTGGAAGCCCCATAGTTGCCTGCACAGGACAAGCATACCACCCCGGGGCAAGATTTCCCCATGGACCTCCTCTTGAAGTTCAAACCAGAAAGCCTGGAACATAAGCCGCTGCCTTCCAGTACTCCTGCCTAGCTAGGGCCCCTACTGACGATTCACCTGAGGATCCATCGCTGTCTGAATCCTCTCTGCTGGCACGCCTCCTCCTTTTCTTGCTCTTAGTCTTCTTCCTGCACCTGCTGGAGAACTCTTCCCTATCTGACTTTTCCCCTGTGTCTGAGATGCATGATGAGCTGCTGCTGGACAGAGATCTAAAATCCTGACATCTCCTGGTCTCTCTAGCTGGGCATTGCTGCCTGGGTGCCTCCTCTGCCTACTGCTGCTGGCTCGTTGTTTGCTCCACTGCCCATGATTCCAGCCTCTCCACCTTCTCCACCAACTTCTCCAATGTTTGAGAGAGACCTTTCAAGATTGCTGCACCATCCCAATCACCACTCCACCAAACTGCCTGTGAGGAGTCTGTTGCAGGTGCCTGTTTTCTTCCTGAGGGCGGTGCCAGCTCAGCCCATGACTAACATGGTTTTCCTACTTGCCCAATGTTCTGGGGCCCTGGGACATCGTCACCTTCTGTCCCTCCTTGGCTGGCATAGTTGCTTCTCTATGGGGAGGGAGAGCAGATAGGAGTGGAAGAGGGGAGTGATTTTAGCTCTCTTATGGGGGGTGATTCCCCAACCTGATTCAGATCAACAAAGTCTTCAGAAGGGCTTTTGTCCAAAAGACAAGCCAACTGCTGGCCAACCAGCTTCTTGTGCTCCCATCATCCACCACTTCTCTGTCACTCCTCTTTTCCCCAGTGGTCTTCCTTCTCTCCTGCACTGCCTTGCTGTCCTTTTTCCTCCAGGGCAACTTCTTGGCCTATGTGCAGAAAAGAACTGAGAGGAGAGCCCAGCTAAATACAAAATTCCTGGACCAGAGAGAAAGCTTCCTCAAGCTCTGGCCTAGGTGGAAGCAGCCAATCAATTCAAACCAGCAGGTTTGAACTGATTGTCTGGGAGCTTTCTCCAGCCTTCCAAAGGCTGCTGGGTATGATTGTTACCCTGTTTACTGGGGGTCCCGGGAGGGACACCTAAATAACCAAACAACGACACACAATTTTGGGGAAAATTAGCTGGAGCACTCACTTAAGCTAGCGAGAGGCAGGGTAACTTAGCAGGATCTTGCAACCCAGTGTCTACGGGGTCAGGTCAGTCAAGCAGCCAGACAAGTTTAAAGTAGTGGGAATGATATTTTATTACGTACAAACAAATATTAAAGACACCACATTCACACAGCTAACTAAGAAATTAGAGGTTGAATTAAGGATAGAGATTTTCAGGGAAAATGGGTGATACGACACCTGTCTCATCATCCTGGACCTTGTGAGAGAGAAGCTGGGGGTCCAAAGAAGAAACTCAGCTCAATTAGCTGAGGGGAGCTCGCCAAGCTCAGCAGCAGCAGGGCTTGATGGAAGTTCAGAGCGATCCGAGGAAGGTCTCGGAATCAGGGGTTTTTATAGGGTGAATTGGGACTGCAGGCTGTGCCTTACTCGGGGACAACAGTGAGTTTTGGGTGCGAGACAATGTCTCCGAAAGGTCACGATTTAGCATGATTGAGTTAAGTCCGAATTGACAAAGAGGTAGACTGTATGCAAATGTTCAGTGCTTGGCCTTTAAGCTTCTAGCTTGCCAGGTTACCTGCTCGGGGCAGGAAGTCCTTTGTAAACAGCGTGCATACATACTGAGGGTGTTTGCAGAGAGGTCTCCTAAAGCGGTGATCTGGCTATTTCTGGCCTGCCTGTATTGTGTATTGGGATATTGCAGCGTTTGATGGCCGAGCCTAGTTCTGGGCTTGTCCAGGGGCCTCTCAAACATGTGGAGAGAGGTGGTGGGAGAGAGCCAAATTGTTGATATCAAAGTGATATCTTTATGCTATCTCCAAGGAGGCCTAACCTGCAGTAACATGATGAAGTATCCAGTGGGGCTGAGCACATGGCCAGGAAGCTACAGGGCACAGCAGAACCAACTGAACAGCACCAGGGGACACTATGGAGGCAGCGGCAGCCTGAGCTGCAAATGTGCCTCCCAGTAAACTGGGCAGCTTAACTTATTGAACAATTTAAGACAAGCAAAAAAGAAAATAAAAGAAATGATAATGTATCTGCATGGGAGTTCAGTAGTAACAAGTTAAAAACAACTTTGTTGTTGTTGTGTGCCTTTAAGTCATTTCTCACTCATGCTGACCCTAAGATAAACCTATCATGGGGTTTTCCAGGGCTGAGAGTGTGTGACATGCCCAAGGTCATCCAGTGGATTTTCATGGCAAAGCAGAGAATTGAATCCCAGTCTCCAGAGTTGTAGTCCAATGCTCAAACCACTATACCACACTGTCTCTCTAAAAAACAACTCAATTACCTGTATTTATTTACTTTGAAAGCAAAAAAGATGTGATAAAGGTACATTTGAAAAATCATGCAAAAATCATGGAACAAATATTTTATTCCTTAGTAGAATTTTATTTATGTAATGAGTAACTTTTACTTTCAAAAGTTAAAGGACATTGTAAGGAAATTACAGAATCGCTAAAACAAATGCAGAAAAGGCTTTAGGTGCAAGGACTTCACTAGGAGTTCTCCTGAGGAAGGTCTTGTCCATGAGACGTTCAATATTTCTGAGGAGTCTTTCCTTGCAGATGGTATCTTGTTAAGCAACCATATATAGGTGGAGTTGAGGAACCTTTAAACTTCACGATTCATAAGACCCAGACAGTCTGGGCAACAGAGAAGGAACTTAGTGGAAGCAGTCCAAAAAATCTGGAATGGTTTTCTATTCTTCATCTACAGGAAGAGTTAGCTATCCCTCTCTTTTCTCCCTTTTCTTATCATTTTTCTTGGTTTTCTCTCCCTTCACCTCAGTACTCACTGAATCTTTTCTTTTGTTCACTCTTCTTCCCTCCACTTACCAGAGAGCAGCTCTTTGTCTTTTAATTAGGGCCCCCGGAGAGGAAATAATGATAAGCAACTGTCACCAGATTTCATTGTCCTAGTTATGGAAGATCTTTCACTCAATAGCTGAAGATGCTTCAGAAGGCCACAGACAGATAACTGCAACCAATGTGAAAGTTGAGGACGCCTCAACCCTGTTCCTTATGTTTTCAAATCAATTAAATTTTCTGAAAAATCTTCAAAAGTAACCATAAATATAAGGCACTGTGATACTGAAGTTGCCCTATTTCCAAGGCAGGGATCACTGTGGTGAAATCAGATCCATGTAGGTTTTCTTTAACAGCAGCCTCAAGCTACTTCCTTCAATAAGTCTGGGGGCACCTCCATCTTAAATAGGAATTGAACATTTCCTTGGCTTTGTCCAATATTAGTTTTGTCCTCAGTTAAAGTGAGCAATATTGATCACAGAGCTCATGGATGCACCTTTCTAAACACTTAAGTAGCATATAATATAATCAATTTTTCCACAGAATTTATTTGAAAATATAATACATAAACCTCAAAGATTAAGAGTAGTGTTGATATTTTCATGGGGTCCATGAATAGTATAAAATAAAAAAGCCTGTTTTGAATGTAAGTTCTCATATGAATATTAGTCATATAAAAGGAAATGCATAATGAATGAATGAATCATCTCTTTCATTTTGTGTATGTGTGCTACAGATAAGAACAAGATTCCTCTCATAGTGTAGATCAGGGGTTGGAAAAATGTGGTCCTCCAGATGCTGTTGGACTGCAAGCCCCAGGAGCCCAAGCCAACAGAATGAGGAATACGGGATGGTAAGAAATGCTGGGAGTTGCAGTCCAACAATATCTGGGAAGTCATGCTTTGCCTGTCCCTGCTATAGAAAGCTACTGTATTTGCTGGCATATTAGATGCACCAGCATATAAGATGGACCCTATTTTCAGACTGAACTCTTTAGGATTTTTTTTTCCATACCTCGCTGAGCAAAAAGGAAAGGAAAGATGGGTGTGGGTGTGTGAAAGGAGCTCCTTTCTCCCCTGTTCCTGGCATTTTTGCCTGGCTGGGGAAAAGTGACTTCTCCCCAACCAGGCACTTGCATGGTCACTCCTTTCACCTCCCTCACTTTTCTCTGCATTTAGGCCTGGTAGGAGTTAGCGTATCTTCCAGTGTATAAGACACACTCCATTTTCTGAAGGCATTTTTTGGGGGGAAAAATGTGTCTTGCACACTGGCAAATATAGTCCAAATTATGGTAAAAGCAGCTGAAACAGCCAAGAAGACAAAACACAAGGACTGTGGAAGAATACTATAAATTTATGGATTCCTTGTACTGTACAAAATGGTGATGTACAGAGTTATAGAGAAAAACTTAGAAGCAAAGTCTGACTTTAGAATCAAGGTCAAAGTCAAGACTCTTGAAAGTGGAGGTGAGTGGGAAGAATGGAAGACTGTGAAGGTTGTATTGCACAACCCAAACACATTTTTCCCCAAAAAAGCCTTATTTAAATGTTGAAAAAAAATTCCTTTGAGTTGTCAGCTCAGGATAAAGAAACAATACATGAAGACGAAAAGATGAATGTCATTGGGATTTATGTGGAAGCTTAAGGTTAATTACCTAGTGAAAAAGCCAAGGAGGACCTAGAATACAGCAGAAGGACAAGCAGTCTCATGCAGCATTTTCAGAGGTTTACTTAGAGACCTTCATTTGTTTCTAAACCATTCCACCAATGTGCTGGTCCTTCATTTCTGACCTTAAGAGTTCATCTTTTAATTACATGCATTCATGGCATCTACTTCCAATTATACTGTCAAGTACTTATGTACACATACATTTCATTTACTGAGGAGCCTATTTGGAACACCAAATAGTAGAATGAGTTTCAGAAACAGAGGTTACTCTTGTGTCAGGGCAAGAGTGGTTGAAGATGGAGGGAATGAGATATGTGCATCACAAAAACAGAAGAATGCTTCAAATGTTGTTGTAAACATTAAAATACAGCTAGGTGACATACCTTTCACTGAATAAAAACAGGTAAATATTCAAAATGCATATGCATAAGAGCCTCTGCGGTTCAAGTGCTCCTAAGTTCTGTTCCTAATGGGAACATAATTTTTCTTTCTCCAAATTAAACATTCTGTGTTTGATATCTTAGAATTTAGCTCATGAGGCCACAGATATTCAGGAACTGAAGCAGCACAAATAATATGTTTCTTTGAAATGCCAATCCAATTTTTGGCAGTTCTATTCTTGTATTTATAATTGTTCAGTTGAGACTTTTGGGAAATATGAGAGACAGTACTGGATCTCTTCAGCAGAGCATAGTGTCCCCTCCACATTCACAAGGGTTTGGGGTGTAGAACCATTGCAAAAGTGGAAAAAACTGCAAATAAGTCCCCCTGCAATCCCGCTCCCATTCACCACCATAGCTCACCCCTCCTATTCCCTTGCTTCTGGCCATGGTGCTCCCAGGGAAAAGAAAAAAGAAAAGGTAAAGGGCTTACCGGTACTTTCTCCTGAGATAGGAAGAGTGGAGCATTGAGGCTGGTGTTCTAGCTACTTCTGATTGCCATCTTGAGAAAGGACATTCCTCTGAGAGAAGAGGGGTAGGAGCAAAAAGACCACATGACCAATCAGTGGCCACTACATAGCAGAATGAGCAGCCACGTGGCAGAGAGGAAATGCCTCCAGTACTGGGGTTTTTGCTCATCCAAAAGGAAAAATTGTCAGTTTTAAACACAAGCCTCACAAGCCTGTGAGAATTCAAGGGAATGGGAGAAAGAGAATGAGGGTAGGGTGAAGGCAAGGATGTGCCTTGCAAATAATCAAATATGTGAAGGTCAAACCCACAAATGTGAAGGGGGGACTGCAATAAATTGGCTAAGGCACAAGCCAAACAAATGCAAATACTTACAAATATCCATTCTCAATATTCCCAACTAGAAAGACTTCCAGAAGCTGTGTCTCACATCTGTGTTGAGTATTTCTGGTGACATCCAGCTACAAAATTGCACAAAGCTGAACTAGATAGTTCTGCCTCTGTCACCACTTTCCAATATTCATTCAGCAAGTAGCTAGTGGAGCATGAGGCATTTGAAGTCAACACAATGATGACTGCTCTGTTCTTTAGTCCAAGCTGTAAGGAACACTCCAATGCGCTGAACCCTATTTCTCAAATAGAAGCAGCTAGATAATTCCTTTTGACAAAATCCAGATTAAAAACCAGAGCACATTCAACTTTCCATCAGATGCACGAGGCCTCCATTTGATAGTGCCCTTCTTCTAGGGAGATGGCGTTTACCTACATACTTGGAAAAAAATATTCATTCATTCATTCATTCATCCATTCATCCATTCATCCATTCAATTAAAATCAGCCTATCTCCTGACGAGGACTCAAGGTGGCTTACAACAAGGTTAAAATGAGACAGAGATAACAACCTTATTATAAAAAGCTAAAATACAATTAAACAAGTTATTGTGTTAAAATACAATTGATTTTCAGACGTGTGAAAATATTCAAAAATTAGTATCAGAAATGGTTAAGGGGAAATTTACTCCCCTCCCCCAAAAAAATTGCTACTGAAATATTTACCCATACTTACTACAAGGGTTTTAAATGTCATTAGATTTATCCTTTTAGGATCAATGGAGAATAGAATAATTGTGAAGCATTGCTTTTTCATAAAGGAGAAATAGTGTGTTTTCATCTTTTGTCTCTTCTAGCAGTTGTATGAAAGGATTAATATAAGCAGCAGAGATCCATCAAGTGCCAGGCTGGTCAACTTCTCATGTATCTAAGTGGATGGAGGTGAAATGGAAACAGATGGAAAGTGTAAATGAGAAGATTCAATTATTGGGTTTTCTCTCTAACACCACTTCTTTTTTCCCTCTTGTAAAAAAATCTTCTAGGATTGAAAATAAACCATGAAATATCATTTTAAGTTTTTTTCCCTACCCCCACTTCCTTACATTTATAATATAATACTTTTAATACATTTATAAGCCATTTGACTTCACCATTAGTATGTTAGGGCTTTGTTTTGTCTCTTGGCTTGAACATGTATTGGAGAAATCCATAGGAGGCTAATAGGTCAGAGAATTCTGAAAGGCCATTAGTGTGCTGTTTTAGTGGGAACCCAAAGGAAATCGTAGTGTATAAGGGATGTGGGAAAGGGAGAGGAAAACGCATTCTTTTGCCAAGCCACTTTCCTCAAAGTCTCCTCTTTCTTTCTTTCCATCTCTCTGTTCCCCACACATGCATCATTCAGCCATGTTTTTAGATTATGATGACGGAGTAATACTCTTACTGTCTTCAGCATAATGCCCTGGTATTCTTTCATAATCCATCTGGATATTTTAAATGTAGAATTTCAAACCCAGTGCTTACATGAGCAATGAATCCCTATTTGGTTGCTGGGATTTCTTCCGCTTCGGAGCCCCTGCAACCAACTGCCCTGTGAGTTAAAGACTGAGCAGTAGGAATGAGCAAATCTTTGGTCTTCCCTTGAAATGTTATGTATTTGGATAGAACCAGCTTAGAAACAAAATGAAATGAAATTCTTCCTTAATCATGTAGGTAAATCTGACTGGCCAAGAAGATCTGATTGGCAATTACCACTGTGGTAGCATAGTTGGTGGTGACAGGAGTATTACAACAGTGGTTGAAATAAAGTGACTGCAGACATTATGGCAATGGAGAATGGGGGAAAATGTCACCAGTGCCAGAGAAATGTTGCCTTGTTATCTCCCAAGCAACTCAGGAGCTGG